>CM062815.1:221196166-221796166 GCA_031772625.1 Pinus tabuliformis | reverse complement strand
TTGAACCTATGGTTTTGGACCATGGTACTTTGTCAAAAGTGTTGATCTCATGTACTTTCATGGTTGGTTCATGGTATTAGTCCAACAGTTTTTTGATCCTATGGTTTTGGCCCGTGGTATTGTGAAAGGCCTAAGCCTATATAAAGCAAAGGAGATCACTTGGCTAATTCACCCTTGCAATTGAATATCTTAAGATCTGAAATATTGGGTTATTGTTTTGAAAGTTTGATCTATGAAAGTGAAGTTGAAAGCGAATCTGTGAAGGGTGATCTCTCGAGCGCTGTAGCTGCGGAAGTGCGGATACGCCACAGAGGCGCCACAGAAGGCGCAGTGCGGAGACGCAACAGAGGCGCCACAGAAGGCGCAGTGTGGAGGCACCACAGAAGGCGCAGTGCGGAGGCGCCACAGAAGGCGCAGTGCGGAGGCGCCACAGAAGGCGCAGTGCGGAGGCGCCACAGAAGGCGCAGTGCGGAGGCGCCACAGAAGGCACAGTGCGGAGGCGCCACAGAAGGCGCAGTGCGGAGACGCCACAGAAGGCGCAGTGAGGAGGCGCCACAGAAGGCGCAGTGCGAAGGCGCCACAGAAGGCGCAGTGCAGAGGCGCCACAGAAGGCGCAGTGCGGAGGTGCCACAGAAGGCGCAGTGCAGAGGTGCCACAGAAGGTGCAGTGCGGAGACGCCACAGAGGCGCCACAGAAGGCGCAGTGTGGAGGCGCCACAGAAGGTGCAGTGCGGAGGCGCCACAGAAGGCGCAGTGCAGAGATGCCACAGAGGCGCCACAAAAGGCACAGTGCGGAGATGCCACAGAGACGCCACAGAAGGCACAGTGCGGAGGCGCCATAGAAGGCGCAGTGAGGAGACACCACAGAGGCGCCACAGAAGGTGCAGTGCGAAGATGCCACAGAAGGCGCAGTGCAGAGGCGCCATAGAAGGCGCAGTGCAGAGATGCCATAGAGGTGCCACAGAAGGCGCAGTGCGGAGGCGCCATAGAAGGTGCAGTGCGGAGATGCCACAGAGGCGCCACAGAAGGCGCAGTGCGGAGACGCTATAGAGGCGCCACAGAAGGCGCAGTGCGGAGACGCCACAGAAGGCGCAGTGCGGAGACGCCACAGAAGGCGCAGTGCGGAGACGCCACAGAGGCGCCACAGAAGTCGCAGTGCGGAGGCGCCACAGAAGGCGCTATGCGGAGACGCCACAAAGGCGCCACAGAAGTCGCAGTGCGGAGGCGCCACAGAAGGTGCAGTGCAGAGGCGCCACAGAAGGCGCAGTGCGGAGGCGCCACAGAAGGCACAGGTGCGGTGGTCGCGGCGCCAGAGAAGGCGCAGGTGCGGAGGTAGTACAGATATCCGTAGATCTATACTAGTGAAGTTGCGATCCCTGCTTAACATTTGTTTTAACTGCCTTTGACTATTTTGCAGGGTTTTGGGTGCATAACTGATGTTTGGTTACTGGTATTGAGTTCAGATAACAACATGATTAATGGCTTATCTTTATGTACTAGATCTGGTTGATAACTCTCATAATATCATTGTATATGTATGGATCTGGTGATTGGGTGATTCAGAAGTTGTTTGATTATGAGCTTCAATGTTGTTGTTGGGTCCAGTATGAAAATTGGATGAAAAGTGGCCTTTCAGATTATGTGTTGTGCTTCAGTGTATCCAGTCTGAAAATTGATGAAACGTGGTACCTGGAGGAGAGAAGATTGTAGGCCAGCGCCTATGTACTAGTATCTAAGCTAGTACAAAAGCTAAGGGAGATCTTTGGAGCATTGTAGCAGGTAGCAGCCTGCGTACTAGTAAATGGATCGGCTAGTACAAGAGCAAAGGGGGTTGTAGCTCCCGTACTGGTATAAGACTGCACCAGTACAAATATTGTAAAAGGATTTTCTTATTAAGAAGAAGATTGAGATGACTTGCAGCAGGTGGTTTTTCTCCGCATTGGGTTTCCACCTTATATCATGGTGTTCATGTGTGTGCCTTATGTGTGATGATCTATTCTCTATTACGGCATCTGTTATCTGATAATATGGTTGATAATGTTCTAATGCACTCATTGAAGATCAATTAACTTAATCATAAGAAGTTGTGGAAGTAGCATATATGAATCTGATTATGGAAATGAAAAAGTTTTATTAATGTGATAATACTGATTCACCCCCCCCCCCTCTCAGTATTATTTCCAACAATTGGTATCAGAGCAAGTCCTTTGATAGAAGCTTGATCGCTTGAAGGAGATCCGTGGAACAATGGGAAAGAAGCTTAAGAAGAAAGCACCTAAGAAAAAGAAGTCATCTCAGAAGAACTATGACAATGGGAGAATCGATTGGGGATTAGGTATAAGAAGCTCTTCAGATTCAGAATCATTATCAGGTATGAATATATTATCCTCTGATGTTCCAGCTATCTTTCCTTTTGGAAGAGATGAAAGTGATAGCGAAACTACTGAATTTGCTCTTATGGGTGAACAAGAAAGATATCAAATAGAGGCAGAATTTAAAAGGCTGACAGACAAAATTAGAGATCAACAAGATCTATTGAACAAAAGGGAATGTGATTTCAAAGAAGAAGCTACCAAACTAAAGGCCCAACTAGAAGAAGGAAACAAGGTAAGAAAGCTACTCAAGGACAAGGAAGACCAATGTCAAAAATTGTAGCATGAAGTGACATCATTAAGAAAAGAAGTCAACGAAAGAAGCACAACCATCAAGAAACTCAAAGATAGATCCAGCTACTATGAAAATCTTGAAGCTACAATCCTCTCACTAAAAGGAGATCTTGAAGAATCAAAGAAGCAGAATACAGATCTACTCCAAGCTATTGCAAAACAAGAAAACGAAGTCACCAGCTTAAAATCTCAACTAGAATGTGCCTTCCGAGTTCGTCAAATGTAGCAGGATCTGAATGAAGAACAAGAAAAGGAGATTCTCAAACTAAGGGAACAAATGGAGGAAGGAAGGAAAGCTGAAGAAGATTTGAAAAAGCAATCTCTTGAAAAGGAAGAACAGCTTCAGGTTGAGGTAAATATCTTGAAAGGTAAACTAGAAGAAAAGGATAAGCTTTTACGATTTCAAGATAGTTCTAAAGTCTTGGATGATATTCTTAGTAGTCAAAGGTCTCCTGCTATAAAGACTGGTCTTGGTTTCCATGAATCTGTTGAAGGTGAATCTAGTTCACAAGGTGAGGCAAGGAACTCTAAAGAGAAATCTAAAGTGATCAACAAAGAAATGAAAGATCAATCTCATCATCAACCAAGAAAAGAGATTCCTAAAAGAAAATCCTTTACTCCTCCTATGAATAATGTTGAATGTTATGTATGTCATAATCTTGGACATGTTGCAGCTAGATGTAGAAGAAGAAGGGTTCAAGACCATTATGCAGAAATATCATCACATTCAAGGTACTTTTATGGATATTGCTTTGCTTGCAATATGTTTGGTCACAAAGCTGTTGATTGTTACAGGAGGAATATGAAACATCTAAGATGTTATGCATGTAACAAGCTTGGACATATAGCTAAGGAATGCAGGAACAAAGTGTGGGCACCATATCAAAAGGAGAAAATGTCATCATCACGCTTGAAGATATGGAGGAAAAAGGAAGTACAGTTAGAAAAAGGCGGCACTGCACAACGTACAGACATACCAGAATCATAGGGAGCTGAAAGTACAAAACTTCAGTGTCCTGAATCTCATATGAAAACTCCATAAAGGAAAGTTGCATATATATGCGAGTTAGTTACTGCACAGTCGCGTATATGATTGTTTGAAGAAAGGCAGTAGGGACAGATTCAAGAGAAGGATCATTTTTGCTCTAGTTAATAATAATGATGTGTGGATATGATGGTTAGAAGTGTTTTGGTTCTAACTTGATATTGATGATGTCTTGATACTTCTTATTGATATGCATGATCAGACAGATGGCACAGGTTTAGAGGGAGCATATGGACTTAATGCATTATTGGCATTATGGTTAATAGTCCTTGGTGATGATACTTATATGGATAAATGATTCATCTTGCTATGGTTATGAGTTGTTCACATGGTTCTTGGATCAGATTTATGGTTGATTCACTAATGATGCTTGCATGGGAAGCACTTAGCTTGAATTCACATCTTCTTGATGTTGAGTCACTCATATGCTGCTGACGTCATATGCATAAAGATCATATATTACAGTTATGATTCCTTTCATTCTTGGCACAAATGGATGAGGATTGTTGGCTGGATACAGGGATGATTATTCAAAGTTGCATTGTTGGAGACATGATGATAATGAGCTCTTATCTATATGATGATAGGATTGTTTCATACATATGTTGATTAATGCAGATATTCCCAATTGATGATACTTGATTCATGTAGATCTGGATGGCTATGATGTTTCTCACATAGAATGTGAAATTCTGTTGATGCGGACATGCCTTGATGATTCATGCACTAATACAAGTTGCTGGTCTAGTTGCTGTTGACATATACTATGGAGCAGATCATAAAGTGTTGTTGCTGATGTTCATCTTATTTAGGTGATGTCATATGAAGACTCATGATGTAATAGTGTCATCTCTTCAGGTCATGTAACGACCTATGTTGGTTTCCCCACTATGCCTGGGATGAAGATGTAATGTATTTGGTTTTCATTTTTCTGATATATCCCCACTTGGTTGGGTGATGGATGTATGTATTGAATCTTTTAGGAAGGTCATTTGTGATGTAGAACATCCTTTTGCAGACCTTGCTTACAGTCAGGGGGAGCCTAAGCATGAACAACACTATATAGCAGAGCAGACATTTCAGCTTGTTCTCAGAAAGAGCATGATCAGATTGGTGCACCATGACATATACAAAGGGGGAGCTCATTCAGAGATTTCAACAGGTACTCAGGGGGAGCTTATAATGCATTGTTGGCATTATGGAGGACGTATAGAAGGAGATCTTGGATGCTGGTCTGATTATTGCTGCAATCTACCTCTTTCATGGTCATTTATGGTGTTTGATGGATTATGTTTCTTCTTTACAGATCTGGTTCATATTCAGGGGGAGCACAACCCTTTGCCCTTGATGTCAAAGCGGGAGAATGAGCTGAAGATTTTGAGGTTGCCATGAAGTCCAAAAGGGGAGATTGTTGGCATTATGATTCTGGTATGGCCTTATGATACATATGTTGTACTTGATGGCAACCCACTCATCTCAGAGAATAAATTATAGTGTAGAGAAAAGTTCATGCACTTATATGCAGAGAAAAGTTTATTTCATGTAGAGAAAAGTTCATGCACTTTTATGCAGAGAAAAGTTTATTTCATGTAGAGAAAAAGTTCACGCACTTTCATGCAAGGAAAAGCGTGTATATGTTGGAGAACTTACCTTTGATCCATGGTAGTTAGTCCTTGGTATTTGAACCTATGAGGAAAAGCGCGTATATGTTGGAGAACTTACCTTTGGTCCATGGTAGTTAGTCCTTGGTACTTGAACCTATGAGGAAAAGCACGTATATGTTGGAGAACTTACCTTTGGTCCATGGTAGTTAGTCCTTGGTATTTGAACCTATGAGGAAAAGCGCGTATATGTTGGAGAACTTACCTTTGGTCCATGGTAGTTAGTCCTTGGTATTTGAACCTATGGTTTTGGACCATGGTACTTCATCAAAAGTGTTGATCTCACGTACTTTCATGGTTGGTTCATGGTATTAGTCCAACAGTTTTTTGATCCTATGGTTTTGGCCCGTGGTATTGTGAAAGGCTTAATCCTATATAAAGCAAAGGAGATCACTTGTCTAATTCATCCTTGCAATTGAATATCTTAAGATCTGAAATATTGGGTTATTGTTTTGAAAGTTTGATCTATGAAAGTGAAGTTGAAAGCGAATCTGTGAAGGGTGATCTCTCGAGCGCTGCAGCTGCGGAAGTGCGGAGACGCCACAGAGGCGCCACAGAAGGCACAGTGCGGAGATGCCACAGAGGCGCCACAGAAGGCGCAGTGCGGAGGCGCCACAGAAGGCGCAGTGCAGAGGAGCCACAGAAGGCGCAATGCGAAGACGCGACAGAGGCGCCACACAAGGCGCAGTGCGGAGGCGCCACAGAAGGCGCAATGTGGAGGCGCCACAGAAGGCCCAGTGCAGAGGCGCCACAGAAGGCGCAGTGCGGAGGTGCCACAGAAGGCGCAGTGCAAAGGCGCCATAGAAGGCGCAGTGCGGAGACACCACAGAGGCGTCACAGAAGGCACAGTGCGGAGGCGCCATAGAAGTACAGTGCGGATGCGGCACAGAAGGCGCAGTGCGGAGATGCCATAGAGGCACCACAGAAGGCGCAGTGCGGAGACGCCACAAAAGGCGCAGTGCGGAGGCGCCACAGAAGGCGCAATGCGGAGACGCCACAGAGGCACCACATAAGGCGCAGTGCGGAGGCGCAGTGCAGAGGCGCCACAGAAGGCGCAGTGCAGAGACACCACAGAGGCGCCACAGAAGGCGCAGTGCGGAGGCGCCACAGGAGGCGCAGTGCGGAGACGCCAGAGAGGCGCCACAAAAGGCATAGTGCGGAGACGTCACAGAGGCGCCACAGAAGGCGCAGTGCGGAGGCGCCACAGAAGGCGCAGTGCGGAGACGCCACAGAGGCACCACAGAAGGCGCAGTGTGGAGGCGCCACAGAAGGCGCAGTGCGGAGACGCCACAGAGGCGCCACAGAAGGCGCAGTGCGGAGGCGCCACAGAAGGCGCAGTGCAGAGGCGCCACAGAAGGCGCAGTGCGGAGGCGCCACAGAAGGCGCAGTGCGGAGGCGCCACAGAAGGCGCAGGTGCGGTGGTCGCGGCGCCACAGAAGGCGCAGGTGCGGAGGTAGTACAGATATCCGCAGATCTATACTAGTGAAGTTGCGATCCCTGCTTAAAATTTTTTTAACTGCCTTTGACTATTCTGCAGGGTTTTGGGTGCATAACTAATGTTTGGTTACTGGTATTGAGTTTAGATAAGAGCATGATTAATGACTTATCTTTATGTACTAGATCTGGTTGATAACTCTCATAATATCATTGTATATGTATGGATCTGGTGATTGGGTGATTCAGAAGGTTGTTCGATTATGAGCTTCAATGTTGTTGTTAGGTCCAGTATGAAAATTGGATGAAAAGTGGCCTTTCAGATTATGTGTTGTGCTTCAGTGTATCCAGTCTGAAAATTGATGAAACGTGGTACCTGGAGGAGAGAAGATTGTAGGCCAGCGCCTATGTACTAGTATCTAAGCTAGTACAAAAGCTAAGGGAGATCTTTGGAGCATTGTAGCAAGTAGCAGCCTGCGTACTAGTAAATGGATTGGCTAGAACAAGAGCAAAGGGGGTTGTAGCTCCCGTACTGGTATAAGACTGCACCAGTACAAATATTGTAAAAGGATTTTCTTATTAAGAAGAAGATTGAGATGACTTGCAGCAGGTGGTTTTTCTCCCGCATTGGGTTTCCACCTTGTATCATGGTGTTCATGTGTGTGCCTTATGTGTGATGATCTATTCTCTATTACGGCATCTGTTATCTGATAATATGGTTGATAATGTTCTAATGCACTCATTGAAGATCAATTAACTTAATCATAAGAAGTTGTGGAAGTAGCATATATGAATCTGATTATGGAAATGAAAAAGTTTTATTAATGTGATAATACTGATTCACCCCCCCCCTCTCAGTATTATTTCCAACAGCATTGTTTTGTGCCATTTCTATTATCCAACCAGATTGGATAAATGAAGAAAAGAATGAATGGAATAATGACGAAGAAGCGTGGGAACTCATTCAAAAGTTGCAGAAGATATCAGTTCAAACAATATTGCCAAAACTTGACGAAGAAGGAAAAATCATATTGGAACCTGAAGGATTCATAGAAACAAGGAATGGATAGCTACAAAATTGATCAATTTCAAAATATCTCATCAAGTGGAATAACTTACCCACTGAATATTCCACACGAGAGGATGAGAATTTTATACAGAAACATCCAAAACTACTCAAGCATTGAGGACAACACTTTTTGAAGGACAGGGTCATGTTAGGTCCCTATCCTACTAGTGTACACCATTATTGTTATTAGTTCAACCCCATTATTGTATTATTGTGACCATATAGTCCCTATGTTGTTATTATTATACCTCATAGAAACCCACTATTGTTCTTGTTGTGCCCCTACAATATTATTTTTATGTAGGCGTTGATTGTATTCAGACCGCTTAGACTCCTATATATAGAAAGGAGGTCTTGTCATTTGTATTACCCAATAATTGTTCATTTGTGTAATGTAAATAAGGTTTCCCCCTTGAAGAGGTTGATTTCTAAGTCGTTGATCTATCTTTTCTATCTTTTTGTGAGCTGGTTTCATAACTACTATATTCATGGATCCCTTGCTCCTATACTATCTTTTGAAATCTAGACTTATCCTTGGTGACATTTTTTAATTGTGGACAAGGATTTGAGAATATCCTTATGGTGGCATGGCCTACTTTACTAAATAAATTCTTTAGCATCTTTAACTTTTTTTCTTTTTGATCAAGAGGCAGTACCTTAAAATGGATCATTGGTTTGGGGTTCTTACAACACCTCTAATTGAAATAGCTAGGCAAGCTAAAAGTACTCCTTTTATCCTTTTAATAAACCCAATCCTACATTTTTATTAATATCGATAGATGGTACAAACATCGCAAAGGATTGTGGAGACTCGCTAATGTTAATGTGTAGCTTTTTACCTATTCTTATATTTCCTTCACTCCTTATCTTAAATGCATGTATTAAATGTAGAAAATCAAGAGACATTTTAGATCTAAATATAACTCATGTTGCACATCTCAGACAATGGCACCAAAATGTTGGTTAAATTATTTTGAATAAATTGGGACATTAAAATATCAACCCAAGAGTCCATATACTTAGGAGCATAATATTATATATGAAGAATTAGATTTATATTTACTTCACTTTCACTTAGTGTTTAAAGGAAGAAATTGCTTATACTATATGCTAAATAAATATGAAGTTGTAGTTATTATTGCTTAATTAAATATTCAATTTGTAAATGATATGTATAGTAATATCACATGAAAAAACAAATGAAATCTAATTTACTATATTGGAATGATTCAAACTCTAAATTGTGATATTAAAGCAAACTTATGATTAATTAATTCAATAATAAAGGAACTAATCCCATTTGATCTAGATTACAAATGTTTACACAAGCAAAAAACCATAGTGTGAGAATCTAATCTTTGAGAAAGGCCTAAACAAAAATGCTCCTTTCACTTATGTAGGTTATTAACGAAAGAATAAATTCTAAGCAAACATGGAAGGACTAAAAAGCTACAATACAACATGAAAAACATAAATTAGTCAAGTTTAATTGGTTTATGAGACATACATTAGGTTCCCTACTAGTTGGAGTTATAGTTGTACTGTCTATCTCACTCCTTCAAATGGCTTAAAGGCTTGCAACTATACTCTATAGCCTCAATTTTTTACTTAATTGAGAAACATTAAACTTAATAAATATCACTTATATTTAAAGGAACATAAGGTCGTTCAAGACCACAACAATTAAAATACCATCAAAGAACACTAAATTTGTAGATAAATAATAAACATAGTAGCAAATGTAAAGTGCACTAGATAGAATAAAAACAAAAACTTATGATGAATATAAACCATGATCATCTTGCATATATAAATATAAAAATAAAAATAAACCATAGAATTACTTACAATAAAATATTTGACAAGATTTATCTAACGAAATGAAGGAACATAATTCATGTTTTCATTATATTATCTCAATTAAGCAGTAATTCAATAAAAACAATTTAAAAATGCATAAATTTATTTTCCAAAATTCAAAAATAAAGCAAAATGATTAAAATCACTTTTTATTAGTATTATTTGTCAAAATAAAAACAAAAATATGGTAAAATTATTGAATAATAGGTTTATTTTTATTTAAATAAGGTTTATTGTGATGGCTATTTTTCAAAAAACAAAGCCCAACATTTAATTCTTTTTATTGTCGTTAGTTTATTATTCTAATTGTGGCTTCTATCCCAACTCTTACATATATTATGACGAGAAAATTTGTAGCTAACGAGTGTGGAGTGAATGAGTTGTAAAACGGGTTAATTATTTAAAAGAAAGGAGTGATATTATATACAAATTGAGTGTGTCATAACATTATTAATATAATCTCTATGCAGTTGGAATCCAATAACAAGGGGTCATTATGAAGTACTAGACTAGACAATTTATTTTCTTGTATTTATTTTTTTATTAGCATTTAAATTTTTGTGTCATAGTGATAAATATATGATTTTCTTAATTAGTTAGATCATATGAGTACTATGAATGATAATTTCTTGTTTTGAGTGTGGTTTCTAGATTAAAAGATAGTATGTAGATTTGGCATATCTATGTAATAGATTCAATGAGGAAAAAACATGGTATATTTGGTATATTTCGATTATAGTTGTAAATTTTATTCTGTAGTAGTTTGTTGATTATATTATACATTCATTATATGTTATTTTAATTTCATTATAGTAGGGTAAATATTGGTTATAAAGTTATTATTTTTATGAATTTTTAAATAGAATAGGATTGTTATTAGACTAGAAGCTATTTTTTAACATAATAAACCCCTTAAGTGTAGTCATTTGAAATATATATATCATGGAAAATAATTTACATAATCTCATACCTATGTAGGAAACCTCGGTCAATAAGATTAAATGTGCAAGTGTTCTTGGTTGTGTCCTTAAAAGAGAAACCTTTAGGCCATGAGGGTATCTCCTTATATCCTCCCTCTCCACAAAGATAGAGAACTAAAAATAGCATTGAATCCATGCCATTGTTGTAATTTAAAAGGAAATAATGAACATCCAATTACTTACCAACATATAGAAGCTGCTACTAGAACTCCAAGGTCTCCACTTTTTTCTGCACTTTTTAATTAATGGATGCAATACATGCTAATAATTGAACCTACAAAGTGCTGGTATGTCCTTCATATAACCTCACTAATCTTTGAACAATCTTCAAACAATCACACTCCTCTTTTTTGGTAGTGTAATCTCATGGAAAATCGTCAACCATTTAACTAAGCCTTCTCAATTTAATCTTATCCCACAAATGCTATAGATAGTAGAATTTTTATCAAATACTTGATAGGGAAGCATTTCATCAAATACTTTATGGGAAAGAATTTCATTAAAGAATTATCATCCAAACATTTCCTTAAACAATTGGCATGGATCCATATGTCAAGAAAAACTTATCCATATACTCACTAAAACAACCAACCATAATAAGCCATTTGATCCCTTGAATCTCCGTGAGTTGATGAATATCTGATGATTTATTATGTATAATTAAAATGTACAAATTATCCATCTCCTTATTGCCATAATGCTCTAATTTTTTTTAAAACTATTTTAGTAATTCCTATCTCTCCATTACATATCTTCCTAGCCAAAATATTGAATGCTACCATCCTCAAACATTAAGTTTACAAAGAAAGTATAGTCCACTTTGGGGTTTGCACCCATGGATTGGTACCTATGTTACCACTTATATTTCTTATGATAACACTAACCAATGAACTTAGGTAGAGACGAATGACACATATATGGGTTCCAAAATTTGTATTCTCTAAATAGTTACATTAATTTACAAATCAGTGATATCTTTTATAAGATGAGCATAAATTTATTTCAGTTATGAATTTACTAAATTTTGAGAAGGAATAATTTTTCAATATGCAAACCATTTCTTAAATAAAAAAATCAATAAAATATTTTACCCTTAATATTTAATAAATTCAAAATAAAAATATCTCGAAATTAATTATAATAAAATATATTATAGTTAAAAATATATAAAATATCTTTAAATTAATTATAATAAAATATATTAAAGTTAAAAATATATAAAAATAATTAATAAACTAAGTTAAATGGCATTTTCCAGTAAAATCTATGACGCAATTTGAAGAAAAATTATGATATTAGATTGTTTAAGATACATTTTTAAATAAAAAATAAATTTAGCACCCTAAAATTCCTATGTCACTCAAATTCTATCAAACAAACTACTTAAATTCAAAATTTTATTTTATTTTTTTTAAATTAAAAGGGAAAAATGCAAACCATCATTTTAACTATAAATTAGATTATGCTGTAAACTAATACATCTCAAAAAAATTGGGGAAAAAATATCAATGGATTTGATTAAAATGAAAAAAAAATAGATAAACTGTGAATAAAACTAGATATTAGTAAAGGCAAACCCCAAGAACAGAACGTAGTAGGGATGATCAAATATGGCCAAACAAACAGGAAGCAACTCGTTAAGTTGTTGGTCAACATACCTAGCTAAAATCTGAAAAGAAAAAGGGGACAAGGCCCACAAACAAAAAAACAACCGGAAAATTGTTTGACTAGCTTAGACTACCCACTTGGAGATGCTTGGACAAAGATCTTGATGAACACAGTGAGATACTTTGACCAACAAAAAAAAAGCCCGAAGATATTCTAATAGACAAGTAAAAACAAAGCCAGAAAACACTCTGACGGGAAAGTATCATAAGAAGATACTCTGACAAGAAGAAAACGCCTGAGGATGCTACAACAGGCATCTAAATTGGGCACAGACCACCCAGGAAATCCCAAACAATAAGCCCAAAGACAGGGCCGCTAAAAACCAGGGCCAAATGCCCAAAGGAGCTATGGCTAACACAATGTGAATAATAAGAAAATCGCTGCACCAAAAGCCACCCATAGCGGCGGCGAATGGCAAGTTCCTAGAACTGGCCCTTTCATTAAAGAAAAATAGCGCAGAGAAGCCCCACAAAGCCAGCGGCATAAACCCCAGGCTGACACAGCGCCCACACCAGTGAAAGGAGTCCCCCGGCAGCAAAAAAATAGGGCACAAAGACTCAACTGCCCACGTCCTCGCCAGTGCAGACCCCAGCATCAGTCCTCGAAGTAGAGAAACCGGCAGCCCCCTGGTGAAGACCACCGAACACCGAACTCCAGAAAAGGGAACCCACGAATAGGTGCAACACGTGTAAATGGAAGAAACGTGGCGGAAGATGAGCAAGAGGAGGCATGAACCATGGGCCAGGATGGCTAGGGTTCAGTCTTAGACCCCGGCTAGGGTTTCGTTCCGGCCTCCGCTCTTGAGGGAGCTCAAGATCTCATCCTTTTTAAGCTTAAAAAAGGTGGGCTTAGATAAATATGTCTCTATCTAGAAAGCTCCAAATTTGTGATGATGATGATGGTTAACGTCCACTGAGACCAAATTGGTCTATCGGACCTACAATTTTCTTAATTTTTACTTGTCTGGCTCCTCGTCTTTCTTGGTGAGATTGGTGTTGTAGCTTTCTTTTTTTTCTCTACGGTCTTCCAACTTCCTTTATCTTGCATCTCCTTCATCTCTTCTGGTTCTTGGGACATTGGTGTCTTAGCTTCGTGATCTATTGTGTTCGTTCTTTTGAAAATAGTCGGAGAAGAAGTTTGGTTTAGCAGATCTGCTTTGCTGTTAAATGAAGATTTATTTTCTGCAGTATTCGAATCCTCATAACTGTTGATTTGTTGGGGCGGGCTTTCTCCTTGCTTGTTTTGAGAGTTGTTTCTTTCTTCCCTGATTTCTTGTGACTCAGAGTTTTCTCTAGAATATTCTTCTTTGATGACAGTGTAGTGTTCTTTTTGTGCTCCTTCCCACCATGTAGATCTGTGGTAGTTTTTTCTAGCAAAATTTTTCTCAAAGGATTTTGGGCAATTTTTGTGTAATATCCTTATCATAATAACTTGGTGTAAAGGTAATTCTAGATTACTAATTAGCTACAAAACTAATTCTTGATATTCTTGAAATCAAGAAAAGAAACGCAAGCAATAAATTCATGAAGCCAATTAATGGAGTTCACGATGTGGGAGATAAACTTCCACCGAAATTGCCTTTTGGTTTGGAAAAGGGTACAGATGCTTGTTCCTATGTTATGAAAGGGGACAACATTCCTTTTTTTAGGGTAGTGGTGACAGTGCTTCATCTGAAACCGATCCTTTGAAAGAAAAGCGAGGCATGCAGTAGTTGGAGGGGTTTTGGAGGTTCATCATTTTATGCATGTCTTCCAGCTAGAGGGAATTCATGCAATAGTTGGGGGTTATTCTTGTATCTATCACAGCTCTTCACTTCCATTTAATTCTTGGTTTTACCTGATGGAGTTACCAGGGATTCGTCCATCCACTGGCATGGTACTATAGTGGTCAAGTTACGGAGTACCTTCTAGGGAAATATCATTGGCATTTAGCTTTCTGATGCACAACCTAAAGTGTAAAGGGTGGTGGGCAATAAATCCGAGCGAGGGTTCTCATAGCCGGGCGGAAGCCTTTCGGCGAAGAGGTCATGTTAAGGCTACCATCACTGCAGCTCTTGTGAGCTCCATATTTACTGTGACTTATGGCAAGACATATTCTATAAAAATCCCTCTCACATAGATCATCTTTTGATGCTTCACACTCAATTTCCCCCTGGAATGTTTGGAATGCATGATTTGGATTTCTCTGGTCAACTAAAGAGATAAGTATATGCTATTTTGCTCATAGAAATAGCTATGCTCGGTAAGGAGAATACATATTCAAACAATAGCTATTGCATTTTTGGAAAAGAGAATGCATATTAAAGAAATAGAAATAAATATTGCGTTCTTGGAAAAGAGAATGCATATTAAAGAAATAGAAGGAAATATTGCATCTTTGGAAAAGAGAATGCATATTAAAGAAATAGGAGTTAATATTGCATTTATGGAAAGAAAGAATGCATATAAAAGAAGTAGAGGTTAAGTTGGATTTTATTGGAAAGGGATATATGCTTATTGCATTGGGATACTAGTTAATTTAGAATTTTCTTCTGGAAAATTTATGCATTGCATGCATGATAGAAATTGCGATATGAGCTTCTTGGCACACCGATAATCATTCTAACCTTCTTGAAGAAAAAAATATGTTTTATATACACAAATATAGTGTCTTTTTAGAAAAAGAGAGCATTCTTCATGCACAGAAATAATAACTTTATAAGAGACTTTTTGAAAAACAAAGATAGAGATTCTTTCCTTAAAAGACACAGATGAATAGTGTTCATGCAAGAGTAAGAATCCATACTTGTTTCATGAAAATACTATGTGTATTGAAGTAAAAATAATTGTGTTAGGAAGAACACATGTTGCATGCTCATAAGGGTAGCTATTGTGATTTTGGAAATATGATTTTGTGTGTACATAGAGAAAGTGGTCATGTTAACTTTCTTGAAAAATATAATCTCTTGAAAGATTGTCTTGCTAGATGAGTTGTGTTGACTTCTTGATTTTGATGCATAAAGGGTAAGTTAACCTTGTTTTTGTATCTTGATTTTTATGCATAAAGATGGATATCTTTAATAATTTCTCGAAAGGGAAGCTTGAGACTCCTTCATATAGGAAGATAGAGAAATGAGGTTATAATGACTTCCTTTAAGAAAGAGGTATGTGGTTTGTTGCATGAAATGATGATAGTATTCTAGTGAAGGGAATATGTGTTGCCTATATTAAAGAAGGGCTAATATGATAAGAAATGGTATGTGCAAGGAATAGTCATTGTGATATGGAGTTATGTTCTTTGTTTTTTAGAGAGACTATGTTGAGTTCTCAAAAAATAACTATGTGAAAAGAACATGTGTTACGCATAGAAATAACAGTTTATTACATGTATGAAGATATAACAAATGTGTTATACATGTCGTAGAACTAATGAGTTAGAACTCCTAAAGGGAATTATGCATTAATGTAAATAAGTATTGTGGAGGTCAAACAATATTTACTTGGGTGTATGTACTAGTTAAATAGTATGTCATGCTTGCTCATGCATATGAGTAGATGTTAAAAGATCTCTTTTAGAGGTTGATTATTGATTGATTAATATGGTATCTAATCTTGTTGCCAAAGTTGCTTGATGATAACATTGACAAGAGGCAATGGCGGTTGGAGCCAAAGAAAAGTGATGTTTAATGTTGTGGTAGGAAGAGGATCAATGGTCCATGCAGATGAGTACAGGTTGTGGGATTGTACATTGCTAGAACAATCATGCCATAAGGAGTGTTGTATGTGGCTGTATGTAAATAAAAGATTACATGAAAACTATATTAGCTTTTAGCTAGTTATGTGACAACTTAATGATAATTCATTGTAATGACTTTATAACAATGGCTAAGGGAAGGAATCCCTTATAAGCCATTGAGTGGGGTGAAATCCCTCATGAGCGTTTAATAATAAGATTAAGAATTTGTTGGTTTTCACCCTACGGGGTTTCCAGGATATATTGGTGTCCAATGGTGTGATTGCCTTTTGTGTCAGTTTGATGATGATGAATCCTTGATGTTGATGGTTCTTTGTTTGATGGCATAACCATAATGTCCAAGTATGAGATTAATTAATATGGTGAAGGAAATCATGCAATGGATGCAAGGATTCATGAGACAGTTTATGTTATCACACTACCACAGTGGTGGTTAATGGTTATGCAACTTACTGTCTTCTATTGCAATTTACTTGATGTACTAATGAACATTATATCTAATGGTTAATGAGGAATTGTGGAGTTGTGAATTTGACAATTACTTGTGTATTATTTGTATAAGAAAATTCTAACTCCCTGCTTTTACATGCGAGGTTACCGGGGTATCTGAAAAGTGGTATCAGAGCTAAAGGTTGCATCACTGGCACCTTTAGGAATTGGTAAGAGGAAAAGAAATTGAGGTACATTGTCAGTAGGCATTAACTCAGGTATGAGTTTAACCATCCACATGTTGATTTACATAGTACACTACTTTCGGCATCATAACCATTCACATGTTGATTTACATAGTACACTACTTTCGGCATGATAAGTGTGATTTGTGTTTAAATTGCTTGAGTAGTAAGTAATAAAGTTGTTGCATAACTATGTTCATGACATTGGATTCCTGATGAGGGTAAAAGACAATAAAACTTTTGTCGCACTTAAAAACAATATTGAACACTCATTAAGGAAAGTGACAATCAACTACCCACTTTTGATTTGCAAACATGGCAATAACAATGATACATTTATGAAACAAAATTGAAGTTACAATGAATCTAAACTTAATGAGCCAATGCATGAATATAAAATTATGGGGAACATCATTGAATAGGATGACAAATTGTTTTAAAAGAACATTGGAAGAACCCCTTTAGCTATGGAAAATATGCAATGAGTCAAGTAGCGAGACTTGATTGTCATAACTAATTTTGGTTAAGTTTTTCCATGGTTTCATTAATATGATTGGTAGTTGTGATTATTTAGTCTTATTTGAATAACTAATGGCACTTATGTGCATGAATTGAATTTGATTTAAGCTTCTCACAATTCGCGAACAAGTGATTAGGGTAGTTACTTCCTGTATTGGTCTATTGATGACAATACATTGTGGGAAATTGGGAATGTTTAGATTGATACCTCAACAATCATAGGCATTTACATAGTAATGAATATTTGCATATACTATTATGCATGATATTATTGTGCCGTGAACTAAAAGATTAGGGAAGTGAATACTTGTTAAAGGACACATATGTAAACTAATGTGGCTAATGGGATTAAGTAGTGGTAGCTTAATGGCAACAAGAAAACTCGTCACGTAAAATGTTGCAATGAGAATTGCAATCATAAATGAGAAAGAATAATGTTATATGATATGCATGATTGTGTTATTTGGAAATCAGAATGCATACAATATGTATGTTAGTTATGAATCCTATCAATCTAGATGTTGTAAACCCATGTTGAGGGTTAAGTGTAGATGCATGGTATGCATGCATGTTTGTTTGTTAACGATAATGACTATATGATTCATTATGTACATTACTTTGGGAACAGTGATAAAAGAGAAATTTAGCATGCCATATAGTTGCAGATAATTTTGAAAGGCTAGAATGCCTTGGGTTGATGGCAGTTACCTGCCCAGAGGGGTTGATGGTATTTGTCTACCCAGATTGTGAAAGGTCAGAATGCCTTGGGTTGATGGCAGTTACCTGCCTGGAGGGGTTGATGGTACTTGTCTGCCTGGAGGGGTTGATGTACTTGTCTGCCCAGATTTCCTCTCCCTAGAATTCTTGAGCCGATTGGCCAGTGGAATTCCATGTTAGACCTGGTAAGGTCTCTATCAAAGAAATTGTCTGGATGTGGAAATGACTCGATCTGGTTGAGGAAACTAGTTCCTATGGGTTGGGAATTCTTTAGCCTATTGTGGTCTCATAGCTAAAGGAATTAACTAATCAAATATATGTTATGTTAAAAATGAATTTTACATATAGTTTTGTAAAATATGTTATGCACATTTAACAGGAAATGAGCTTAGTGCTCAATAAGGAGTTATTGGAAATTTTAATTCCTTTATTGTATTACTAATCTTGTGGAAGTCTTAGTAGGGGCTAAGACAATTTTCACTGGATGCAGTGATTGACTGTTTTAATGATTAGAGAGCTAGGTGCTCTTTTGGCACTTTTAGAAGTACTCTGTGGATGTCTTTAGTGAGAGTTAATTTAAGTGTGCATGTGGAGCAGTGATGAGCTCTTTATGTACTTGTAAAAGTACTGTGATTTAGAAATCATCTAACATTGCACAATTGATTGATAGTTAAAAGTATTTCATTTGGCTCAGAATATTGTGACTAATGCGATTGAATTTGTTTGTCATATATTACAGGATTACTTACCATGGAGGGTTGATGGGTTGACCAACCACTATTAAAATGCTTACATGAAAGTGCTCATGATTTTCAAGAGTAGATGGTAAGTAATGGTAAGTTGATATAGAGTTTGGTTTTTGAATTTGAATAAGGGCCAAGTGGTAGCAATTAGAACTTGCATAATTTTGCAGTTATGGATGCTTGTGACTATTGATCTTTCCTATGATTATATCATTACTATTGATATTTCTTATAATTATATCAAAATTCGCGAACAGTTTATTGCATGTATGAAGATATAACGAATGTGTTATACATGTAGTAGAACTAATGAGTTAGAACTCCTAAAGGGAATTATGCATTAGTGTAAATAAGTATTGTGGAGGTCAAACAATATTTACTTGGGTGTATGTACTAGTTAAATAGTATGTCATGCTTGCTCATGCATATGAGTAGATGTTAAAAGATCTCTTTTAGAGGTTGATTATTGATTGATTAATATGGTATCTAATCTTGTTGCCAAAGCTGCTTGATGATAACATTGACAGGAAGCAATGGCAGTTGGAGCCAAAGAAAAGTGATGTTTAATGTTGTGGCAGGAAGAGGATCAATGGTCCATGCAGATGAGTACAAGTTGCGGGATCGTACATTGCTAGAACAATCATGCCACAAGGAGTGTTGTATGTGGCGGTATGTAAGTAAAAGATTACATGAAAACTGTATTAGCTTTTAGCTAGTTATGTGACAACTTAATGATAATTCATTGTAATGATTTTATAACAATGGCTAAGGGATGAATCCCTTTTAAGCCATTGAGTGAGGGGTGAAATCCGTCACGAGCATTTAATAATAAGATTAAACGTCTGCTGGTTCTCACCCTACGGGTTTCCAGGGTATATTGGTGTCCAATGGTGTGATTGCCTTTTGTGTCAGTTTGACGATGATGAATACTTGATGTTGATGGTTCTTTGTTTGATGGCATAACCATAATGTCCAAGTATGAGATTAATTAATATGGTGAAGGAAATCATGCAATGGATGAAAGGATTCATGAGATAGTTTATGTTATCACACTACCACAATGGTGGTTAATGGTTATGCAAATTATTATCTTCTATTGCAATTTACTTGATGTACTAATGAAAATTATATCTAATGGTTAATGAGCAATTGTGGAGTTGTGAATTTGATAATTACTTGTGGATAATTTGTATAAAAAAATTCTAACTCCCTGCTTTTACATGCGAGGTTACCAGGGTATATGACAAAATTCCACAAATTACTGAGAACGCATCTCGATCATGATGGGATAGAGAAAATAGTTGCACCATATCAATTAATAAATTGAAAAAGAACAGCAAATAGAGTTTCACTTAAGCGTTTAATGTAAATCGCTCGAACACATTTAGTTCACATGAATAAAAGAGTATCATTCAACGTCACTACCACTGAATATGCCTACGATTCGAACATATTTTAAACTCAATCTGAATATATTTTATATAATTAAAATTTAAAATTATATTTAATTTATTTAGTGTTATAAAAGTAATTGCAGAAACCATAAAAATCCAATTTCCTCTTAAAATTTCCCAAAAAACAATTTTATTTTAATAATATTTATTTTATATATATATATATATATATATATATATATATATATATAGTCTAATTTATAAATGAAAGACATGACATCAAATAAAGATCATTTTTAAGTTGTAAATTATAACAATATTATAGTGCACACTTTACAAATTCAATAGATATTAATTAAATATTTAGCTTAGATTTTTATTATCAATTTATATAGTTATTAACAAACTCAATTAATTTCAAGATATAATTTATATAATTTTTAATATAATTATTTAATTGAAAATATTTAATACATATTTTAAAATATTAAAATATTTGGATGAACCACAAGTTTATGGTCTGTGAAGATGGGTGAACTATTCACTCAAATCATCAGACAACACAAGGTGTTTCACAAAACTATGAAAAACTACATTTTAAGAAGCATTAAAACACTTAGTACATGATACATTTCACATTGTTTAAATTAAAAAAAAAAATCATAAAACAAGCTAAATTATAAATTTATCTTAAATTATTATTATTATTATTATTATTATTATTAAAGAATTACAAAAATAATAGATAGAAAAATGTACTCTAACTAATAAACAAAATGGCATTTTTTCTAAGTATTTCCTCTTGTGAAATTTGCTAACATCAGTAGAGATATTTAAGAATCATAAGTTTAAATTGTTTAATTTGCAAAGTTAAAGTACCCTATGGTTTTTTAGGGTGTTGAATCTATTGATGCATTCAAAAATCCAAATTCTTAATCATGGAGATTTAGCTCCACTTTACCACATAGATTCTTAATCTATAAATAGAATGTGTTGCAATGCCATGGGGCAATAATATCGCATATCATATAAATATTCTATATAATCGGCCTAATTACTTACGGATACTATGTAATACTAAAAAATAACTATTAATAGACAATTGACATATATTTTCAATTAAAAATTTAATAAATTTATTAAATTTAATGTTAATAAATTCTAGAGTATTTAAATTAGCTTGTAATAATTTTATTAATTTTAATAATAATAAATGTTACATAATTTCAAATTAATAAAAAATAAATAAATAAATATTTTAATTTATTTTTTTATTGGTTTTAATTAATTTCTTATAAAATTAAATATTTTAATATTACATTAAAAAAATATTCCAAAAAATGATTTGAGAAATATTTAATTAATTTTAAAAAATCCCAATAAACAATAGTATTCCGTTTTTAAAATTGTGTGCTTATTGGGGAGATCAACTATTTTTTCTGTTTTTACTAACATAATTAAAATAATAACAATATTACAAATGTAATGGTCCCTTTTCCTCATCATTAAATATCCATACAGATATAGACTAATTAATATTTACAAAAGTAATGGTTCATCATTAAATATTCATAAAAATATAAACAGCTAATAAAAATAATAAATTTATGTTAATTTTTCTTGTCATTCAATATTCATACTCAATATCCATATAGATATTAACTCATAACAATTTCGAAGTCGTTATGTTATATATGGTGCGTGGATTTTATAAACCCATAACAATTTCTAATTTGTTAGAGATAGACAACCAGATTCTAAAGCAATTAGATCACGACCAATGCTGGAATATTTATCCCCCACACTATGCCAATTACAAATTGATGTACTATTCATTTTATTAATCAAATCCATATACATAAGCATAGATAGCCCCTTAACACAATAAGGCCATCTAAATAGCCAATTAAAACCGTAAAAGGCTCATAAATGTATTATGAGTTCTGAAAATAAATTCTTGTGACAAACTGGACAATGGCCCTGAAACAAAACTTATAAACGAAGCACATACTACTCCACCAAGCACATATTTTAGACAAAGCACATACTACACCAAAAAACACTTTTCTCAAAAAAACACTTTATATATATATATATATATATATTATTTTACTTATTTTACTTATATATTATTTTAGTTATTTTACTTTAAAATTCAATTGAATTGTCTTTTAAAAAAATTTAGAGAAATGTATATTAATACAAAATTTTTTATTTAAGACAAAATTTTAAATTTAAGACGAAAACAAATATATTTTAAGACAAAATTTTATATTTAAGATAAAAATAGTTTAAGGTCAAAATATTTTAAGACAAAACTTTACATTTAAGACAAAAATAGAGTAAGACAAAAATATTTTGAGACAAAACTTTATATTTAAGACAAAAACAATTTCACACAAAAGTTTATATTTGAGACAAACAATTTGAGACAAAAATGTTTTAAGACAAAACATTATATTTAAGACAAACATTGTTTAAGACAAAATTAGTTTAAGAAAAGAATATTTTAAGACAAAATTTTATATTTAAGACAATCGTCATTTAAGACTAAACCCATTTAAGAAAATTAACAATTAAGGCAAAAATATACCAATTCAAGACAATGTTATCTAACAACTGCAAACAGTGCGCCCTAGCTCCGCCAACTTGCGAGCTACTACTATCCCGTGCCTATACCGAAGTTTCTATTTCAACTACAATTCAGGTTATCTTATATCAAGACAATGATTTGGTCAGATTTTCTAGGGGTAGCGGACTCTCAAGAATGCGAAAAAAATTCCTAGCAAGATATCTTGGACATTAATTCCTCTGTTGTCCCCTCGACCTCTATTGATACGATTAGAGACAACTTTTATGTTGTTGCATTTGACACTAATACACAATGGCGGCTTTTATGGCAAAAAAAATATTTTGCCTTAAAATTTAGATTGTCTTAAAATTTTCAATACGAGGCACTAGTAGAAAAGGTAAAAGTAAATGATTAGGTGTCTGTCTTTACGCTGTTGATGTGTTGTTAAGGGATCAGAGCAATGGAGGTCAATAACAACTGATGGGATTTAGGGCGATGAAGGCCGAAAACAGAGGTGTCCTTCGTGAGAGGAGTGATGGAGTCACTTTTGCTAAACATGGATACGAAGTAACATATATGGAGTACTTTTCAAGTTCTCCATCGATTGTGTTTTAATATGTGCTTTTTTATTGTTTCATTTATATTGAATGCTATTTTTTTCATAAATAAAAAAATGCTATCTTTGTATTAAAATATAAGGATAGTATATAATTCAAATTATGTTCATTATATTATCCTTTCATAGTTCTCCTATCATTCCTATGCCCATACATTTCTATTTTCCTTTTTACAAAAGTTGTATTTATTAACATCAAATTGTAGCTTAGAACCATTAGATTTTCATAAATGAACACTTCCATTGTCTAAAGATACAAAACTTCCACCAAAATCAGGTTTGCATTAAAATTTCTCCTAATATTAGTCGATGTTTCCTACGTTTACCATGATGATACCTTGCTTGAAGACTAAGAATTTGTTTTTACATGTTTCCTTTGAAATACCTCCTTTAGATAGGATGAGCGTTGTCTAATTTTTTTCTCTGTATATATGCTAGAAATGTTTATGATTGAAAGTCCTTACCAGGTTTAGAATGCTCATCATCCAATTTGCAAGTATAGGGGGATTGAAATTAGTATGTTTTTTTACCTAGTCAATGATTCCATTTGCATCTCCATACACCTGAATTTTGTCTAACCTTAGCTATTTTTCTACCATAAGGACTCTCCATAATGTTGTAATATCCACTTTATTGTTTGATCCCATTCTACCCTCCTAGCAGAAGTGGAAGAAATTACCAGGCTTAGTAACTATGACTGCACAACATCCACATTTCGTCATATTATTCGCCCCGTAAAAAACCCAACCAAATATTCTTTCCAAATGTCATTGCATTTTGATTTCCTATTTTTGTTAGACTTAATCACCGACTCGATCTCATTGAAAAGAGAAACTATCTCAAAAATGTCATCTCTAACAATTGCAGTTTTCTAATAAAAATGGTAACGTTCCTACTTCGTCATATAATAAATATGATATATAATGGGAGGGACTTGTACATCCTTTCTGAAGTGAACCATGACAGAAGACATCTGAACAATGGTTGATTAGTGCCAGCAAAAGGAAGTTTCATTTCCTCCACAACCCCATCCCAAATCAGCTTGGCATTTGAGAATATGATCAACAAATTATCTATATCTTCCCTCCACACCCCACCTAGGTCCCCGCTCCCTCTCCTCATTCATAGAGGGCATATTTCAAGACCAATGAATCCATGCTTTTGTAAATTGTTCCATGTCAATAGACAGTCATGTGCTACCAGCCAGAAAAAATAAAATAAAATAAATAAATAAACTAAAATTAAAATTAAGAACTTAAAAATAATTTTAAAAAATAATTAAAAAAAATAAAAAAATAAATAAATTGAAAAATAAAATAAAAAATAAAAATAAAATAAAAAATAAAAAATTATTTTTTTTCAGGATGTTCCATTTCCCTATATCATGTAGATGCATATTTTATTAATTGATCCTCCGAGGCCTTGGCAACTTCAAGTAGATGCCTTGGACAATTAGATTGTTATTTTTCATTTTACCCCCCATATCATATAGTCACACTTATCACCAAGATTGATGCCAATAGTTCGATGTTGCACTATGTATGACCCCCATTCCTCATGATATGTATCTCGTATGCCAAGATCTTTGGCCCTTCTCCAAGTCTATTGATCAATGTTTTGAGTCCCCGGTGGATAAATCTATTGCGAGTGGATAATGTCCTTTCTCTGAAGTGTTTTCAATAGCTAAAAGGATAATGAATGATTTCCAGCCACCCTCATGATGTCGTATAATCCAATTCCGATCTTGGATCCATCTCCAACCCCCCAATGGACAAACCCCAACATCAAGTGTAGATCGTGCATCATAATTCTCCACATGTGTGATATAACAAATTTATTCTTGGCACTTCTTCCAATCCATGAGGAGAAAGCTTAGCTGAACATATATTTTTCCTTAATGATATGAGGCCACACACCATCTCTAGACACTTCCCTGCACATGTATTTTATATTCAAATCCATGTTAAAAGTTAATGTATCTATGAAACCCCAACCTCCTTCCTCCACTGGCCTCGCAAGTGTTGACCATTATACCATATGAATTTTGTCTTGTAATTGTGTTCCAACCCATAAGAAGTGACTCATGATAGATTATATCTTATGGATAATCTCCCCCGATATTAAATAAAGGTGCATCGAATATACTGAAATTTTTTATAGCACTGATTTCAACATTACCATCCTTCCTCCCATCGTCAACCATCTATAATTTTAACTCTCCAATTTTTTGTGAAATATTTCGATTAGCCATGCCTGATCCTGATTATAGTATCATTTTGGTTTCGCCTAAATCCCAAGGTAGGTAAAACCATCATCTAGGATTGATTATGCTACCCCAAACAATTCACATATGGCCTTTGTTACATTCTCTTCACTCCCATCATGTAACAAGATCTATTTTCCTTCATTCATACAAAAACTAGACACAACTCCAAATGATTTAATGAGGTATGTAATTATTCTCCACTCACCCACCGTAGATTCCCCACCAAGTAACAAATCATCTACGAACATTAAATGATAGATGGAAACTTTTTTGGTTGCTCTGATCCCTTTAATAATTCCACTATCCTTTGACACCCTCATTTTTCTACTGAAAAAGCCAATAAGTAAGAGAAAGAGACATGGAGACATGGTACGACCATGTCTGATTCCTCTATATGCATTGAAAAACTGTGAAGGCAAGCCATTAATAATGACAACAAAATTTGTAGTTTTGCAACATGGAAAATCCATTTAATTTTAAATTGAGACATACCAAATTTTAATAGGACGGAGAAGAGGAATTCCCAATGAATGCAATCATATGCCTTGCTCAAGTCTTCATTAAGAATGAAATCTCTTTATTTCCTTGATTTAATAGAGTGCATCATCTCCTAGGAAATACCAATTCCATCCTGTATTTTTCTACCTTCTAAGAAACCGAACTATTCCTCTATAATATGCTTGGACAATATCGTCTTAAACCTACTCATAATCAATTTTGATATCATTTTGTACACTGAGTTGCAAAGAGATTTGGGACAATATCCTGCAAAGGTTCTTGGTTGCACCCTCTTCGGGATTAATGCTATGAAAGTGAAATTTAAGGCCCGAGAGATGAACCCATGAATCGTAGATTGTTCATCTATTACCAACATATTTGGGATCATCAAATCAATGAAGTGAATAAAAGGTTCAATCCCCACCAATCCAGGCCTAGACTTTTCTCCTTTGTACATTCCTCCAATATCTTCGTCAATTCCTCCCTTGTGATTGGTTGTCCCAATATTTGATTATCCTCCAGCGTGAACATGTTTGGGACTTCCTTGATGAAATTCATTTGTGACAAAAAATATGTCTCATGTGCCAAGAATTGGCCTTTGAAATGTGTGACCGTCCTATGTTCAATAGATCTTTGTGAACTAAATATGTTTATGGTTTCATCTCTTATCCTCCTTATGGAATTGATATGTTTCATGGAAATGAAATGCGCATGGAAAATTTTGGTATTTTTATCTCCACCTCTTACCCATGTCACCCTGCTCTTCATGCAGATGTTTTCTTTCTATGAATGGATAATGTCCCTTCTCTTACCCTCCAATCTAATGATCTTGTGTTGGTATTCCTCTGAGAATAATAATGGGTCCTAAGGATCATTGAACTAACATAGGAAAATGCCAATCTCCCTAAGAGATTTAGTTTCCCCCTCCTTCACCCCCCTAATCCATTCTTAAGCGTCCCTTTTCAGCTCTCTAATATTTCGACATATGGATGTCATGCGATTCTATGGAGCAAGAAGAAATGATCGAGACCAAACATTTCAGACCAGATCCCCAAATTAATCTACTTTAAGCCATTTCGAGTTGAATTTCAAGGTGTATGATCTCTTTTGTTCCCCTTCATCCCATGTCAACATAATGGGAAGTCGGTCAAAAATAAATGTCTGAATAATATAAGATCTTATATCTGTCATATGATTAACCATAGTCTAATTAACCAGAAGCCTGTCCATCCTTTTTTAGATACCTTCCTTACTAGTTCTTCCATTCCTCCAAGTGGGGCCAGAAGGATCTAGCATCAGATCCAATAGGGAAAAATTCTCCATCAAACCTTTGAAATAAGAAACCATACTATCAATTCTAGACTGCTGTCTCCAAATAATTTCCCTCTGCATTGGAAAATTAAGATCCCTTGTGATGATCATAAAACTTAATCAAAGGATTCCAGATTGTGCAACCTGGTCCCAAAATAGTCTACACCCCACAAATGGAGTAGATGAATTGACAATTCAGACCCTTTGACAATTCCCCATCATGTGTTTGGTCATGATAATCCCTGCACATGATAGAAATGTCTGCATCTCAATAATTTTTGGATCCCACATAACCCCCAGACTACCATATAATCCAATAACATTAGTTGCAACTACATGCCATGCAGGGCACATAGAAAACATTTCCTCCCACACCTTATCTCTGCAAACCATCATTTCTTGGAAAAAGATTAGAGAGGAATTATGAACCCAAACAATACCTTTGAGGGAGCTTAACTTGGGGGTCTCTCCCAAATCCCAGATGTTAATGGAAATAATAATCATGGAGGCACCACATGCACATTTATGTCCCCTCTAAGGACCTAGACTCCATCAAAATCAGAAATAGATACATTCCCAACTGTAAAATCATAATCAATATCAAACTCCTTATTGGGATATCTAGCCTCATCGGCATAACCGAATTCAATGTGATTACATGCTGAAAAATTTTTATTTAGGGGGTTTGTTCTTGATATGTGTGACATTTTTATATGAATGGCCTACAAAATCCAGATGATTATGAAAAAAGAATCTTTTAATAGAAAGGGGATCCAGATTCTTAGGTGAGGACCAAATAGCCTCCAATACTTTGTCAGGGGAAATTTACTATGGGATAAAACCATATCCAAAGGATACAATGGAAACCCGACTATATAGGGTGAATTTTTGGAAATAGGGTAGAACTTGAAACTACACAATGAGTTTGAGGGATAGGAACACCATGACCGAAGTGATTCTTTCACTCCGCAGAGGGATGGGGTTAATGTGATAGATCATTAGAGAGATGGGGATAATGCAACAGAAATGAAATCACTCCTTCAAGGGACAACTTGCCAGAAATATTGGTGGGCTTAGTTGTAGGCTAAGATAGGGGGTCAAATGCCTCACGGACATAGTCAATTGGGAAACTTGAAGAGAGTAGTGGATCATCATATGGACTTGGGAATGTTATATCAGACATACACTTCACAACCATAATAGAGTTATATAACCCAGATCTACAATTATCTTACATCATATGTCTGAGAAAGGGAACCGAATTACCTGTGAAGTTTAGACTGTCGGATGCCATATGAACAAAAGGTTCAACGTGGAGCTTGGATGACACCAACCTTTGTGTGCAAGAGAAGAGGAAATCCTTCTAGTAAATCTATTTTTTTGGCACATGGAAATTAGATGCCCAGTGTCGTGACAGTGAAGGAACTAATACGGAACTCCCAAATAGTCGATGTAGAGCTTAAAAGAATAACTATTGCATTGTATGTCTAGCTCGGCAATCAACCCTCTTCCCATCTCATCCTCAATCAAAACCCATGATATACGTTTATCAAGTTGGAGGAAGCTACCTTCGTACCAATAATAGAAATTCCCAATATCATTTGTGATTTCCTTCATGGTAGACTCATTCCAAAGATGAGACATGCACCTCACAACTGTAACAAAGTTATATAACCCAGATTTACAATTATCTTACATCATAGATTTGAGAAATGGAACTGAATTACCTGTGAATTTTGGACTATTGAACGCCATATGAAAAGAAGGTTCGACTTAGAGCTTGGAAAAAACCAACCCTCCCCTACAAGAGACGTGGAAATCCTTCTTCTAGGTGAATCTATTTTGACACATAGAAGTTAGATGCCTGGTGTCATGAAAGTGAAGGCATTGATAGGGAACTCCCCAGTAGTTGATGTAGAGCTTAAAATAATAGCTACTACATTATATGTCTAGCTTGGAAATCAACCCTCTTCCCATCTCAGCCTCAATAAAAAACCATGCCATATGTTTATCAAGTTTACTGAAGCTACCTTCGTACCAATAATAGAAATTGCCAATATGATTCATGATTTCCTTGATGGTTGACTGATTCCAAAGTTCCACTCGAAGCCTAGGCAGTTCACCCCACACCAGGTTCCTCCAAGGGGTATCTTTGAAGGGGTAAAAACCTTCCTCCCACTTCTATAGGATGAGAAATCCCCCCCGTTTAACCCATGGAACCCTCAGTATCCTGTCTACGTCCTCAATGCATAAAAAGTGAAAATAAATCAACCCGTTGAATAATACATTGACTTTCAGCCTGTATTTTAGAACCAAGAGCCACCGTTCCCCCACCCATTTCTTTACCTGCTCCCCCATCATCTGTAAATGATTCCACCTTCCTATCAAAGCATTGTGTTACAACCTTTCAATATTGTCTGAAAAGGAACTCGCATCCAGAACCAAGGGTGACTCTCCTCTAATCACACTAATAGGAATCCTCACATGCTTATTTTTTCATCCCTGTAAAGTTGAATTAGTTACTATTTTTCCCTTATGAGCTGTAGTTAATTCCTCTATATCTACTATGAAATTATTCCTGCCATTTATTTTCCCCAGATCCTGCAAAATTTTATTAAAACCTCCTGTTCGGCTTGCAACATGATCTCTATCAGAGTTTCTCAACATGGAGATATGGAGCCCTACATGACCACTGGATGTCCATCATCCACCAACTTCTCCATCGTATTCATGTCACCTCGCTCCTGTTTAGTAAAATACAGACCCCTTAACCCTCAAGGATGGAATGGCTACCATGCTTTAGTCTATCATTATTGGATTAAACCCATATCAAAGCTCGATACCTTTGAAAAGTGTATTCTTATGTTTCATAGATTCCCAATTTCCTTTCAAACATGGCAAAAGAATTCAATCGCTTCATAGGAAGGACAGACCCAATGCAGAATAACTAGTGGTTGAATGTTTTTACAATATAGTACAAGCCACCATCAACCCTATATCAACTCTATAACCCTTTCAATAAAAGCATGATGACGATTAGATCAAAATTGTTATAGTAGGTAACTAAAAATACCACCACCATAACTTTATTCCAGAAGTTGGATGTGGCAATCCAAGAGGACCATCGCTCATACCATTTTTGAAAATCCATATACTATACAAAGTATATCATCAAATCCCAAGTAATAAAAGCAAGGTTCCTATGGAAACACTACACTAAATTGCATGCATTCGAATTGTTACCCAACCCCTAATCCAATGTGAAAACACACCTAACCATGGATCAAAGCCCCAATCAATTAAATTAATATGGAGTTGAATGAAGCACCCATGTGCAATGCTCCTCTCTACTTCTACCTTACCAGAATGCATCACAACATGCCATATTATAACGCGGGCCAATCATAACAGAGAAAATTTGAGGTGATGAACTCATAGAAAATTACATATATCCACATTTAAGGATTTTTTATTATAAACTTGGAAGACATTTCACACTTAGCTTATCAAACCAATACAATAGTCATTGACCAAACCAATAAGTACCTAATATAGAAGGAAACCAATCTGAAACTAAGTACAATGAATGGTACCTCCTAAGGATCAAATGTGTAATTCTTCTTCTCCAAAAATTCCTTATTATGTACCTTTTGAATCTAAAATCCATTAAGATATGCTAGATACTCTTAATGTTCTCCTCAATAACTAGCTAATGAATTTGATAGCAGGTATTCCTTACCTCTTTAAATGTGGTAATTTCCTACTCAAGTATAGAGGATAGCTCATATGTCTTTGGTTTATTATTTTTTGTTATGACTTCTCTACCTATTCTCTCATCTCCGCATTTTTAGCAACAAGCTGATGAACTAGTTGTTGCATTGAGTCCAATATGTCCTCACTTTTGCTTAGGGAAGCTAGTTGTATTTTATCCATAACTAAACGTATGCAATTATTCTATACAACTTCATTTTCTTTATTTTTTCATAGAATGATAATCTCCTTCCTCATTCTCTTCCACCTAATAGAATTTTCTCTAGAGACAACATCAAATAGTTGAAATACCTAAATATCCAATACATATTTTGAATCATATGCTAGTTGAGTCTATTTAAGTTATTGTGTTGAGGTAAAATGCCCCTTCAATTTCATTGATTTATAATTGTGTATTTTATTATTTGTTCTTATGTTATCCTTTAATTGGACTTGTTAGGATGTCCTGAAAGTTGTGGAACACCATTCGATTAACCTTTTGTGACTATTGTTGCTTCCATCATTGTTATTCATGAGGTAGGTTCTTCATTGCATATGAATCATGTAGTTCTTATTTATTAATTATATATTTTCTACATCAAATGAATCTGTATGTTCCAATGAAACATCCTAGGTTTGAATCCCCCTATCCATTACTGCACTATTTTTTCTAATTTCTTATTCTATTCTTATTCCTTCAATTAGTGGGGAGTTAGATTTCAAGTCAACTAGTGCATGTCATTGTCCCATCCATTTTTTCTCTATTTGACTTGACTACCCTTTAGTAATTGTTGTTGGTGATTCTCATATTAGCATTAGTGATCAACGCATACCTTACTCCTATTGAGTTTGTCACTTTACTTTTTCATGTTCTCCCAACATCTTCTACATGGAAATCTCAATTAAAATTCCCTTACCTTCCCAATTGCTTCTAAAATTTGAGACTTGCTAGATGAGCCCATGAAATCCATTGTAGTAGTTTGCATTGGGTTGAATTACCCTTCATAACTAATTTTTCTAACTCTTTTTTGCTTATTTCTTACATATTTTTTTAAATCTTGGGCTCCTCTAAGATGATATCTTGTAGTAATTATATCTAGTTTATTCCAAGATTTTGTGCTCTATCAATGGTTAGATATCTTGACTAGTCTGTCAGCTTATTTTTAGTTAGTCTGATTAAAAATCACAATTCAAATTTGAAATGTATAGTGTACAATTCTAACTCCCTTTCATCTTCCCACTTACCATTTATCGAAAGATTTGCCTGAATCAATGTTAGGAGGATTGGCTCTAGAATAGCAAATATTATGCTGGTTTGTTGATTCAGCTCATTAAAAATTTCAAGTGCATATGGTTGATATGATAAGTATTTTGGATGGATGTCAGCTGAGTTGAAACAATACATTTCTATTTTGTCCAAAACAAACTAGATGTTTGACTAGTTAAGCAAGGGTTGATGGACCTACTATGGAACTCACTATCTCTATGATACTCTTTCAATATTTTATAACCTAATTTATAAACATTTCTCAAAGGGATGGAGACTATGTCTTGCCCAACTAATTTCTAGAAAATAACTTAAAGTTCCTCATGAATGAGATGACCTTTCTAGTAAAAGAAGTCTCTCCCACTAGAGTGACCTATGACATCGCTAACTAAATAAGAAGAGATGGGAACCATATCACCTTCATATAATTTTGAAATCATTTGTAGTTATTCTTTAGGATGTTGATGACATGATCCACCTAGTTGTACTTTTTCTTCAACTTCTCTCTTACCAATGGATTCCAAGATATTTAGCCTAACATCCCATGCCCCATCCATCAAGGGAATACTAAGGGATACTATAATGAATGCCCACTTTATCATTAATTTTTTTACATGCAAACATAATAAGAACCTTTTAGTTATGTTTTGTTATTCCTCCTATAAATTCCCTCAATCAAGCATTGGAATATATTTTCATAGGAATTTATAAATTATAAATGTAGGAGCCTTCTTTAGAGATGAGAATTCTTCTGAAATTCGTAATAGGAATTTCATTTTCATGTATTTTCATACAAATACATTTCCAAAGGTGTTAGAATCATTGGAGCCAATGCTAACAAATCTTAGCTCCAAAAAATGCATCTAAAGTTGAAATATGTATTACTTTTACTCTTATGATTTGATATTTTTTCTCCTTTGGAATCAAGTTATGGACGTTATAATACAAATAAAGAAGAAAACTATTTGTTAAAATCAAATAAAGATCTTGGAAATTGCCAATAAAATCTAATTGGGACTTGGATATGTGATCCATAAATTTTGTCAGACTCATGAAATTAGATCATATCTAGCATCCTTTTGTTATGATCCGTCAGTTTAAAATTGTACTCTTTGAAGGTCTTTTGTGATAGAGTTTAGAAAATATCAGTGCGATTTTGCAAGAAAATATTTTATCTTAGAAAATATCAATGCAATATTTTCACAAAGTGTCTAAAATTGCAAGACAACCATGACTCAAGTTATTTTAGATAGTGTGCTCATAGTTAAACAATTTGATATGTAGTGGCCTATGCGCAAGACACTCAACCGACACAACTATCATCCTATAAAAAGGGTTTGCCAATGGAGTACAATGCTTATCCCATTCCTCTAGTAGCTAGCTCCTAGCTTGGCCATAAGGACTTCCCCATAAATAACTATCGTCGAGTCATTCCTCCAACAAACTAGCCACTTTTTCATTTACAGTGCAATAATGGAGTGAACTAGCCAACTGAAAATTATTTTATGGAGTGCAAGACACAGGGACACTAGCTGAAAATTATTTTATGGAGAATGGGACAAAGGAGCGCGCCAAATTTTCATAGTGTCTATATATGCAGGTTTCTTCCAATTGGTAATTTTGTAATTAGGGCTTATATTCTCCTCGGTTTTATCAGAGAAGCTGAGATAAGGAAATAATTTGAGGTGGAAATAAGGCACACAGTAAAGGCACTGGAAGCATTTGAGCTAGTAGCAAGGAACACAACAAAGGTTCTATTTTCCTCTTCATTATATTTCTCATGCTCTAACACAAACCTATTTTAAGCTTTTGAGTTTCAGAATTTATTTTCATTTATAGTTTTGAGTAAATAGTATTGATCAATGTCCAAATGTATAATGCGATACCTGTTTTCATGCATCAATTAGAGTATGTTTTCTATCAAAGTTGGAAGACAGAGGATAGAGTGTGATGCGAGAGAAAGCAATAGCTATAGCACAAATAGGGGATGATACAACTGAAATTGTAGAGGCTAAAACTGTAACACGAATTATAGAGGAATCTACAATAGTGTGAGTTGTAACACTAAAAAATGCAAAATTTTAAACACAAACTGATACAATTACCCAATTTTTTGAGATAGCAAAAAAATCAACCGATTTTTAAAAACGTTGATTTAGACTACAATTTTGTTTTTGGGAGCATATTTTTTATGCTTTAAATTTTTTTATGTATCAAATATAAATATTTGCTTTTAAATGTTAGTGACTTTCATGCTGATTTTGAAACGTGTTGATGTAGCATCAACCGATTTTTTTAGAGGGTTTATTTTGGACACCTTAAATTTTCTAATGTATTAAGTGTGGATACTTTTTTTAAATGTTACATTTTTTGACACTTCAATTTTTTTTATGTCCAATTGTTTTTTAAATTTTGATTACATAACAAATTTTCTAGTTGTCTTATTTCTCTTTTTTTAAATGTTGATTACTTAAAAATGCAAATATAAAAATATATATATATATAAAAAAAGACAAAAAAACATTAAAAAATGTAAAATATATATATATATATATATATATATATATATATATATATATATATATATATATATATATATATATATATATATATATATATATATCTTGTAAATGATCAAAAAATTGAAAAACAAAATAAAAAGAAAAAACAAAATTTTAAAAAACTATAAAAATAAATAAATAAAAATTAAAAAAATGATTTAAAAAAGAAAATTAAAAATTAAAAACAAACCTTATTTTAAAAAATTATCATCTATTTCTCCACTTCAACTAGAGGCACAACAATGCGAGTCTGGTGCTAATATTAAACAATTCATGCAAGGGGACTCTTTCTAGCACTGTAATGATGCCAGTGAAATGAGTTAGGTGTGTTTCCATTAAATCGATGCTTGGAAAAATTGTTTCTCGTGGGTATATGCATATGGACATGTATGTACATGTCTACAATGCTTGAGAAAAAACTGTAAAAAGGAAAATGTTTATCCTGTGTTTTAAAATTTTGTTTAGAATGGTGGAAATCAACATGTTGTTTGTGATTTTGGTGATTTTAGATAGTTTTGGTGATTTCAAATTTCCTTATAGTTGAGATTTGTGATTAATACCCTTGCTTCCATCTAACATCATAATTCATTGTAGCAACAATTTCACAACAATATCAAGTAACCAACTCAACATTACTTATAAAAGAAGCAACTTTTCTTATTGAAGAAACTAAGGGAATAGGGAAATGTTTTTGAATGTTTAGTTAAGCTACTTGTGGTTACATTTTTTTCTTCCATGAGAAATATATTTATATTCCATATGAGAAATTTACATGTTTCGGTCCTCAAAAGACTACTCAGACTCAACAACAAAGCTCCAAGTGATTACAACAAAACTCATCATGTCACTTGTAGGAATTGAAACTGGGTGGGAAGGATTGCAATCATTGCTCCTACCTGAGTTAAACCCAATTAACTACTCATGCTTACATTGTCTTAATATTTTTCAAATTAAAGGTATTTTGTGCCTCTTACTTGCATTACCTATGGATGGTAAAAGAGTTTAAACTATGCTTAGTCATATGGATGTAGGTTTTAACATCTTAACAATGTACAACATGAATGTAATATTTTTAGCTCTAGTGATATTTGATGTCTCTTATTGATAGATTAACATTGTAGTATGCTTGTGGATGTGTATTCAAATGAGGATTTGTTATTCTATGTGTGTTTATTCAACCTTTTTCTATTTTGGAGATGTTGTTGTTTGAGTGTTATTGGTATTTTAATCTACAGAAATGGGATCCACACATGCAATATCTTGGCCTTTGTGAAGATGGTGATCATTGCAATGATTTTAACATGTCCGATGTTGATCTCACTTTTGAAAACTATGAAGACATATTTGTTGGTTCTAAAGACCATAACATGTCCAATGTTGATCTCACATTTGAAAACTATGAAGACATATTTGTTGGTTCTAAAGGGTGTTCTGTATCCTTGTTTGAGGATGTAGGAGCAGATTGTTCTTCCACAAATAACAATGTTTCTATTGTTGATTCAAGTGACCACATTGAGAGTTCTCCTAAGGTTTGTTTACTTATAGCCACATATTGTCTGATTGATAAACATTAGTCTACCAATATTAGTTCTAGTGCATGCATATCCCCTATAGGTTGTAATTGTACATGAAAGGTACATTCTTGTCATCTGTAGCTATCGAGCAGAATTTTCATTTTCATTTTTATTTATTTTCCAAATCTCTGTAACCTTTTAACCTATTATAACTGTAATTATTGAAACGATGATAATAAAAATTGTGGATGTTGTCTAAGGATTCTTTAAATTCCAAAAATAATTTAGCATTAAATATTTTTCTAAAATGTTGTATAAATTATATCCATGTTTTTCTAGTAGTTTTTCTAATTATATCAATATTCTAAAATTATTTATGATACTTTGATTAGTATGAATTATGAGGCCCCTTATTACAGTAAGAATATGTCGCATATAAATGAATATGAGTGAAGAAAATTAAGTGGGTGCATTTGGTTAGATACACTGAAAAGGGGTGTAAATGACATAGTTTTAGAAACAATTCCAAAATTCCATTTATTTGGCATATCTGACATTTTTGGTGGGTATGTGGATATAAAATACAAAAAGGATACTATGGGGCACAACTAGTTAAGGATGGATTTATTTTTATTTTTGGGAGTCACATAGGACAGGCAAGGACAAGATGCAACCAATCAATCATTATGTTAGTAGGAGGTTTATTTCCTTTCAAACCTAGGAATCATGGCATATTGGGGCATGTTACCCACCCACATGTATGGGTAACCATAGGATAATTTTTTTCGTATGTGATGCAATTTTCAACTACCTTAGAAAGTTTTGTACGACTTTTGAAGGTGTTTTTTTTTCATGTCTTTAGTGTTATCTTATCCATGTAGTTTGGATAGTGTTCCAACGATAGTGCTCTTCCTTTCGGAGGGTTGTAGTTAGAACATTGTACAATAGTGTTAAGTATAATAAGAAATGACATCCTTCAATGGTTTGTACAATAGTGTTGAGAGTACAATAGTATTTGTGGAGGAGAGAGATATGGTGCTCTAGGGTACACTAGCACTCCCTTTTCCATATACTCTCACAAGTGCACAAATACAAACTCACTCTTATTTTTACCTGGATAAGAAAATGATGACAAATTTGTATTTTGGAGTGGAAAGGATAACTACGTAATGGAGCTAGACCTTGAGCCCTTCAATGCATCCTTTCCTCGCCCAACACGACCATCTTCCATTAGTAATGGAGTTCAATTTTTGAACCCACATTTGTCTTCAAGACTATTTCATTATAAAGAAAGCATGTTTCCATTGTTGGATTTCCTTCGAGCACACAAATACCACAACCGTACCATTTTTCTTTCCTTGGTTAATATATTGCATCATTTTGTTTGATAGTTCAGCCATTATTCCTCTGTCCATAATAAATCTCTATCAAATAGGAGAGAAGGATGGTCTAGCTATTTTAGAGATATATAATATGAATTAATTAAAAATTCGCAGGGCTATTTCAATTTCATTTCTTTAGAGAAAAATATATATTCAAATACAAACTCACCTCAAATCAAACTAAAGTAGAGAATCTTAATTATGAAGTCCTTTTTCTCTCCACTACCTTGCAATGTCATTTTTATTAATTATAATTGAATTTCAGTGATAATAACCTAGATTTACATATTACTTCTAACACCAAATTGACATCACGATAAACATACAAATATCCCATTTAGTATGACCTAAATATGATTCAAAGAATCTCACCTTTAGCCTAAGCATGTGGCATATTAATTTATGAGGTGTGCAATTTTATCAGAGGCACTGTTTCTTTTTTGGTTAGGAAAAAGTTTGCTCTTGGTTTTATGTGACCTTCAATTTATCATTTATAGCATGTTGAGAAATGGGAAATAATAATGTGCGACATTTATTTTGCATAAATTAATGTTGAATGAAAGGTTACAAAGTTTAACTAAGTTGTAGTTTTCTTTCGAAAATGTATAGGAACATCTTAAAAACATATATAAGAATATGCTATATACAAAGTTTGAACCCAAGTAATATATGGATTTTTCTTTTGCAGATATATTATTTTCCTCTACACAAGACATCGCAACAAAAAAATAATGTTATTGTAGGAATTGCTTGAGGACCTCAATGACGTCCATTTTTATGATGTCTTACTTGATTGATACCTTCTCATGATAGGAAGGATTTAAATATGAATTAATATATTATTGAAATAAATCAGATTCAAAGTTTATAGATATAAAAAGATAAAAACAAATGTTAATCCCTTCGTTTCATTGTTACTTGACTCTAGTGTTGGTAGGTTACAGGCAATGGGATTGGAAAAAGGATGGGGAGACAATGCAGAACATGTCTTGGATATGATTCATTTGTTTTTGGACATCCTTCAAGTACCTGGTCCATCGAATTTGGAAATGTTTCTAGTAAGGATTTCTATGGTTTTTAATTTTGTGATTCTTTCACCTCATGGTTATTTTGGGCAAGCAAACGTTTTAGGAATGTTAGACATCGGTGGATAGGTAAACGATTTTTTTATAATTGCAATGTTACATGATATTCTCTCTTTATTGTTTGATTGTATTTTGAATGTTTCCTTTGATTTTGTTTTTTCTTTTAACTATGAAATTGAAAATACTTGATATCATGTCCATTTAAACAACATCCAAATCTTAAAGATGAAAATAGTATTTCCTGGTATTGATTGAAATCCTCTTAGTTGTTTTGTGTTAAAAGGTTTTCATGACTATTAGAAAAGTTTACTTTCATGTTTTTATTTGAGTAAAATTTGACTATATACTTGACCAAGTTCATGTGTTAGAGAATGAATGTTGTTGAGAATAAAATGACAAGGATTAGACATGATGCCTTAGATTATTTGTTTTCACAAGTTATCTACAACTTGATTTTTTTAGCATGTAACCTAGTTGGCATTATTGTGTGGAGTTTTCCCTAAAGGTTGAATACTAAGTTATTAACGAGTTATTTTCTATGGTGACATTTTATTTGTTTTGTTTATATAGGTTATTTGGCCACAAAGTGGCCACTATCACCCAACTGAAGAAAACTTGTTCAAGTTTCTTTCTTTTTTGGGGAAAATTTGCATTGGCATTGCTAATGTGGAGGTATATGTCGTATAACTCCTTTATAGTCTACTTCATTTTATATTCTATTTTTCATCATCTTTCATGTCTTATACTCTAAATTGTATCTTCTTTCATTTTCAGAAGAGGAACTCACTATTGATGGTAAGAAGGAAATGAAGAAAGAGGAGAACAATAACACTAGAGCAACAAATGCAAAAAGAAAGAGAGAAGAGAACGAGTCTAGTGATACCCTTAAAGCCAATATACCATAGGAGACACACACATAGAGACTGATGGTCATGTATTTAGAGTTGGTGAATTCACCTACAATACCTTAGAAACACAATGATAATGTTTTGAAGTGATGAAACCATAATTTATGTATAATCCAACCAATGTTAAATTGGAAATTCATATTGTAATATTCAACATTTCATATAATATAATTTATGTGGTTGAAATTATTTATAGTTGTACTTGATATTATTTAGTATTGGAATTACGAGGTGTAATGTTGCGTTTACATATTAGATGAACATGCACATCGTATGCCATTTTTTTTAATTTAGTCACAAAATCATACTAATTAATTTTTGTTGATTAATAATGAACACATAAAATCAATCTAAAACTACTAAATTAGTAATGTATATTGATTAACAATGAACACAGATAAAATGACTATACAACTAAATTAGTCGTTTGTAATAATTATTAATGAAAGTAAATGAAATCAATATAAACTACTAAATTAGTCGTTTATATAATGAATATGAAACTACCAAAAAAAGATAAATGACTACTATAAATGCTAAACTTATGATTAAAAATGACGACTAAATTTTGCATATATATGGCTATTAGTAGCTGATTTATAGTATCTTATAACACGACCAAAATTTAGTCGTATTTCTCTAGTCATGAATTGGTTTCGAATGATGACTAAAATTTCCATATATATGACTATTAGTTGCTAATTTATAGTATTTTATAATGCGACCAACATTTTAGTCATATTTCTTTGGTCATTAATTGGTTTTCTCAAGTGATCATATTATATATTGTTATATATTTGATCATTAATTGTGAAAACTAATTAATAAATCAATGAGTAAATGAATGACCAAATTTATGGCTAAATATACTACTAGATGATAAACTTGAGACAACCAATTAATGACTAAGCTAAAAAAGACTAAAATCTAGTTGTGTTATAAGATACTCTAAATTAGCTGCTATTAGTCATCGACTAAAAAGTGGTCATTTATATGCAAATTTTAGTCATTTTTTAGTAACTAATTGGCCATTTTGTACTGGTGATAGTTATATTTATTTGTCTTTACTATTTTATTTATTCATTTATTCCTCTACACTATCCTACTTAGTTTGATAAAACAAACAATTACTTCAACTATAGAATAAATTGGAATGCATCCATCTACATAACAACATCATAACTAGGCTCATATTCAAATTTGAGAAATATACCTCAATGAATGCTAATACATGAGATATTAACTTCTCATACAGATTGATGTTGATAAATGTCAAAAAATGTAGTGTTATTGTGGCATGCTAATTATTTAGAAACATGTAACAACGTAATATGTGTCTCCTTAGCTCTTTATAATTTTCATACCATAAATTTATTCTAAAAGTTTTTTATCACATTCTTAAATGCACAATAGATCTTATGATAAACAGCTAAGAAATTCTTAAATCTTTTTCTTTAGTGTCTAGTCTTCATGGGATGTGGCCCATGACTTGATCTTTTAATATGTTGACAACAATAACTAAAAGAAACTTCTATATGCTCCTCTTGTAGACTATCTTCATGGATCCCTTTCTCCTATACTATCTCTTGAGATGTAGACTCATCCTTGGTGATATTTTTGAATTATGGACAAGGATTTGAGAATATCCTTATGGCGGCTTGCCTTACATTACTAAATAAATTCTTTAGCATCTTCGACTTTTTTTCTTTCTGATAAAGAGGCACTACCTTAAAATGGATCATTGGTTTAGGGTTCTTACAATACCTCTTATTGAAATAGCTAGACAAGCTAAAACTAATCCTTTTATCCTTTTAATAAACCTAATCCTACTTTTTTATTAATATCGATATATGGTACATACATGGCAAAGGGTTTTGGATACTTGCTAAAGTGAATACGTAGGTTTTTAGCTCTTATTATATTTATTTCACCCCTTATCTTAAATGCGTGTATTAAATGTAGAAAATCAAGAGAGATTTTAGATCTAAATCTAACTCATGTTGCACATCTCTGACAACGCCACCAAAATGTTTGCTAAATTATTTTGCGTAAATTAGGATATTAAAATATCAACCCAGGAGTCCATATACTTATGAGCATAATATTATATATGAAGAATTACACTTATCTTTACTTCACTTTCACTTAGTGTTTAAAGGATGACATTTCTTATACTATATGCTAAAGAAATATGAAGTTGTAGCTATTATTATTTGAATAAATATTCAATTTGGAAATGAGATGTATAGTAATATCACATGAAAAACTAAATGAAAGCTAATTCACTGTATTGGAATAATTCAAACTCTAAATTGTAATCTTAAAGAAAACTTATGATTAATTAATTCAATATGAAAGGAACTAATCTCCTTTGGTGTAGATTACAAAAGCTTACACAATAAAAAAAACACAACGTGAGAATCTAATCTTTGAGAAAGGCCTAAATAAAAATGCTCCTTTCACTTATGTAGGTTATTAACAAAAGAACGAATTATACGCAAACATGCTAGGACTGAAAAGCTACTCTATGACATGAAAAACATAAATTATTCAAGTTTAATTGGTTTATGAGACATACACTGGTGTCCCTGCTAGTAGGAGTTATAGTTGTAGTGTCTATCTCACTCCTTCAAGTGGCTTAAAGACTTCCAACTATACTTTATAGGCTCCTCAACCTTTTACTTAATCAAGCAACATTAAAGTTAAGAAACATCACTTCTATTTAAAGGAATATAAGGTTCTTCAAGACTACAACAATTAAAATACCATGAAAAAACACTAAAGTTGCAGATAAATAACAAACATAGTAGCAAATGGAAAGTGCACTAGATAGAATAAAATCAAAGAGTTTATGATGAATATAAACAATGATCATCTTGCATATATAAATATAAAAATAAAAATAAACCATAGAAGTATTTGCAATAAAATATTGGACAAGATCCATCTAGGGAAATGAAGGAACATAATTCATGTTTTCATTATATTATCTCAATTAAACATAAATTACTAGAACACATATTTTCTTGCAAAATTTAGTAAAAACAATTTTAAAATGCATAAAAATTTTCCAAAATTAAAAAAATAAAGGAAAATGATAAAATTCACTTTTGATTAGCCTTATTTGTAAAAAGAAAAGACAAAATATGGTAAAATTGTTGAATAATATGTTTATTTTTATTTAAATAATGTTTACTCTGATGACTATTTTTCACCAAAAACTAAGCCCAACATTTATTTATTTTTATTATGGTTAGTTTATTATTCAAAATTTGGCTTGGCTCCCAACTCTTAAATATATTATGATAAGGTCAACTTTGTAGCTAACCAGTGTGGAGTGAACGAGTTGTAAGACACATTAATTTTTTAGAAGAAAGGAGTGATATTTTATACAAATTGAGTGTGTTATAGCATTGTTAATATAGTTTTTATGCAATTGGAACCCAATAACAACGGGCCATTCTGAAGTACTAGAGTGGCCAATTTATTTTCTTGTATTTACTTTCTTTACTAGCATTTAAATTTATTTGTCATAGTGATACATACATGATTTTCTTGATTAGGTAGATCATATGAGTATTATGAATGATAATTTCTTCTTTTGAGTGTGGTTTCTAGATCAAAAGATAGTATGTAGATTTTAGATATCTAAGTAATATACCTAATGAGGAGAAAACATGCTATATTTGAATTATAGTTATAAATTTTATTATATAGTAGTTAGTTTATTGTACTATACATTCATTATATACTATTTCAATTTCATTATAGTAGCGTAAATATTGGTTATAAAGTTATTATTTTCATGAATATCTAGATAGAATAGGATTGTTATTAGACTAGAAGCTATTTTTTAACATAATAAACCCCATAAGTGTCATTATTTGAAATATCTATATCATGCAAAATAATTTACATCATCTCATAGCTATGTAGGAAACCATGATCAATAAGATTAAATGTGAAAGTGTTCTTGGCAGCATCGTTAAAAGAGAAACCTCTAGGTCATGAGGGTATCTCCTTATATCCTCCCTCTCAACAAAGATAGAGATCTGGCAATAGCGTTGAATCCATGCCATTATTGTAATTTGAAAAGGAAATTATGAACATCGCATTACTTACCAACATATAGAAGTTGCTACTAGAACTCCAAGCTATTCACTTTTTTGTGCTTTTCTCTTAATGGATGCATTGCGTGCTAATAATTGAACATACAAAGTGATAGTATTTCCTTCATATTAAAAAGTGAGAGTATTTCCTTCATATAACCTCAATAATATTTGAACAATCTTCACACAATCACACACATATTTTTTGCTAGTGTAATCTCAGGGAAAATCATCAACCATTTAACAAAGCTTTCCCAAATTAAGCCTATCCCAATAATGCTATAGATAGTAGAATTTTTATCAAATACTTGATAGGGAAGCATTTCATCAAACACTTAATGGGAAAGAATTTCATTAAAGAATTATCATCCAAGCATTTCCTTAAATACTTGGCATTGATCCATATGTCAAAAAAACTTATCCATATACTCACTAAAACAACCAACCATAATAAGCCATTTGATCTCCTAAATCTCTATGATTTGATCAATATCCCATGATTTATCATACAAAATTAAAATGTACAAGTTATCCATCTCCTTAGTGCCATAACCCTCTAAAAAAATTTCAACTATTTTAGTAATTCCTTTCTCTCCATTACATATGTTCCTAGCCAAAATATTGAATGCCACCATCCTCAAACATTAAGTTTACAAAGAAAGTATAGTCCACACTCGTATTTGCACCCATGGATTAGTACCTATGTTACCACTTATATTTCTTATGATAACACTAATCAATGAACCTAAATAGAGACCAACGACATATATAGTTGTTCCAAAAATTTTATTCTCTACATTAATTTATTTCAATTAAGAATTTAACAAATTTTGAAAAGGAATGAATCTTTCAATATGAAAACGATGTTTTAAATAAAAAAACTCAATAAAATATTTTACTCTTTAATATTTAATAAATTCAAAATAAAAATATCTTTAAATTAATTATAATAAAATATATTATAATTAAAAATATATAAAAGTAATTAATAAACTAATGGTAAATTCCACTAGAATCGAATCTCATGATACAATTTGATTAAATATTATGATATTAAGTTATTTAAGATACATTTTTAAATGAAAAAATGAATTTAACACCCTGAAATTCCCTAAGTCACCCAAATTCTATAAAATAAATAACTTAAATTCAAATTTTAAAGTTTTTTTTATTATTAAGAAGGAAAAATACAAACCATCATTTTATCTATAAATTAGATTAAGATATAAACTAACACATATAGAAGATCAAATAGGGCTCAACAAACAGGTAGCCAATCGTGAGGTTAAAGGTGGCAAGGCCCACAAACAAAATAACAGCCGAAAAATGGTCTGAGCAGCTTAGACTAGCCCATCATTATCTTGTGGATCAACCTACCAAGCCAAGGCCATCATTATCTTGTGCATCAACCTACCAAGCCTAATCTTGTGGATCAACCTACCAAGCCAAGGCCATCATTATCTTGTGGATCAACCTACCAAGCCTAAATCTGAAAAGAAAAAGCCAGCAAGGCCCACAAACAAAATAACAGCCGAAAGATGGTCTGGTCTATGAGCTTAGACTAGCCCATCATTATGTTGTGGATCAACCTACCAAGAGTAAATATGAAAAAGGGAGCAAGACCCACAAACAAAATAACAACCTATAGATGGTCTGACCAGCTTAGACTACCGGTTTAGAGGTCATTGAAGATGCTCCGACAACTATCTTGATGAACACTAGAAAATACTTTGACCAGTAGAAACTAAAACCTCGAAGATATTCTGATAGAAAAGTAAAAATAAAACGATGTTGTCTTTAGTCTGATTTTTTGGAAGTTTTTCTGGTGGGTTTTTCGATCTAATTTCTCTAAAATCTTGCAGGAATTTATTGAAATCACAAGTTTGATGAGTAACCCCTACACAATCTAAATTCCCTAGGGGTTTTTGAGGGTGTTGAATCTATATATATAATAAAAAACCAGTTTAAATAACACAAATTAAAATACCAATTTAAAATCGCACTCAAAACAACTCCAAATAAAATAATCTGACTGACAAAGTATCATATGAAGATACTCTGACAAGACGGGAACGTATGAGGATGCTACAACAGGCGTCTAAATTGGGCAGTGGACACAGACCACCCAGGAAATCCCAAACAATCAACCCAAAGACAAGGCCGCCAAAAAAAACAGGGCCAAATGCCCAAAGGAGCTCTGGCTGACGCAATGTGAATCATAAAAATTCGCTACACCAAAAGCCACCCATAGCGGCGGCGAATGGCAAGTGCTTAGAACTGGCCCTTTCATTAAAAAAACCAGGGCAGAGAAGCCCCTCGAAGCCAGCGGCATAAACCCCACCCTCGGTACCCACACCAGTGAAAGGAGTCCCCCGACAGCCAAAAAAATAGGGCGCAAAGCCCTCAACTGCCCACGTCCTCGCCAGTATCGGAGAATGCAGAAACAACATGGGGCCTGAAATCAGCGGCAGAAAGGCACTGCTGGCAGTGCAGACCCAGCATCAGGCCTCGAAGTAGAGAAACCCGCAGCCCCTGGTGAAGACCACCAAACACCGAACTCCACAAAAGGGGACCCACGAATAGGTGCAACACGTCCAAATGGAAAAATCGGGGCGGAAAATGAGCAAGAGGAGGCATGAACCATGGGCCAGGGTGGCTAGGGTTCCGTCGTCCCCCTCGGCTATGGTTTCGTTCCGGCGTCCGCTCTCGAGGGAGCTCAAGTTCTCATCCTTTTTAAGCTAAAAAAAGGTGGGCCTAGATAAATATGTCTGTGTAGAAATTCCACAAACATCGTGATGGGATAGAGAAAAGGGCTGCCACGAAAATATTTGATGTTGCACCATATCAATTAATAAATTGAAAAAGAACACCAAACAGAATTTCAGTTAAGCGTTTAATGTAAATCGCTCGCACACATTTAGTTCACATTAATAGAGGAGAATCATTCAAAGTCGCTTCCTTCACCGTGTAGGCTCCGACTGAATATGCCTATGATTCGAAGTCTATAGGTGTAAATCTCTCTCCAGATTCTCTGCACATTCAAAGTGGTTTTCATAGTCTCAATTTTTTTTATATTTGAAGACTCATATACTTTAAACTCAATCTATTTTACATAATTAAAAATATTTTTTTATATTTTGTTTATTTAGTGTTATAAAAGCAGTTGTAAAATTCATAAAAATCCAATTTCCCCTCGTAATTAAAAAAAGATAATAAAATTATTTTAATAATATTTATTTTATATATATAAATTATATATACTCTAACTTATAAATGAAATACATTATATAAAACAAAGACAATTTTTAAGTCGTAAATTATAACCATATAATGAAATATAATATCTCATGTAGTACTACTATGTAGTGCACACTATATATATAAACATTAGTTACACATTTATATTAAATTTATATTATCAATTTATATAATTATTGACAAAATCATTTAATTTCAATTTCAATTTAATATAATTATTTAATTGAAAATAGTTAATACATATTTTAAAATGCTAAAATATTTGGGTGGTTTGGGCGATAGGGATCACAAGTTTGAAAACTTTTCATGTTTATGGTGTTTCAGAAAAAATTATAAAAAACTATACTTTAAAAAGCATCAAAAAACACTTGTTATATGATACATTTTACACGTTTCAGAAAAACTATAAACAACTACACTTTAAAAAGCATAAAAAAAAACTTGTTACATGATACATTTCACATGGTTAAAATTTTAAAAATCATAAAACAAGCTAAGTTAAAAATTTATTTTAAATTATTATTATTAAAAAATTAGAAAAACAATATATAAAGAAAAGTGTTCTTTAACTAGTAAAAAAAGAGGCATTTTTTGTGAGCATTTCTTCTTGTAGATTTTGAGAATAACAGTAGAGATATTTAAGAATCATAAGTTTAAATTGTTTAATTTGCAAATTTAAAGTACCCTATGGTGTTTTACAGTGTTGAATCTATTGATACATTCAAAAATCCAGATTCTTAACCATGAAGATTCAGCCCCACTTTACCACATAGATTGTTAATCTATAAATAGAACGTGTTGCAATGCCATAGGCTAATAATGTGGCATATCATATCATATGTTAAAAGATCATAACTCATTTCATATGTCAATTTTTTCAATTAATTAATTTAATTAAAACGAAAAAACATATTTTTTTGGAAATAAATATCAAACATTAATTTATATATATTACTATAAATACTGAATACTCTATATCATTAGTCTAAATTACTTATAGATACCATGTTATAGTAAAAACAATAACTATTAATACACAATTGACATAAATTTTTAATTAAAAATTTAATAAATTTATTAAATTTAATGTTAAGAAATTTTAGAGAATTTAAATTAGCATATAATAACTTTATTAATTTTAGTATTAATAAATTATACGAAACCTCAAATTAATTTTAAAAAAATAAAAGTGATTTTAATTGAATTTTTCAAACATTTTAATCAAATGTTTATAAAATTAAAATTAAATATTTTGATATTACATTACAGCCTAAATTACTTATAGATACTATATTATACTAAAAACAATAACTATTAACACGCAATGGACAAATTTTTAATTAAAAATTTAATAAATTTATTAAATTTAATGTTAGAAATTTTAAAGAATTTAAATTTGCATATAATAACTTTATTAATTTTAGCATTAATAAATTTTACAAAATCTCAAATTAATTTAAAAGAAATAAAAATGATATTAATTTAATTTTTGGAACATTTTAAAAATTTGCCAAATATTTTAATTAATTTTAAAAATTCCCAATAAACAATATCAATGAGTTTTTAAAATAGTGTGCTTACTGATGAGATCAACTTTCTTTTATGTTTGTACCAACATAGTTAAGATAATAACAATATTACAGATGTAATGGTCACTTTTCCATACAGATATAGACTGATTATCGTGTGCTTATTGGTAAGATCAACTTTCTTCTGTTTTTACTAACATAATTAAACTAATAACAATATTACAAATGTAATGGTCACTTTTCCATACAAATATAGATTGATTAATATTTACAAAAGTAATAGTTGATCATTAAATATCCATAAATATATAAACTAATAAAAATAATAAATTTATTATCATTTTTTTTTCATCATTCAATATTCATACTCAATATCAATATAGATATTAACTGATAACAATTTCCAAATTTTTATGTTATATATGGTGCGTGGATTTTACAAACCCATAATAATATCCAATTTGCTAGAGAGACCACCAGATTCTAAAGTAATTATAAGATCACCATCAATGCTAGAGTATTTGTCGCCTATGCAATGTCAATTACAAATTGATGTACTTTTCACTATATTAAATAAGAGAGTGATTGTCATAGCGGTAGTCCCTGCCCATAGAGGTGCTAGAAGCATGAATTAAGAACTTTAAGCCCTGATTAATGAACAGTGCTATATAGGAATTTAGGTTGAAGTGAATAGTATTGCCTAGTAACTTGAGCTAGTAGTTAATCCAATGAAAATTAGTGACAATAAATATACAAAAAAAATAGTATAATTTCTACAATAATCCAAAAACAAATGGTTTAGATATGCAGTAGTTTAGATTTGTCTTTCATAATATCAGGGGGTATGAACCTTCTCCACCTCCGACACTAGAAAATAGTATAAGTAGTCCATGTAAGAGAAGAAAAAATAGATTTAGAGTAGCATTAATGCTACATATCGCTTCCTCCTTACAACAACGATGCTCCATGAGATTCGAAGATAGTTCACTTGTTCTTTGTTTCAGTCCATGTTTTGCTTATGGGTTGATGAGAGAGCTTCTATTCCAGGTAATGGAACTTCTATACAATAAGACAAAATATTTTAGTGGAATATGCTTAGTGCAAGACATATACAATGAACATGCATACATTGCATTACATTTTTCTAAACATATAAGTTGAGATAGAGAGTATTATCTAGGAAGAAAACATACCTGAAGATCGGACTGTTCATTTGCAAAGCAGAATTTTCTTTCTCATGTTGACATATTGATAAAGGAGGAAAGTAAAGATGCAAGGGTATGATGAGCCTTGTCCGATACAATGTATGGAGTGATGTTGCTTCAGCAGAGTGATGTTGCTTCAACGAACTCGGCGAAGGGGTTATGTTTATGGAAGCCTGTTATATATTGTCATAAATCTATAACAGATTAGCAAACCTGAATCATACAAAATTCAATTTGAACATCAGTATAGATGCAAATACCAAAAATAAACAAAATTTAATTCTAGAGATAGATCAAAATACATACCATAAGCTTTCTTGAAATGTTGAAAAGGTCCTGGGACATCCACCAACTCGTATGTCATATTGGGGGTGGTTTTATCTTAGAAGTTGGGAGATGTCGATGTGAGGGCATACATGACTGTTCTTTTAGATCAGATTTGCGGAACTGGGGATGTAAATTGCTGACTGACAAAACTGAGCTGCATTGGCCTCTAATCACAAATGACTGTTCTTTTAGATAAGATTTGCGGAACTGGATATGCAAACTGGCAAAATTTTGGAATGTTAGCAATTGAAGCAAGTCACAAATAAAATGATCTATCTACCATCAGAAGCAAATTGCGAATAAAATACGGGTGCTATATTGCAAGTTTCATTGGCTGCCAATCATAAATGACTAGATTAGATGTTTTTTCAAAGTTACAACTACCTTCACTGACTTTCATCTACCCATTTAACTGCTTGAAAAACAATAAAGGACATCGATTTTTAGGTTTAGTAGCTGAGTCCAATAGGCTCTAACTTCTTGGTTCTGTTGTAGTTAACAATTTCTTTCATGGACAATTTTAGAGTGTAAGATGCAGTAGTTACTTTCAGTGAGGTTTAGCGGTTTAGTCCAATAGGCTTCAAATTCTTGGTTCTATTGTAGTAAACAATCTGATCCATGGTTTTTTAGCCTGGCCATTCTTAAGTTCATTGTGATATTAGATCAATTAAACGTTGAGTAGCATAAACTACACCAAATGGAACAATTCAACCTTGCAATTTTTAAGGTGATTATGATATAAGATCAATTAGATGTTATAGTGGACAACATCATATGATTAACAATTGGATATGCACTATTTTTCTTAATAGGCTTCAAGGAAATATTCATTAAAGTAATAACAAATTTTGGACCAGCGTAAAATACACCAAATCCAACAGTAATAGCTTCTCCAACCCACATATTCTTTAGCTAATTCTACATGATTTTCTGGCAGTTATGGCCCCTATGTGCAATGCATGATAAATTTAGTTGTGTTGAGGTAAAATCTGATGACTATGTAGAAATTTTTTTAGGATTTCTATTACCTAGAATGGATGCTCTTAGAGGAAGAAGCACTACATGGATAGCCTAATAGCTGAGGACTTGTTGTAGATTCGTATGCTCCCCATGATTGATAGTTTGGGTTCCTATTTGATATGTTATTTTTATTCGTTATTTCATGGTTTCCTTTTCCTTTGTGCTTCTACTTTTAGGATGTCCATAATCAGAAGAGTCATGAGAACAAGTGCTAAAAGAAACAACACCGCTAGTTGAGTAAGTTCGGTTATGCTAATGGATTCCATGTAGCTTGTTACTACATTGATCAAAAATGGTATTCAGATTGAGGCTATGTTATATGAAGCAGAGGGATGTATGTCAATATATAGGTGTTGAAAGAACTGATGTCTTCTAGGAAAGTGAGAAGTAGGGCATTGCTTTTGCCAATTTATAGAAAAGTTCAAGGTGTTTGCAAGTTGGTTTTAAGTATGAATGGAACTAAGTTTTTAGGAAAATTTAAATACAGTGGGTAATGGATGTCTTTATGTAAAAATGGCTTAGCTAGCAGAAAGCATGATGAAATTTTAACAATTAGCAAAGGTGTCAAAAAAATTAGTTTTTCAATGGTTTGTGTAGTTTGTAGAACCTCCTCGAACGAGCCTTTTTGGGGCTTGCTAGGCTCAGGGCCATAGGAAAAGAAAGCAAGGTAAAGCTACCTAAGGAAAAGCAGTTCAAGTAAAATGCTTAGTATATCTGATAGAGGACTGAAATGTTGAGCAGGCCCTAGAAAATAGGCAGCAGTTGATAGTCTAACAAAATAATAATAATGACAAAAGAAACACTAAAAGGGAAAATTACCTGGAAGAGCACTACCGCCAGTGCTTCAATTCTTCCTTGTTAACTGTTAAACCAGACAAGCCAAGGCCAGAGTGTCAGTCAACTTTATTTATATATATATATATATATATATATATATATATATATATATATATATATATATATAGATAGATATATATAGATATAACAACCAAAACCTCTGAGTACCTACGAGTAAACTCCCTGGTTGAGCACTGAAACTCATGGAATCAGGCCATTGCTTTGCAATTTGATTTTTAAGCATTGAAATTCTCTTAAAATCAAGTTATTTTTGTGCGGATCACACAACAATGTAAACTTTATATTTGAGGAAGGAACCTTTCCTTTTCTTTGAAAGAAAATAGCTATTGCGTACTTGAATTTTCTCATAAGATGAGACCCAACCATCCTACCAAATTTTCCTTCGCTTGTCTGGTTGCAGAGCAACAAGGCCCTCGAAATGATGATAAATTGTTGTCTAATATAATTAGGAATAACACAAGACCTCTAAATAATTCTTTCTCATAATTTGAAAAATGTCAAGGAAAACCCTAAATGTCAAATTTAAATAGAGAAGAAGGATGATCATATCAATAAATCATATAACTTCGTATTCTTTGCCTGTCCAACATACATGCCACCATATTGATCAAAACTACAAATTCAGCTCAAAGGCACACCCCAAATAAAATATAAGGAGGCATTTCCTGGACAATGACAACCTTAGGATCAAATTTGTCATTAGAAACAATGTGCTACATATCTTGAAAACGTAAAATTATATGTGCATCTTGCATTGCCTGAAATAGAAAAGAATTCATGACCAAAGCAATTGATATATTATGAGAGAAACGCAAATGAAACAGATCATTTTAAAAGACTTACCTTCAGAACGATATTCGTTTGAAAATCTAGAAAACAGTTATGTTGCACACCATGTGGAGAAAAGCATATCTAGATTTTCTAAGATATTGTTGCACACCATGTGGAAAAAAGCATATCTAGATTTTCTAGTATATCTTAGAGACAATTTTAATTAAACTTATAAAATAATTACACTTGGGGTATCATGCCAATTAAAGTGATTTTTTTCCAAACCAAGTTCATTTTAAGGTTTATATTACGAACCTCTGAATGAAGACGCTAACTACGTGCTCACTAATAAAATATTGTCTTATCTCAAGGACCATAGAGCTTGCCAGTCTCTCAATTCAAAGTCTAAGTCACAATTGTGTATGTACAGGCATAAATCGAGAATATTAATATCAATGAAACTATTTAAAAAATTTTCCTGTAATAGAGAAGTGAGGGATATTCTATTGAATGAAAATGAAAACAATGTAAAGCTTTCTTCATAGAGACCCAGGTTCAGTTCCCTCGATTGGAGACTAAGTACATTTTACATTCACTATAGCGAATGAATATTTATTTCTTTATGGCAATAAAGGCAATCATATTTATCTATTTATGGCAATCAAGGCAATCAAAAAATTTCTAAAATTTTCATATTTATTTACTTATGGTCATCAAGGCAATCAAAGGATTTGCAAAATGTTCATAATAGATAACAATGTCTCTGGCCGAAAGTCATCCACCATGTCTCTTGCCTGATTACTGAATGATTGCAGAACAACTTCCTAGAAATGAAGATCAGTGCTTTTCTATTATTATCAGCAATAGCACAAGACCTTTATAAATTATTTCACATAATTTGAAAAATGTGAGGGAAAAACCTTAAGTAGAATTTAAATACACATGTTAGATATGATCATATCAATAAATCATAGCACCTTTATAATTTTCATTATACATTACTAAATGGTTGCAGAGTAATAAGACCGTGGAAATGATGATAAAGTGTTGTCTAATATAATTAGGAATAGCACAAGACCTCTAAATAATGCTTTTGCATAATTTGAAAAATGCGAGTGAAAAACCTAAATGTCAAACTTAAATAGAGAAGAAAGATGATCATATCAATAAATCATATAATGTCGTAGTCTTTACCTGTCCAACATACATGCCACCATACTGATCAAAATTGAAAATACATACTGATTGTAGTGAAATGTTGGAACAAATTATAATATAGAGAAAACAATAATATAGTTACAAATTAAAACAGTTCAGCTCAAAGACACATCCCAAATAAAATATGAGGCATTTCCTGAAGGCTGATAGCCTTTGGATCAAATTTTTCATTAGAAACAATGTGCTACATATATTGAAAACCTAAAATTATATGTGCATCTTGCATTGCCTGAAATAAAAAAGAATTCACGACCAAGGGAATTAATAGATTATGAGAGAAATGCAAAAGTATCAGATCATTATAAAAGACTTACCTCACAACGATATTTGATTAAAAATCTAGAAAGCAATTATGTTGCACATCCTATGGGAAAAAAGCCTATCTGTATTTTCTGGTATATCTTAGAGACAATTTTAATTAAAATTTCAAAATCATTACTTGACAGGTTATGTTCGTAATTAAAGTGATATTTTTTTTCAAACCAAGTTTGTTTTAAGGTTTAGATTACAAATCTATAAATGAAGATGCTAACTACCTACTCATTAATAAAATATTGTCTTTTCTCCAGGACCATAGAACTTATGAGTCTCTCAATTCAATGTCCAAGCCACAATTGCGTATGTACAGACAGAAATTGAGAATACTAATATCAATGAAACTGCAAGCTTTATGTAGACTTTTGCACTGATAATTTTGAACATTTTAAGTTCATTGCTCAGTAACCCAGCTAGCTCAGAAATTTACCGAGCCCAACCTTTACATCTCTATTCTTTCTCCCCCATTCCCAGGGTTCTTCCTTGTGCTACTCTACTCTCGTTCATGAGCTACAGCCTCATCGAATTTTTCAGTTATCAAAATCTTTTTAAAGAAATCCAAGTTCAAGTAAATACTGGATTCTTTCTTTCTCCAACCTAGGTTATGCATGCCAAGGAAAATTAGGCCATTATTCACACGCAATATTTGCAAAAGTGATTAATAGATTGAAAGAAAATATTTAAGGCCAACATGCAGAGACTCACATGTGGGCTACCTCTATGTAGTTTTTTTCATTTAGAAACTGCAATAGGATGAACAAAAGCTCTTTGTCCAGAGACACCAGGTCTTGGGTCAAAGACATTTTGTTCTACTTCAATGATCTGGGAGCCTGAAAGGCTTTATGCCAAAGGTCTTGCACCAAAATTTAATTAATTCCACCAGTGGCATAGTGGTACTAATAGGGGGATTTCCTATAGGAATACTATCCCCCCAAAAGGAAAAGTAATCTCTAGGGAAAGGCTTCCTCCAAACATAAAACTACTCCAAAGAGGATAGGTACCGCCAATAACATCATTTCCCCCAACCTGGATAGAAGCAACATTTGATTCTCCCAACATGTTCCCAGATGTAGAAATTCTCATGGTAGGTGTAGGAATCATATGTTTAGATGAGATAGAAGTACATATCCCAACTCCCATAGATTAACCAAGTTTTACCCCCCTCACATGTAGCTTGGGGGAATCAAACTTCGGACTCTGGTATCATGAAAAATTTTACCACTACACCAAAACATGTGTTAGTAAACTTTCTATACAGATAACTAAAATCCCAGGATGAAAATTATAGATTCCATAAAAATGAGGTGATTCTTTCAACAGACTGTATGGAAAACAAGATAACTAAAATCCCAGGATGAAAATTATAGATTCCATAAAAATGAGGTGATTCTTTCAACCCACTGTATGGACAACAAGATGGAAATTATAGATTCCATAGAAATAGATACGATGAAAGATTTTGCAGTAGTTCAATTGGGAGGTAATCAGATAGATATGATGAAAGGTGTGTTTGGGAGGTAATCAGATAGATACAATGAAATATTTTGCAGTAGTTCAATTGTCACATGCTGCTTTTGGTCCCAAACTTGTTATTACATGTCTCTTTTTTCAAGTCTTTTTACTATCTTGCAGGTAAAGGCATCGATTTAACGAAAGATAGGCTTGTTGTACAGAGGTTGCGAGAAGTGGCTGAGAAAGCTAAGATTGAGCTTTATTCAACCACCTTGATAGATATTAATCTTCCTTTCATCACATCAGATGCCTCTGGTGCAAAACATTTAAATATTCAGTTGACTCGGTCGAAATTTGAAATGCTTGTGAATCATTTGATCCAAAGAACAAGGAATCCTTGTAAGGATTGTATGAAGGATGTTGGTCTGACTCCTAGGAAGTTGGATGAAGTATTATTGGTGGAAGTAATGACTAGGGTGCCTAAGGTTCAACAATTAGTTGCTGAATTGTTTGGTAAGGAACCAAGAAAAGGTGTTAATCCTGACGAGGCACTAGAAACCAAGAAGATTCAAGTGTTCTCCACTATCACTCATTCTCAGTGATGTAGGATAAACCGGTTGGATCAACCTTTGGTAGAGCGTGCCACTTCCAACCGAAAACCCATAAACCTAAAATTATATGTGCATCTTGCATTGCCTGAAATAAAAAAGAATTCATGACCAAGGCAATTGATAGATTATGAGAGAAACGCAAAAGCATCAAATAATTATAAAAGACTTACGTTCACAACGATATTTCACTGAAAATGTAGAAAGTAGTTATGTTGCACATCCTGTGGGAAAAAGCCTATCTGGATTTTCTGGTATATCTTGGAGACAATTTTAATTAAACTTTCAAAATTATTAGACTTGTTGGTATCATGCCAATTAAATTGATTTTTTTCCAAACGAAGTTCATTTTAAGGTTTACATTACAAACCTCTGAATGAAGATGCTAACTACCGGCTCACTAATAAAATATTGTCTTATCTCCAGGACCATAGAGATTTCCAGTCTCTCAATTCAAAGTCCAAGCCATAATTGCCTATGTACAGACAGAAATCGAGAATACTAATACCAATGAAGTTGTTTACAGATTTTTCCTGTAATAGAGAAGTGAGGGAGATTTTGTTGAATGAAAATGACAATGCAAAATGGAAACCCTGTGTGTCCACTGACTTGGGTATAGGGCAGTAATTTCTAATAGCATAGAACTCCTAAGTTCATGAGTTACAAATTCCCATAAAACGCAGATAATAAATTATAAGATGAAAAATAAACATCATGAAGTAAATGGCAATACTAGCAGCAACAAGATGAGGGTCTCCTTTTATCAAAGAACCAATTTCAATTGTGAAGGGTGATATCTCTGAGAATAGAGAATCAACTATTACAAGATAGGAAATCAAATATTCAAGAAATAAGATAACATTACAAGGTTGCTTCTCACCTTAGTTGGACATTTGGCAGACATGTTATGGATGAAAAGCCTCATAGGAAATCAAATATTCAAGAAACAAGATAAAATTACAAGGTTGCTTCTCATTTCAGTTGGACATACAATTGATTGTTTCAAATAAGGTTTTCTGCATACATAGATATAGCAGCTTCCCATGCATTAATACCTGCAACCATGGTATAATCAAAAGCCATTGGTATTGCACCATCAGTGGCATATCCTATTATCCTTGGAAATAAAAGAGAAGTATTCATGGCATATAGGATTTTACACTGAGAAAGGAACACTAAATGCTCAAAACTAGAGAAATGAATTTCAGAATTTTAGAGAGAGTTTTGTAAAAATTATGGGTAGAAGTAGGACAAAAATAGAACAAATTCTTTTAGATAATCAGCAGAAATTATGGAACATTATGATAATCAAAAAAAATTGTACAAGGGTATTGTGCCATAAGTACATTTTGTTGGTAAATGAGTGGAAACTGCAAGTTAAATGGTTCTATTAGAATAAGACCAAAATATAAAGAAACATATTCACATGAATTTTTCATTTGTTGTGTACGTGAAGGCAGTCAATGGCATTGAACAAGCTATTGGATTCTAATAGTTGCCATGTTGCTGGTTTTTGTTATCTGTGTAACAAATAATTAATTAGAAAAATGATAACATTATGAATTGAACAGGGGACATATTTGAAAGAAAAGATGTTAAGTCATATGTTGATGTACCTTCCATTTGTCAGCTGACATGTAATAGTTCACTATCTTCATTCAGTGTGAACTTGCTGTGAATTTTGAGGTCACATAACATGTATACAGTGGCAGCTTTCTGTTCCAAATATGTTTCATATGACATTGGTTTTAAAGGAGGAAGTAACTGATGTAGTAAAGGCTGTCTGATAATGCAATGCACAATTTTTATTTGTAATAGATTCTATTACAACATTTATACAATGCTTATAAACGAAAGGGTAATTATTATTGCATTGTGAGCAATAGATTGTACCATTGGTTATCAATATGGATGAAATGATTGGAGAGTTAACAACGGCACAAACAGGTTCAAAAGGAGTTGAATATGAATTTGCTTCCATCAAGATAACTTCAACCTATTTATAAAATATTCAAATGTTAATGTACATTATTACATATGAAATACAAAGTTAGTAAAAAGATAATTATTGTTATACTTACAATGTTATGAAACCAGCTCACAAAAAGATAGAAAAGAGAGATCCACGCCTTAGAATTCAGCCTCTTCGAGGGGGCAACCTCCTTTACATTACATAAATGAACAATTCTTGGATGATACAAATGACAAAACCTCCTTTCTATATATAGGAGTCTAAGGAGTCACCATGTAATCCAGCCGACCTAACAATAATAATATAAAGGCACAAAAATAACAATAGAGGGATTCTATGGGGCACAGAAATAACAATATGGGGGTAATAGGGGCACAACAATATAAATAAGGGGTATAACTACAATAGTAATGGGGTAATCACTAGTATTATAGGGACCCAACATGCCCCTCTCCTTCAAAAAAGTGTTGTCCTCAACACTTGAGTAGTTCTGGATACTTCTGCATAAAATTCTCATCCTCCCATGTGGAATCTTCAGCGAATAAGTTCTTCCACTTGATAAGATACTCTGAAATTGATCGATTTCGTAGCTGTCGAGTTCTTGTTTCTGTGACTGCTTCTGGTTCCAATATAATTTTTCCTTCCTCATCAAGTTCTGGCAATATTGTTTGAATTGGAAGCTTGTCACCTATAACCTTCTTTAAACATGAAACATGGAAAACTAGGTGCAATCGAGAAGCTGCAGGAAGCTCCAATTTGTATGCCATAGTACCAATCTTTTGCAACACCTTGTACGGACCATAATACTTTGGTGATAATTTATTATCCTTCTTAGCTTGCTTTAGGGACATTTGCTTATATGGTTGTAGCCGTAGGAATACCCAATCACCTACTTCTTTCACTGCGATGTTGATCTGCCTGTTGTTTCATTCTATTTTGTGCCAACACGAGGTTATCCTTTAAGAGTTGGAGGACTTGTTGTTGATGTTCGATGTGATGTTCCACTGCCTGAACCTTAGAATTTTCTCTTAAATATGATGTGATGGATGGTGGTTGATACCCATAAAGTGCCATAAATGGGGTCATTTTTGTTGCTGTATGGAAGGAAGTGTTATACCACCATTCAGCCAGAGGCAACCATTTGACCCATTGTGTCTGTTTATCAGATACAAAGCAACGAAGATATCCTTCCAAACATTTGTTTACTATCTCAGTTTGCCCATCAGATTGAGGATGATAAGATGAGCTATGAGCTAACTGAGTACCAAGACAAGAAAATAATTCTGTCCAAAAATTTCCAGTGAAAATGGGATCTCTGTCACTTACAATAATCTTTGGGTTTCCATGTAGCTTTTGAACTGTTTCCATAAATGCAGTAGAAACTGTACTGGCTTTAAATGGATGTGATAATGCACAAAAGTGTGCATACTTGGTAAGTCTGTCAACTACCACCATGATGACACTCTTTCCCTCAGACTTGGGTAAACCTGTGATAAAATCCATTGAAACCTCCTCCCAACGTTGGCTTGGAATGGATAAAGGTTGTAATAGACCCGGTGTCTTAATTGTTTCAACTTTATTTTGTTGGCAAACCAAACATTCTGCCACAAACTTTTGAATATCTGATTTAAGGCCATCCCAAAAAAATTCCTTCTTAACCCTGTGGTAAGTTTTTAAAAATCCTGAGTGCCCTCCTAAGGGGAAGTGTGCAATTCCATAAGAATCTTTTGTTTTAGCTGGGAATTCTTACAGAGGTATAAGCGATCTTTGTACCATAACGAATCATTTTTCCAGCTAAATGTATCAGAAGTACTGGAATCTTGTTGTAGCTTTCGAATAAGTGCCCACACTTCTTCGTCATTCTTCCATTCCTCCCTTGCTTCGTTTATCCAATCTGGTTGGATAATAGAAATGGCACACAACAATGCTTCCACATCCTCATCCTTTCTTGAGAGTGCATCTGCCACCACATTTTGCTTCCCTTTTTTGTAGATGATTTCAAAGTCATAACCCAACATCTTTGTGACCCACTTTTGTTGCTCTTCAGAGGATAATCTTTGTTCTAAAAAGTATTTAAGGCTATCATGATCCGTTTTTACCTTGAAGTGTCTTCCCATTAGGTAGGGTCGCCATTTCTTAAGTGCATGGAGTATTGCCAACATTTCCTTCTCATAAATAGCTTTGCTTAAAAACTTTCCCTTGATTGGACGACTTTCAAAAGCAATGGGTCTTTCATCTTGCATTAGAACAGCACCAATTCCATTTCCTGAAGCATCACATTCCACAATAAAGGTTTTTGTGAAGTCCGGTGTAGCTAAGACCGGTGCTTGGCACATTGCCTCTTTAAGATGTTCAAAGGCCTTTGTTGCTTCCGGAGTCCATGAAAATGAATCTTTCTTCAATAATGTTGTTAGAGGTGCTGCTATTCTCCCATAATTCTTAACAAACTTGCGATAATACCCTGTCAACCCAAGAAATCCTCGCAGATGCTTTATGGATGTGGGGATTTTCCATTCCTTAATGGCTTTAATTTTGCTAGGGTCTACCTTAACTCCTTCATGAGATACAATATGACCCAAATATTCCACCTCCTGGACTCCAAAGAAACATTTGGATCTTTTTGCATATAATTGTTTCTCCTCCAATAGTTGTAGCACCCTGTCAACATGTTCAACATGATCCTTCCAAGACTTGCTGTAGATTAGTATATCATCAAAAAATACTAACACAAATTTTCTAAGGAATGGTTTGAAAATTGAATTCATCAAACCTTGAAATGTTGAAGGTGCATTGGTAAGGCCAAAAGGCATGACCAAAAATTCATAATGACCCTCATGAGTTCTAAATGTCGTTTTTGGAATGTCTTCAATCTTCATTCTGATTTGATGATATCCCGAACGAAGATCCAACTTGGTGAAGTAAATTGATCCATGCAATTCATCCAGTAATTCATCAATAACAGGAATGGGGAACTTATCTTTAATAGTGAGCTTGTTGAGCTCCCTATAATCTGGACACATGCGCCATGATCCATCCTTCTTGTGCACCAATACTACTGGAGCTGAGAAAGAACTTTGACTCGGTTGAATTATACCAGCCTCTAGCATTTCTGCAACCATACGTTCAATTTCACTTTTTTGGACATAGGGATATCTGTACGGCCTGATGTTTGGAGGAACACTTCCTGGAATCAGATGAATAGCATGATCATGATCACGCATAGGTGGGAGACCTTTGGGAGTCTCAAATACCTTGGAATGATTGTCCAAGACTTTTTGGAGATCTGGAGAAATAGATGATTCCAATGTGGAAACATCTAGCGAACATAATTGTGCAATTACACCTCTTTGCTCCTTTTTTAGAAGCTTTGTCATACCATTAGAGCTGATTATCTTTCCTGGTTTCCCTGCAATACCCCTTAATTCAACTTCCTTTCCTTCCGAAGAAAATTTGATGAAAAGTTCTTGAAAATTAAAAGCTATTGTACCCAAGGATTGTAGCCATTGGACTCCTAGTACAACATCAGCACCTCCCATTGGAATGGAAAGCATTGGGCTAGTCAATACATATTCTCCCATGGATAGCTTGATATTATGGCACTTTCCAGAGCAATTTATTGTTCCTCCATTTGCAATCATCACTTGACACTCTGGTGCTGGATATAGGAAGCAATTCAATTCTTTTGCTACCCTACAATGAATAAAATTGTGGGTGCTTCCTGAATCAATCAACACTATTACCTTTTTTTTCTTGATTTGTCCTTCTATCTTGATGGTTTGAGGAGTGGTAATTCCCGCCAATGCATTACAAGATATGGTCGGATTTATTTGTTCTTCATCTAGGCTTTGTTCCTGGAATATATCCTCTTCTTTTGACCTTTCTTGCTCCTTTTCTTCTTCCTCTTCACAATCTATGTAGAATAATTTCTTCTCAGCACACTTATGACCTTTTGTGTATTTGCTATCACAATTGTAACAAAGCCCTTTTGCTCTTTTTTCTTCCAATTGTTGTGGTGTCAACCTTGTAGGTTGTGGAAGACTATGGGCAACAACACTTCCGTCTTTATAGTTGTGAACGGTATGCTTCCTAGTTGCCATAATTTTGCTTTCCATTTTTCTTGCTAACCTGAATGCCTTCTCTAATGAATCAGGTTCCCAAAGGCGCACATCATGTTGGATATTATCCTTTAAAGACCCTATGAACACATCAATCCTATGCTCCTCTGGAATATCTTTTACCCTTATGTTCAATTTTTGGAACTCCTCAATGTGCTCCATTATTGAACCCTTTTGTTTGAGACTTATCAATTGGCTAAAAAAAGTGTTGCTTTTTGTATCCTCATAATGTGCTATCAATTCTTCCGTAAAAATTGCCCAAGTGATAAATTGTTTACGAGAACAAAGCCATTGATACCATACAAACTGATTTGGTTCCAAATATAAAGTTGCCATACGTACCTTTTGTGTGTTTTGCACATTATTGAGATCGAAGAATTGCTCCATCTGTAATATCCATGTGGCGGGATCCTTGCCATCAAACTTCCTCATATCGATTTTTGGAACATGGTGAGTCTTCGATCCAACATTAGAGTCTATGGAATCATGATTAACATTTCTTTTGTTCTCATCATGAGTTTCCTTTACTACCTTTTCACCATTAGTGACTCTTTCTTGTAGCAACTTCTTCAATTCATCCATCTTATCATCCATGCCATCAATTTTAGCGTCCATGCCATTCACCTTAGCTTCCATGCCATCCATCTTAGCTTCCATGCCCTTTATCTTAGATTCCACGCCATTTACCTTAGATTCCACGCCATTTATCTTAGATTCCACGCCACTTATCTTAGCTTCTGTTAGCTTTTGTGAGCGTGACATTTGTTGCACTTGTTCTTGTAATTTTGATATATCATGTAGCATTTCTTCCTCTTCTTCATGAGTCATGCTAGAGCTTTCAGGTTCCTTACTAGGTGTTTGCATTTTCTTTCCTCGGGGCATCAGTTACCGATAATAATGCTTTACTATGCCCTTTGAATTCCGTTAAACCAAGCTTACACAAAAATTTAAAAAAAAAAAACTACACACCTTTTTTCACTTTATAGAAGCCTGATATTGAATCTGATGTATCTCTGTAATTTGGGATCATCCAGTTCTGAAATTGCTATCTGTAGTAGCCTTCTGCGTCCTCTTTCCAATGCCACAAGTCTGAGCCAAATTGGATTCTCCAAGGAAGAGTTATGTGAAATCTCCCACAGTGACTTGCTTTTAGACTGGTTCAGTAGAGCGAACTTGTACGACGTGCCACGAGTCACTGTTTCAACCTTTGAATCTGAAACTCACCCAAAAGAAACTACAGTCCGTCCTCTTTCTGTACCTTTTTACGAAATTTCAATCCGATCCTCAGAGAGAGAGTTATGACGATTTTCCCCAGGTCACCTGTTTTGAATGTAATTCAGGAGTCTGCAAAAAGGCCAACTTCCTCAGATCATATCTCCGAAAATATTGCGCTAAAAGCTCTGAAATTCAGACCCAAGGTTCAGCGCCAATTCTTCTCAAATGGGTTTTTTTTGTGACTTCTGAAACATCACAGAAAAAAATTTATAGCGAAAATTCCACGATGACCTATTTGGAGCAGCGAAACCCTAGAATCCAAAGCTCTGATACCAAATGTTATGAAACCAGCTCACAAAAAGATAGAAAAGAGAGATCCACGCCTTAGAATTCAGCCTCTTCGAGGGGGCAACCTCCTTTACATTACATAAATGAACAATTCTTGGATGATACAAATGACAAAACCTCCTTTCTATATATAGGAGTCTAAGGAGTCACAATATAATCCAGCCGACCTAACAATAATAATATAAAGCCACAAAAATAACAATAGAGGGATTCTATGGGGCACAGAAATAACAATATGGGGGTAATAGGGGCACAACAATATAAATAAGGGGTATAACTACAATAGTAATGGGGTAATCACTAGCATTATAGGGACCCAACATACAACATAAATAGATGTAGTTAGTTTTTTTAGATTCTTTACTGCATCTGTATTAAGTTCAGTTATGAATGTTGACTTTGTTGTTCTAAATATTTTTTCTTTTGCATCTATCCTTTTTGTTATATTCTTGAAAAGAATCAGGGGGAACTCTCCTTTTTGCAATTGTTGTTCCATTGAAATAAAATATTGTTCATATGTGTCGAACAATTGCAACTGCAAGAGACAAATTACAATAATTATATAATGAAGTAATGCATGTTATCTATTAAAAATTACAAATAATTAATATGAAAATGCATACTATTGCATTGTCATTTTCAGAATCTCCATCTTTGATATGGAATATGTAATGCAATCCAACCCGTTTGCCAAGTGTAATGGCTGCATCGATTGTATCAATTGGGTACATTTATTTTTTGTTTGCAAAATTCTTAACAGTTGTATCTGGCATGAAACAATATTCTATGCAAACTTCAGGCACAGTTTCTATGATGCTTGATTCATTGAGCGAAATTATTTTGTCACAGTCACCACGATCATAAATAGTTTTAGGCAATATTATGAAATTTGTAATTGATACGTTGTTTTCTTGCAAAATTTTTTGTTCATGTCACTCAACTAAATGTGCAGGTACAGTTAATGTTATAGGAATCATTCCTTTAGCATCTGTCAAATCAGCACATACTATTTGACGTGCTTTGTTTACTTTATCGAGAAATGTGCTATACACAACCATTATGTCTCCAACAAATAACTGTCCAATTCTATGACTGTTCAAGTCTTCAATCGATACTTTAACTAGGAGTATCTGCATTTACCTATAAAAATTGCTTAGTTAGATACTTCTATAAACATTTCTACAATGCTATGTTTTTTCTATAAATTGTATAAGTATAAATAGATTACAATGTCGCATTTCATATGCATACCTTTTTAATGTATCATTTCGGAGAATTGTTGAATCAACTTTCATTGTTTTTGTTTCAGTTGAACTAAAAAAAGTAATTGCATATTTCAATATGATCTGGATATTATCGCATGTATTTTGCATAAGCAATGAATAAAAAGTTTATGATACCTAACCTGTACATATATTGTTGCTGCGTTGTCTGGGAGGACTTACTACTAGTGCTTTCTTCACTTCTCCAACATTTTCTAATTTATATACATTTAATTATACATATGTAAAAACAAAATGCATATATAGTAAGCATTAATATTGTAAATACAAATTATCATATTTGTATAGTTGTCCGACATACCTTTCTAAAACAAGTGGTTGGCTTGCATTGTCTATTTGGCTTATGCTTTCTATCTCTCCAGTCGTTGCTATCCTGTTGAAATTACAAAATAGGAACATATTTTGAGTTTGATTTTCCAAATACAAAAACATATGTAACGTTTAAAAATTATTTGTATCTAATTAGTTATACAAAATATTCTTGTACATATATTGTTGTTGCGCTGTCTGAGAGGAATGGCTAGTGGTGCTTTCTTCATTTCTCCAACATTTTCTAGTTTATATACATTTAATTATAGATATGTAAAAACAGAATGCATATATAATAAGGATTAATATTGTAAATACAAATTAGCATATTTACCTTTTTAAAACAAGTGGTTGGATTGCATTTTCTATTTGGCTTATGCTATCTATCTCTTCAGTTGTTTCTATTCTATTGCAATTACAGAACATGAACCTATTTCAAGTTTTATTTTCCAAATACGAAAACATATGTCATGTTTAAAAATTGTTTGTATCTAATTAGTTATACAAAATATTTTAACATGATCAATGTAAGTAATTTTTGACAAGTAAAATTGAAATAAAAGAAATGATGGAGATACTTATGGGCATACTCTTTGGTAGGTTCTTGCTCAGCCTGTTCTTTGGTGTCGCCAAACAATTTTTGTTCTTCTTGACTTGTTTTCTCTTTTCCTTTTTTAGGAGTTATGCTATGTTATATAATAGTAGCATATATTTAGTTCAATTTAAAAAAACATATAAAAGTAAAAAGTGAACAAGAACATAAAAACCATATAAAAGAAAAAGAAAGAAGAATATACTTTCTTGCTTCATGTTCCATGTTCTTGTTCTTTTTTCTCATCCGTTTTGTTTAATTGAAAAGGGTTTTATTGGTACAATCTGCATTCAAGAATATATGAAGTCATATGTGTAAATTTACAATAGGGTGCTTGTTTTGTTTAATTGAAAAGGGTTTCATTGGCACAATCTGCATTCAAGAATATATGAGGTCATATATGTAAATGTACAATAGGATGCATAATATATATGGTCTTATTATTTGGTTTATTACAGATAGAATATGCCAATATGATTTAGTAAAATAGAAATGGAAAAAAGAATGGCATATTTCAAAAGTATCAAAATTTGTAAAGTGTTTCATGTGTATATCATAGATGAAGGACAAGAGATATTGTGTCATGATCAGACCAATACGTATCTAATATGAAAATTGTATATTTTATATTAGTTAGATTTTCCCAAACATGGTCATTGAATGATTTATGCATGTTATTAGTTTTGATAACAAGAAAATGAAGATTGTAGTTCTTCATGTAGCTTTCTAGCTCTTTTGTTTTATGATTGCAATGTACCATATCAATATTGAAGTCCCCCAATATAATTATGATATCATTTAGATCTAAGTGGCATAAAGCTTTTGCGATGACATTCAAAGTATTATTCAAATTAGCATGTGGTGATGCATATATATTGAGCACTGCAATTTGTGACCCGTGAAATTTTATTTTTGCCAACAATGCTTCTACAAGTTGCTCTTCAAAATGGATGTGTTCAAGGATGGTGATATGTTTTTTTATCAGTATCATTAGTCCATGCTTAATGCAACTTGAGATTGTAATTTCCCTTAATAATAATAATAATAAATAATATAATATAATATTAAAATACAAGAAAATAAATAATAAACAATAAATAAAAATTAGTATTAGTAAATAAATAATAAGTAACAATAAAATAATAAATAACAATACTAAATCTCTAAATAAATATAAATAGAAATAAAACAAGAAAGAAGTAAAAATCAGTGAAGCTATGAAAAAGTAAAAACAAAAGAATAAAACAAGAAAGCAATAAAGTTGCATGTTGACACATGGAGTGTGTGCATGTGGTTCCCCTTCCAAGGTTTGCTATATTTAATAGATGGTGAGGAAGATGAGAGGATTCCATCGTCCATTCTCTTGGGAGAATAGTGTTATGAGACAAAGGTTTCTTTGGCAGTAGTACATTGATTGAGGGCTCGAGGGTGGCCAGTGGTAGCAAGATTTTGTGCAATTGAGCCTACAGTTGCGTGGAGAGTCATCCCCAAGAGTTTGTTGCAGTTAGCAGAATTCAACTAGCAATCACAAATGAGAATCATCTTCACCATAGGTAAGTTGTCTCTACTCATACTTCTCAAATTCGATGTTAATTAGTTAGTAAATTTTGTGTTGACTATAAATCGCATGATTAATTTACTTAAGTACATGTTTTTATTTCTGGGTTGTTACATATGGTATCAGAGCCTAGGTTCAACTCTTAGGCCCTATAGACGTTTTAATGTAGAAAACTTCGATCTAAATTATTTAACTAAAAAAAATAAATTACAGTCACATCCTTATGATTCTATCCTAATTGTTTTATCGCTGGTTTACGACAAAGAAAAATTTCTAGTGTGGCTATGATTTGAAGCTTTTGACTCTAGTTGTGACTTATCACTCACATAATGTGGCTCTACAAGTTGCGGCTATAAATTTTCCCATAGATGAGCTCTAGGAGTTTCCCTGATCTTGTTTTCATATGAGGGTATATTTGATTCTAGAAATTTGTCCCGAGGGACTGCATGACACGAGTGTGGTGTTGATTTGGCGTAGGTGCCAGGTCTTTGGGTTGCCGTTGTGCCGAAATTGCCTGGAACTTGCATGTCTGGTCTCATCTTTTAGAAATTCATGCCATTTAAGTGGGGCAGCCATTCTGCCAATTGCCTGGGAGTTGGACTTCTGATCTCATCCCTTTGAAACTCATGGCATTTAGGTGGGCCAGACTGCATCGAGAATGAAACCCCGGTGGGCAGTGTAATGTTCCACCAGGAAATAAATTTGTTGTTGGCATTTCTGGGTTTTCTTTTCAACTTACATCTATTCCACAAGCATATTCAATCTCTTAGCCTGAGAAAGTATCTAATTTTCAGGTTGGCTGAGTTGCTTCTGAAAATTTAGTCCATATTGCTAAAAGTGGTGAATACCAAGGCATTGTTTGTCAATGGTGTGATTCCTTAACTTAGCTCCTTCTGAAAAGACTAGGAAATCAGCAATGATCTGTTTTTGAAAAACATTGTATAAAAAAATACGGGTACAATGGTCTTTGCTAGTAGTTTCTTCACATTTCATTAAGACCAGAAATGTTATCTCTTCTTACCTATCTTTATTGCTAAATATTTGCCATGTTACAAGGCAAATAATGTAAAACCTGATCAAGTCACCTACCTACTTCCTTTCATACCTTTCTGCATGTAATGTTGCACTCAATGATGGAAGAATCGCATTGGAGTCAAGGTTTTGGGAAGGAGAAACAAGTTCCATTATGTTAAACCTGTAGCTTTGATATAATATTGTAAAACTTTAAGGCAACTTTTGGAGTCCAAATAAGAAAAATATTTATTTTTTTAAAAAACTTTTTGCTCTTTTTTGTAGCGATATTGTTCCTAGTTACGTTCTATCGTCAATGATGCCTTTGATATGGACTATTCAATTGGTTACCCTACAACTTTACCTTTCCCATGCAAGAAATGGCATCACCACGGACAGGATTCACTGTTATTTTCAATTTAAGAATACATTCAAAATGTGAATTAGTCACTCTTATTAGTTGGTACAATCTCTACCTTTCACTCTAAATCCAGAGTAATTGTTCTATATAAATATGGTCTCACATCAGACAAAATTTTCCTAACATCAGACATGTTCATAAAAGGACAAATTGGTTGCCTCTCAATTTCTCTAGGATTTGACGATTCCAGGGGTGATATCCAAGATAGCGCCTGCCCATGAGGCTGAAAGTGTTAGTTTTTATAATATAGGTAAACATGTTGAGTTTAGTCTATTTTACTAAAAAAAAATTGAAATAGGCATATAAAAATAAGAAATTATTTTATATTAATAAATATTATATATGGCTACATATAATTCTGGATTAATAAAATGGTTGATACAAAATTTAAATTTAAATTATTTTATGTGATATTATAAGTGAGTTAATTAAATATATGATTGTAAAGAGAAATTTGATAAATTATTTTTGGAATATTTTATATACATTGATTATTGATAGTTGACAAATTGTGAACTTGTGAATTTTATGAATTTCATGGTTGATTTATAATCATTGAGTGACATCTTGAATATAGTTAGTAATAATATTTGGAATGTATGTAGTTATTGATAGAATCTAATTGGAAGTTTGAATGTATACTAAAGATAAAAGAAGAGACCATCTAATATGAAGGAACATACTAAATTGATAATATGCTAAACTAATCAAGGTTCAATGGGACCAATATAGCCCTAGGTCAGCTACCTCGGAAGATGGAGGATGGATATGCTATTCATCGTGATTTTCCTTATCCTTTTTATTAAATTGTGTGGTGAATCAAAGGATTGTATAACTTAGCTTAGATAGATACTTTTGTGAAATGTCTAAATCACGTTTTATTGTTTAAATTTTATTGATACATCTAAATCATACACTATGATTTCAATTAAGGTTTTGTTTAACTATTATGTCAAAATAATGTTGTTGAGTATAATGTTGGATGAGGTTTCATGATATGATGGTATGAGGATAACGATGCACATGTGGTTCTTATAATTGTTATAACTGTTATAATTGTTACAATAGTGATTATGTATCCTTATGATGATGATGATATGGATATGCATTAGGATTTTATGTCGAGGTATATTGATATATTCATTTGCTACGTTATGATAGATATTTAATGTTGAATACTCTTGATGGATATGATATGCATAACTTGGCATAGGAATTGTGATGCTATAATATGAGGTTTATTGAAATGTGGTTCATTTATTATGTGAAGTCATGATATGTCCTTGATGCAAATATGTTGATGTTATAACTTGTGATGGTATTTCATGAGGTGAAGCATGTGATAGTTGGGTACAAATTTACGACATGCATGAGCATGCAGTTCATTATTATTCATAATGTTGCGATTAACAATGATGAATGTTCTCATGATGACATGCAAGACTTGGCATGTGGATTATTTTCTATGATACTATGATGGTATAGCTAATGCATTGGTTGCATGTTGAGGTGTGATGATTGACAGGACTCCACAAATGGGTTGAGAGGGCTGGTTTATTTGATGATCTCGTGCGAGCCCATACGCACGAGGGAGAATAAGAAACACCATATGGGTTGGGGAAAAACTCAATCAACACTACATATGCCAGTGGTTCCTTTGTTTTATGTAGCTCTTGATCGATATCTCTTGAAGCACTATGGGACCATATTGAGGAGGCCAAGTGCCTAATGTTCTAAGCTAGGTGCCTATTATTGGATTGGGATGCCGAAGTTTGGTGGGGGTGTAAGGACTTTGATGCCTTGGGTTGTGCACCTTAGTGAGTTGTGGAGGGAGTGGGCCAACCTTGCGAGATGCCCAGAGTCATTGAGTATCATACTGGATGCCTGACTTGGGGTAGATGAGGTTTGAGTTGGACGCAAGCCTTGGGGCCAGCCTTAGACTAGGATACAGATCGGGGAGGCTTATGTTGGGTGTGGAGCCTCATTATCTCCTGTATTCAAAGATTTCAGGCGGATGTATACCCCAGGAAGACTGTACACCCCTCCATTTGGGTAGGGTGCGGGGGGGACTTGTCCCCCCCCCCCCCCCCCCCCCCATGAGGGTCTTGGGGGCCCGATCCCCCCCCCCACAACTAGGGGGCCAGAGGTCAACAGTCCCCCAACGGGGGCTCGGGGGCAGCGCCCCCGAAGCTAAAAATAGTTGTAAAAATGCCTTGTAATAGTATAGTAATTTCTAGTCAATCCAGTCTGTTCATTAGGCAGATGATCTGATGGTAGAAGTTATGTTTAATTTAGGGTTTTTTTCCCTAGAGGGCAACCCCTTGCTATATATGAGGGAATTTTATTACGTTTATGTATATCTCAATATCTATATTCTGAGTGAGGGAGAGAGAGGAGACTGAGAGTGAAGAGGGTGTTACAGTGGATCTCCTATAGGTTGTATCTCTTCATTTTGCTGGATAATATAATAAAAGAATGACTGGTTGTTTCTCTATGGACATAGCCCAAACTGGATGAACCACGTATATCTATGTCTCTCTTGTTTTATGCATTTTCTGTATTTATATTTCTACAATATTTTATGTATTCCATTGCTCCATAATATATAATTTTTTAACAACTGGTATCGCAGCCGAAGGTCTATTTTGCTGATAAACTTGTAGGAGAGAAGGGTTCCTAGTTCAAGTGGGAGCAAAGGCGGAAGATGGTAGGTTTAGGGTAAAAAAATTCAATGGCCAAAACTACCAGCTATAGAAGATGCAAATGGAAGATTATTTGTATTAGAGAGATCTGTACCTACCATTGAGCAGAAAGACAAAGAAGCTAACTAGTATGATAAACACAGAATGGGATATTCTCGACAGAAACGCACTTGGAACAATACGGCTATGCCTAGTGGTGTCGGTAGCGTTTAATATTTCAAAGGAAACGACAACAGAGGGTTTGATGTCGGCATTGGCCAAACTATATGAAAAACCCTCGGCCTTAAATAAGGTATTTCTTATGAAGTGTTTATTTAATATGAAGATGTCAGAAGGTGGATTTGTTGCAGACCATTTAAGTGATTTTAATATAGTTACAAGTTAGTTAAGTTTTGTAGTGGTAAATTTTTATGATGAAGTTATGGCTCTGTTATTTCTGTGCTCATTTCCAGAAATTTGAAATGGTTTAGTTCTGGCCATTAGTAAATTTGTCTCTAGATCTAGTACTTTAAAGTTTGATAATGTTGTCGGTGCAATCCTTAGTGAGGAAATGTGACGGAAAAGCTTCAGTGAGACATCAGGTAATGCCTTGACTGCAGAGACTAGGGGAAGAGAAAAATGGAAAGAGGAAAGATCTCTAGATATTGCAGTAAGTCAAAAAAAGTCATATCCAAGTCTAGATCGGGGATAGTGTGGTGGAAATGCGGGAAGAAAGGACACCTGAAGAAAGACTGCAAGTCTCGGAAGGGAAATGAAGGAGATGCGCAATAAGAAAACAATCATGAAGCGAATGTAATAGGTGATGTGTTGCAAGATGCTTTGATTCCTTCATTAGAAAATATTATTGATGCTTGAGTGGTAGATTCAAGGGCCTCATTCCATGCCACACTTGATAAGAAACATTTTCATGATATTGTTCAAGGAGATTTTGGACAGGTTCAATTGTGTGATGATAAACCCTGTAAAATCATTAGAATGGGTACAGTTTTCATAAAACAACAGAATGGGAATCAATGGTTATTCAAGGAGGTAAGGCATGTTACAGATCTAAAGAAAAATCTGATTTCAATAGGGTAGTTGGGTGGTAAATGTTGCGTAACTACTTTCACAGATAAAACCTAGAAGGTCACTACAGGATCGCTAGTAATAGCAAAAGGAGGAAATGTTGGTACATTGTATTTATACAATGGTATTTCTAGCTCTGTTAATGCTTTAACCTGTATAGGAGAAGATATGGCATTGTCGCATCATAAGCTCGGACACATGAGTGAGAAGGGGATGTAGATTCTTCACTCAAGAAATTTGTTGCCATGTTTGAAGCATGTTGATTTAAAATTATGTGAAAATTGTGTTTATGGAAAACAGAAGAGAGCTAGATTCCTTAGAGTTGGGAAATAAAAGAAGAGCGAAAATTTAGAGCTTGTGCATACAGATGTATGGGGACCTGCTCAGGTATCATCTCTTGGTGGCTCTCGTTATTATGTTACTTTTATTGATGATGCAACCAGAAAAACCTGGATTTATTGTATTCAAAATAAATCTAATGTATTTGATACTTTTGAGAAATAGAAACCTTTGGTTGAAAATGAAACAGGAAAAAGGTTGAAGTGTCTCAGATCAGACAATGGAGGTGAATATTGTAGCAAAGAGTTTGATTGGTACGATTTAGAGAATGGAATTCACAGAGAGAAGATAGTTCCAGGAACACCACAAGAAAATGGTGTGTCATAAAGGATGAATAGGACAATCATGGAGCATGCAAGGCGCATGAGATTGCATGCATGATTGCCTTTACAATTTTGGGCAGATGTTGTAGACACTACTATTTATCTAATAAACAGAGGGCCTTCAAGTTCCTTGGATGGTGGTATTCCAGAGGAGGCATGGATAGGTAAAAAGGTAAACTACCCATTTTTAAAGACTTTTGGTTGTGAAGCCTCTGTCCACATTAATAAAAAAAATATAACAAAGCTTGAAGCAAAATCAAAAAAATGTACCTTTAATGGATATGGTGTTAATGATTTTGGTTATCGCTTATATGATTATGAAAATCACAAAATCATTAGGAGCGGAGATGTAATATTCAATGAAACGTTCTCGTATAAGAATCATCTGCAGGAAAAGAAATAGGAAAAAGAAAATAGAGAATACACAGTGTTTGACGATATCACAGGGAAAGTGATGGTGCCTGAAAATCATAATGATCAACACCAAGAACAACAACCACAACAGCAACAAGCACCTCAAACACCTGAAAGTGGTGTTAGAAGATCTACTAGGATAAGTAGACCCCCTGAACGATACTCTCCTTTATTATATTATGTATTGTTGACTGATTCTGGTGAACCAGAATGTTATGAAGAAGCAGTGCAGGTAGAAACCAGGAAGAATTGGGAGCAAGCCATGAAAGAAGAGATGGACTCCTTAGCACATAACCAGACTTGGGACTTATTCAAGTTTCCTGCAAGTAAAACAATATTGCTGAATAAATGGGTTTACAAATTGAAGGAAGAAGATGGAGGTAGAAAAAGCTATTAAGCTAGACTTGTGATGAAAGGGTTTGCACAGAAAAAGGGTATAGATTTTGATGAAATATTTTCTCCTGTTGTTAAAATGACTTCAATTTGAACTATTTTAAGTCTAGTAGCTGCTGAAGATTTACATCCTAAGCAGTTATATGTAAAGACAGCCTTTCTTCATGGGGATTTGGAGTAAGAGATATATATGCAGCAGCCACGAGGATATGAGGTAAAAGGGAAGGAGAAACTAGTGTGCAGGTTGAAGAAGAGCTTGTATGGCTTAAAACAGGCTCCAAGGCAGTATATAAAATTTGACAGGTTTATGTCTGCACAAGGTTATACTAGATGTCACTCTGATCATTGTGTTTATCTCAAAAGGCAAAATGATGGCAGCTATATTATATTGTTATTGTATGTAGATGACATTCTTGTTGCAGGAAATAAATGTTCTCAAAAGGAAATTGGCAAACTCATTTGGAATGAAGGATTTAGGTGCTGCAAAGCAAATCCTTGGTATGAGAATAACTAGAGAGGGGAAGAATCACAAATTAACATTGTCTCAAAGTGACTACATATAAAAGGTGTTGAAAAGGTTTAATATGAAGAATGCAAAACCAGTTGGTATACCTTTGGCTAGCCATTTCAAATTAAGTAAGGAGGTGTGTCCCAAGACTTAGGAAGAAATTGTTCATATGTATAAAGTTCCATATGAATCAACAGTTGGAAGCTTAATGTATGCAATGGTCTGCACAAGGCCTGATATTGCACATGCAGTGGGAGTTGTAAGTGGGTACATGAAAAATCTAGGAAAAGAACATTAGATGGTGGTGAAGCGAATTCTTAGGTATTTGAGAGGTACCACAAATCAAGCATTATGCTTTGGTGGTTCAAACATTGCTCTGCAGGGATATGTTGATGCAGATATGGCAGGTGACAGAGATAACAGGAGGAGCACTACAAGATATGTATTCACTATAGGTGGAACAGTTGTCAGTTGGGTTTCAAAAATCCAAAGTGTTGTTGCACTTTCAAAAACAGAAGCAGAGTATGTTGTTGCTATAGAGGCTAGTAAAGAAATGATTTGGTTACAAAGGTGTCTGGATGAATTGGGTAAAAAGCTGGAGTTGGGCAGGTTATACAGTGATAGCCAGAGTGCCATATATCTTGCAAAGAACTCTGCATTTCATTCCAAGACTAAACATATATAGCTCAAGTACCATTTCATATGGTCAGGATTGGACGATGGACAGTTGAAGCTGGAAAAGATACACAATAGCCATAATCCTGTAGATATGTTAACAAAAGTTGTAACCAGGAAGAAACTTGGAATCTGCTCAGTTTCAATTGGTCTTCAAGTATGATGAAGAAGATGAGAAATAGCCAGGTGCAAAGTGGAGTCATTGTATAGCAAATGAAGCAATGGTGGAGTTGCTATAATCAGTCTCCAAGTGGAAGATTGTTGGGTGTGGAGCCTGATTATCTTGTTTATTCAAAGGTTTCAGTCAGATGTATACCCCAGGAAGACTGTACACCCCTCCACGCGGGGGGGCGGGGTGGGACTTGTCCCCCGAGAGGGGGTCTGGGGGGGCCAATCCCCCCTGCTGCGGGGTCCAGGGGCTAGTGGTCCCCGAGCGGGGGCTCGGGGGCATCGCCCCTGAAGTTAAAAATAGATGTAAAATTGCCCTGTAAAAGTATAGTAATTTATAGTCAATCTGGGCCGTTCATTAGGCGGATGATCTGAAGGTAGAAGTCATGCTTAATTTAGGGTTTTTTTCCCTAGAAGGCATCCCCCGCTATATATGAGGGAATTGCATTGTGTCTATGTATATCTGAATATCTATATTCTAAGTGAGGAAGAGAGAGAAGACTGAGAGTGAAGAGGGTGTTACATCAGATCTGCTATAGGTTGTATCTCTTTAGTTTGCTGGATAACATAATAAAAGAAAGACTGGCTCTTTCTCCATGGACATAGCCCAAACTGGGTAAACCACGTATATCTATGTCTCTCTTGTTTTATGCGTTTTCTGTATTTATATTTATACAATATTTTATGTGGTCTATTGCTCCGTAATATATAATTTTCTAACAACTTATGCCTGGTTCTGAAAGTGGGAGAAAGGACAAAGATTCCTTGGGATTTCCTGGGTGTTGTGAAACTTTCGATGCCTGCTGATTATACTAGTTCAGCAGAGGGTGTCAGCAACATGAAGTAATAAACAAAAAATAAAATGTTAAATAATTCAACTTAACAACAAGACGAAGTTCCTTAAAGTGGGGGAGTATGTAATGTCCCTTAATAATAAATAATAAATAAGAAATAATAATAATAATAAAAATAATAAATAATATAACATAATATTAAAATAGAAGAAAATAAATAGTAAACAATAAATAAATAATAGTAATAGTAAATAAATAATAAGTAATAATATAATAATAAATAACAATACTGAAAATCTAAATAAATATAAATAGAAATAAAACAAGAAAGCAGTAAAAATCAGTAAAGCTATCAAAAAGTAAAAACAAAAGAATAAAACAAGAAAGCAATAAAGTTGCATTTTGACACATGGAGTGTGTGCATGTGGTTCCCCTTCCAAGGTTTGCTCTATTTAATAGATGGTGAGGAAGATGAGAGGATTCCATCATCCATTCTCTTGGGAGAATAGTGTTATGAGACAAAGGTTTTCCTAGTAGTAGTACGTTGATTGAGGGCTCAGGGGTGGCTAGTTGTAGCAAGATTTTGTGAAATTAAGTCTACGGTTGGGTGGAGAGTCATACTCAAGACTTTGTTGCATTTAGCAGCATTCAACTAGCAATCACAAATGAGAAACATCTTCACCACAGGTAAGTTATCTCTACTCATACTTATGAAATTTGATGTTAATTAGTTAATAAATTGCATGTTGACTATAAATCGCATGATTAATCTAGTTAATTACATGTTTTTATTTTTGGGTTGTTACAGAGATGCAATTGAAATTTTTGAAGTACTCATTTTTCATACACAGTGACATATATGTTTCTTGTAAGCATAATATATCAGATTGCATTGTGTCATAATCATTGCATATGTCACTAAGATGTGCATGAAGATTACGAGTGTTCAATGAAAGAATAGAGATTAATAACAATGATTGTATTGATGAATAGTCATATTCTATTTGCCATTTTGCAATGCTTTGCAAACGTTGCATTTCACAATTTACTTTTTTCTTAACCTTAAAATTATTGCTTCTAAGAGCATTGAGAAAATACAATGATTCTATGTTTCTCACACGTGATAGTGCTGTGTATACTAAGCCATGTAGTTTTATTCCAGTAGGGTGGAATGCAAGCCTATCCAAGGTTAAGCCCTGTGATCTATGTATTGTGCATGCACATGGAAGTTGAACTAGGAATTGTTTTCATATCTTCAAATGATCCATCTTTGGTTTGATAAGCATTGCTTTTGATATTCGTAATATTGGTGTCCAATCATGTGTTTTGTCTGAAGTATACAAATAAGCGAGTTTTCTAGATTTTCGATGACCAATATTAGGGTCATGGAACTTAATCCATAGAACATCGACCTTATTTGTATGGGTATATGATTTAACTATTCTATATGCACCATCTACTAGCCCATCTAGTGCATAATAATTGCAAGCATACACTTCAAATGACATGCTCAACTTTATCACAAGTTATGAAGGAAAATTAGCTGTATGTTGACGTCTTGGAAAATTGTCGTAATTCTCCTCAGTTTCATCAATTGCATTAATTAAAATTTCATTGCCAGACATGAGCATTAACATTTTCTTGTTATGCATTGAAACATCCTTGTTTTTGTAAAATAAATAGGGAAATGTTGGATCATTTGGTACAGGGCGCACGCAAGTTGTATTAATATATGTTATATCATCAGATGTTTGACAATTTGTTCACATTCTATTTAAAACTGATCTATTAATCTCTCATATGTTTGTTGCATAGTCATATGCAATTGGAAGCACTTGACATTATCCTTCCAGAAATCATGTGTTATTGTTTGATTGTTGATTCTTGGTCGTTCAAAAATTAAAGTCTTGAATAGGTTGTGCCTAATGTAATGTATATGTAGCTTGCTATGTAAGAAAGTCTTGTTTCAATGTATTTTCAAATTTTTCAAATGGCATATATAATAATAATTTCTCTCTATAAAAGTTTTCAACATCATTGTATTTGTTATATTTGACAAATCGTATAACATTTGGTTTTTTAATTTTTTATATGTGTGTGCCATCTTTCTTGTAATTTGATACAAATTCTGCAAGGCAGATTTTGCTAATGGAACTTGGGCATCTGATGTAGTAGTCAATAATGGAGTGGCACATCACATCCTCTGAATCATCAGGTTCTTGTTTCAAGAGAATAGGCAGTTTAAGAATAAATGTGCATTCATCAACTGGAGATGTGTTTATGAATATACATTCTCTTGAACTACAACTCAGTGGCAATGAAAGTGCTATATGCACTGCTTGTTGAGATGACATTTGTTGGAGATTATGTAATGTATTTCCAAGTTTACGAATCATTTTCATAGCATCAATTTCATTTTTCTCATGCTCTTTGCGTATTCTTCTAAATGCATTTGTCATAGACTTGTCAATTTTGGTCACATATGAACTACAAATGATGTTGTAGCTTATGGATTTAACACAAATTGTGCATCTGTATTTGCATTCCATATAGTAGGAATATCCTTTGCAAAACTATTATTCCAAATGTGAGAATGTTTTCGTTTCAGGAAAATTTTTGGTTGCTTTATTGTACATTGTAATAGTTGTATGTACTCACTTTTTGTTAGTCCTATTTCTACCAAGAAATTTTCATAGGTTATTGAATCATTGTAGTTTTTTTGCTCCAAAAATTCCAAAATTTATATTGATTTCTTTGTGAGTCTTTTATTCAGTACACTAGCCGGTTCAATGATCATTGTTGATTTAATTGATGGCATGGGGAAATTGTATCTACAATTTGAACTTTTTCGCTTCTTACAGCTTCTTGTATGGTGATGCTTATGCAATTTAGCAACATCTGGCTCCAAATGATCTGTATCACATGTTACGTAATTGTCAAGAAACTTCTGAATTTCTGGATTGCTTTGTTTTCCATATATTGGATCATTTTCTATCCACAACAGTCCATGTTCATGTGTGGTTCCTCTATTTTGAAACTATGTTATGAAATAGTAATCAGATATTTTTCCAAGAGTCCATGTTCATGTTTGGTTCCTCTATTTTGAAACTATGTTATGAAATAGTAATCATATATTTTTCCAAAGAATGTAGTATCATGACATATCATTCACTTTACAACATAATTCTTTGTCTATAGTATTGGCTACATGTGACTGGATATTTTCTTATAAGGTAATCGATGTCATCATCTTCTAATGTATCAATGTCATTTTTAATTGCTTTATTTCTAAACAATGTGACTAATGTATCTACTAATGGTTTCCATCGATGTTCTGCGCTTGTAAATGTCACAAATAAAGTTGGAGGTCCCAATTGTCGTATCATTGCAAATATGTTTTTTTGTTTTTAATTTGTTACAAATGATCAGGAGATATGTGAATGTTTCTGAAATCTATGTATCCAATATCAGATTTCAATAATTTGTCCAAATTTTCTCGATACTTGACATCTCTTGCTAATATTTTTCTCCCTCTTAGTTGCCCTTTTCTTATTCATACCCATATGCAGGAAAGCACTTCATCTGTAATTATTCGCATTGTCTTGGAAAACAAATTTTTTGTGTGATATGAGAAGTCACGACTTGCTCGTAATAATTCCCATTGCACAATTTTTGCATAGCTAAACCTATTTGTGATGTCATCATCACACACATCACCATAGAATAATGTTGGAAAGTTCGTTTGTTTTGCATATTTATCCTTGAAAATCCCTATTGGTCACTGTCCTTCAACAAGTGCAAGTTCAATAACCTTGTCTTGCAAATCGTAGATGCATTGTGATTCTATTAATCCATGTACCAATGTTTCAGTAGTTGCTTCATTATTTGCACCACTGTTTGTATTTTGTATGTTGTATTCATTATTTTCTTGTAAAACATGGGTCCAATTCTCATTTATACAAATGTTCTCAGCCTTATATAGACTTCTAGAACATAGTTCGTTCAATGCTTTCATGACAATAATTGGACTTACTTTACCTATTTGGTACGCATTTTTGTATCGCAATCGTCTTTTCAATGCAACTGCAATTGTCATTGTATCACTTAGATATTGTGGCAATGATTTTTTCACAACGTCCATATGGACCGGTACATTGATAATTGATCCTGTTAGGCCAATCTGTGATCACTTATATCCCCATTGTCTAATTTGTGGAAATCCATTTCTTAGTGACACAATTCTTTCTTCTAAATTCGAAAATGTATTTACAATTGGTAATGGAATGTTACATCTTATTTGTTCAGGTGTTGCAAATTGTGGAAGCTTTCCATTTTGAAGTGCTCTTTTGCAAGCAACACATATATTTTCATTACTAAAGGTCCTATTGTTCAATGTCAAAATCATATGCTTTTCTTGCAGTTCTCTAGTGAATCATGTGATATTTTTTGCAAAATGAAATCTGGTACAAACTTCACATGTATTCCTAGGCATGTCTTGGACCTATTTCATATAAAGGTATTTTGCATATTTCTTACTTTGATGGATTTGTTTCCCTATTGTAGCTTTTTTATTGTTTCCGATGTTGCGCAATATTTGTTTTAATCTGAGAAATGTAATTCTTGTCTTCTTATTAGAAGATGCTTTTTACAATGCAATTCTCATAGTTTCATCATGCGCATGTTTGGTTGTTTTGAAATCATTATTGGATATTTCATTGCATCTACTTCTTGTATGCATGAATTGTTTTATTTTATGATAACTAAGCCTTGGACACTTAGTCAGACTCATTTTTTGTGAATCATATGCTATCTCAGATTCAATGTTGTTGTTCAAATGTATCTGGGAAAGAGATTTTTTTGTTTCTAGTGTATCCTTATTTGGCAATATGTTATCATTGTTGCATATGTCATTGAATTTGCCTCTTGTACGTATTAATTGCTTCATTTGGTGATAAGTAAGATTATGACACTTCGTCAATTGTTGTAAATGAGATGATATTTCAAATTCAATGTTGTTATTGAGATGTATGTGAGAAGTGGATTGTTGATTTTCTAGTACATGCTTATGACAAAATATGTTGTCATTGTTATGTACATCATTGCATTTGCTTCTTATACATATGAATTGCTTCATTTTGTGATAATTGAGCCTATGACAATTAGTTGGAAGCATTTGTTCTAAATGAGATGCTATCTCAAATTCAATATTATTGTTAAAATGTACTTGAGATATACATTGTTGTTTTTCTAGTATATTCTTATGACGCAATTGATTACAATCCTATTTTGCTTCCATGTACACTCGTTGAGAATTGCGATGATATTGTTTTTGTATCATTGCCTGATAGTGATATGTAATGTATTTGTTTTGAATGACATGATGTTAACAAGACGATTGCATCTTGAATGAGCAGAACTGTAACTGAAAAAGTTATTAGCAACAAAGGACCATAGTTGGATGTTCACTTTGAATATGATAGATATCCATTGCAAACAGAATAGTCCACCCTCTACTTGCCCTTTTTCATATGGCATTGCCATATTTATGTTGGCATTATGAGATAAGTGTTGTCCTTGATGGCAAACCACACTGATGACAAATCATAGTGCAGAAGGTCAGCAGCAAGGAATTGATGATCAGACTATAAGAAGAAGAGGAAGTTCATACACGCAGGTTCATTAAGCCCAAGTCGCGTGTACACGCAGGCTGGCTTCAGTAAAAGCGCGTGTATGTGGAAAACTTATCTTTGGTCCACGGCGGTTATTCCTTGGAAGTTGTGCCTATGGTTTTGGACCTTGGTGTCTCGACGGACGTGTTGATCCCTAGTTTTGAAGTTGATGGTATTGGATTTCTATGGCTTTGGCTCTTGGTATTGAACAAGGCCTAAGGCTATATAAGGAGAAGGAAATCATTAGGCTAGTGCATCTGAAATGTCTTGAATATCTGATGAAGCATTAGATCCAGTATGCAGGGTTATGGGTTGATGATGCATTGCTTGATCTGAGCTAAGGAGAGATCTCACCGGTTGATGGAGAACTAGATCTAAGGAGAGATCGGGGTCAAATGGTTTGAAATGAACTATCTTTATGATGCTTATTCTAGATCTACATACTGACGCATGTATTGTTCTATAAGTGTTATGAGTATGACTGATGTCTGGTACAGCTGCAAGTTATGAGAAATTATTTTTAGATATGTACGCGGGTTGTCTTTGGCAAAAGCGCGTATACACGCGGGTTTGATTCATCTAAGTAGCGTATACATTGTAAAGCTTGATATTTGAAGTTGCAGATGGATCTGATGGTTATTACAGAGTTCTGTGTCTGCTCTGTGTTCTGGTGACTGTTGTTAACAGGGTTTCAGTGATTCAGGGTTTGATGATTGTTTTGAGCTTCAATGATAGTTATGGGTCCAGTATGAAAATTGGATGAAAAGTGGCCTTACAGATTATGTGTTGTACTTCAGTGTATCCAGTCTGAAAATTGATGAAACGTGGTACCTGGAGGTGAGAAGATTGTAGGCAAGCACCTACGTACTAGTATCTAAGCTAGTACAAAAGCTAAAGGAGATCTTTGGAGCATTGTAGCAGGTAGCAGCCTGCGTACTAGTAAATGGATCGGCTAGTACAAGAGCAAAGGGGGTTGTAGCTCCCGTACTGGTATAAGACTGCACCAGTACAAATATTGTAAAAGGATTTTCTTATTAAGAAGAAGATTGAGATGACTTGCAGCAGGTGGTTTTCACCCACATTGGGTTTCCACCTTATATCTTTGTGTTCATGTGTGTGGCTCTTGTGTGATGTTCTATTCTGTTATTCCGCACCTGGTTACTGTTAATATGCTTAATAATGATCTGATGTATTTACTGAAGACTAAGCTAACTGAATCATAAGATTTCTGGATATACGCAAGTTTCTTTAGACACAGTAGCGTGTACACGCGGGTTCACTTAACTGAAGTAGCGTATATGTTTCTGAGTATGAAATTGAAAAGTTTGATTGATCTGATAATACTGATTCACCCCCCCCCCCCTCTCAGTATTATTTCCAACAATTGGTATCAGAGCGGGTCCTTTGGTAGAAGCTTGACCGCTTGAAGGAGATCCGTGGAACAATGGGAAAGAAGCTTAAGAAGAAAGCTCATAAGAAGAAGAAGACATCTCAGAAGATCTATGACAGTGGGAGAGTCGATTGGGGATTAGGTATAAGAAGCTCTTCAGATTCAGAATCAGATTCAGAATCATTATCAGATATGAATGTGTTATCCCCTGATGTTCCAGCTATATTTCCTTGTGAAAGAGATGGAAGTGATAGTGAAACTACTGAACATGCTTGTATGGGTGAGCAAGAAAAGTGTCAAATAGAGGCAGTATTTAGAAGGCTTGCAGACAAAGTTAAAGATCAACAAGATCTATTGAACAAAAGGGAATGTGCTTTCAAAGAAGAAGTTACCAAACTAAAGGCACAACTAGAAGAAGGAAACAAGGTAAGAAAGCTACTCAAGGACAAGGAAGACCAATGTCAAAAATTGCAGCATGAAGTGACATCATTAAGAAAAGAAGTCAACGAAAGAAGCACAACCATCAAGAAACTCAAAGATAGATCCAGCTACTATGAAAATCTTGAAGCTACAATCCTCTCACTAAAAGGAGATCTTGAAGAATCAAAGAAGCAGAATACAGATCTACTCCAAGCTGTTGCAAAACAAGAAAACGAAGTCACCAGCTTAAAATCTCAACTGGAATGTGCCTTCCGAGTTCATCAAATGCAGCAGGATCTGTATGAAGAACAAGAAAAAGAAATTCTCAAACTAAGGGAACAAATGGAAGAAGGAAGGAAAGCTGAAGAAGTTTTGAAAAAGAAATCTCTTGAAAAAGAAGAACAGCTTCAGGTTGAGGTAAATATCTTGAAAGGTAAACTAGAAGAAAAGGATAAGCTTTTACGATTTCAAGATAGCTCTAAAGTATTGGATGATATTCTTAGTAGTCAAAGGTCCCCTGCTATAAAGACTGGTCTTGGTTTCCATGAATCTGCTGAAGGTGAATCTAGTTCACAAGGTGAGGCAAGGAACTCTAAAGAGAAATCCAAAATGATCAACAAGGAGATGAAAGATCAATCTCATCATCAACCAAGGAAAGAAAGTCTTCAAAGAAAATCTTTTACTCCTCCTATGAATAATATTGAATGTTATGTATGTCATAATCTTGGACATGTTGCAGCTAGATGTAGAAGAAGAAGAGTTCAAGACTATTATGCGGACAGGTCATCTCAATCAAGGTACTTTAATGGATATTGCTTTGCTTGCAATATGTATGGTCACAAAGCTGCTGATTGCTACAGAAGGAACATGAAACATGTTAGATGTTATGCATGTAACAAGCTTGGACATATAGCAAAGGAATGCAGGAACAAAGGATGGACATCACACCGAAAGGAGAAAACCTCATCACACTTGAAGATATGGAGGAAGAAGGAAGTACAGTCAGCACAATGTACTGAGACACAGCACAGCACAGACATATCAGACTCAGGGGGAGCTAAAAGTGTAAACCTTCAGTGTCCTGAATCTCATACGCAAGTTCCTTAAAGGGAAGTCGCGTATATACGCGAGTTCGACACTGCAAAGTTGCGTATATGTCAGTCTGAGGAAAAGCAGTGGGGACAGGCTCAGAAAAGGGATCTGATATGATTCAGTCCATTATTTGCTCTATTGGTTAATAGCTACAGTCTGCTAAGGATGTGTGGAAATGTTTTGTTACTTGTATGATGTCTAGAAGTGTTTTGATCCTAACTTGAGGATGAAGATGTTTTGATGCTTACTGCTGATATATGCATGATCAAATCTAACAAATGGCACTGGTTGAGGGGGAGCATATGCCTTTAGTAATTCATTGTTGGCATTATGGTTAATAATCCTTGGTGATGATTCTTATATGGATAAATGATATATCTTGCTATGATGTGGTTGTGAGTTGTCTATGATAAACTCTCATATGATTCTTGAAGTTACATAGAAGATGTTCAGATCAGATTTATGATTGATTCTTTGATGATGCATATATGGTGCCTACATGGTAATCTTCATAAGGACAAGGAGAAGTACAAAGCTTGAATACACATCTTCCTCTCTTGATGATGAGTCACTTATATACTGCTGTTGTCATATGCATAAAGATCATACAGTTATGATGCATGCACTCTTGTGAATAAGGATTGTTGCTGTTGATGATATCAAGAAGTTTTGTCAAATGAGCTTGAGCTCAAGATACATAGTGCTGATACATGGATGACTACTCAAGGTTGCTTTGTTGGAGACATGGTGATGAGTTCTTATCTATATAATGATAGGTTGATACTTGCATGTGTTGATTGATGCAGATGTTCCCAAGTAATGATACTTGGATCATGTAGAGCTTGATGAAATGGCTATGGTGGTTTCACACATGTGAATGACTCTGAATTCTATTCAAAGGGATGAATTGATGCAGACATACCTTGTTATAGGTTGATGACTTATTCTCTACAGGACATTTACAGGTTGCTGATATGGAAATTGGTATACGCGAGTTGGATAAGGACTATCCGCGTATATACGCTTGTTTATGAAGATACAGATGCGTATATGATAATTTGAAGGAAATCAGTGGGTCAAACCCAGAATGAAGATTCTGATATGGGTCTGACAGAGACCATCTGGCACAGGTTCAGGGGGAGCAGATAATCTTCCAATGATGCATTGTTGGCATTATCTTAGAAGCCTTTGGTTCTAGTTCACAAGTTGTTGTTGATTTCAGGTGAAACAAAGTCAGAGGAAGAACAAAAGGATTTCTTGGTTGCTGATCTGAATGCTGATTGACAAGATGCTGGCGATATCAGTTATTTGTGACTTTCATAAGTCTTGGTCTAGATCTATTGTCGCTATGTCATGTATCTCATTTGTGATATCTCTTTTATGGTGTGAAGGTCATGTAACGGCCTATTTTGGTTTCCCCACTATGCCTGGGATGATTGATGCAATATGATTGGTTGTCATATGTAAACTTTTGATGTATCCCCACTTGGTTGGGTGGATGAGTCAACTTTTGTATATCCTCATTTAGTTGAGAGATGGATGTATGTATGAGTCTTTGATGACAGGAAGGTCTTTTATGATGAAGAACATCTTTTGCAGATCTTGCCTACAGTCAAGAAGAGCATGAACAGCACACTTCAGCGGTACAGAGATTCAGCATGTACTCAGAGGGAGCATGGACAGATTGGTACACCTTGGCATATACAAAGGGGAGATTATTCAGAGATTTCAGCAGGTACTCAGGGGAGTATGGACAGTGGAATGATTCAGCAAAGGAAGAGAATATCTTGGTCCACCCTTTGCCCTTGATGTCAAAGGGGAGAGTGATTTGGTGTTGTTGCCATCAAGTCCAAAGGGGAGATTGTTGGCATTATGATGCATGTGTTGTACTTGATGGCAACCCTCTCATAGAAGAATATCTCACTTATGTAGAGATATCAGATGTGACTGATGGAGGACAACTCAAAGGAATCAGATGATAGTTCTAAGTGTGACAAGTTAGCTTTGCCATCAAGTCCAAAGGGGGAGATTGTTGGCATTATGAGATAAGTGTTGTCCTTGATGGCAAACCACACTGATGACAAATCATAGTGCAGAAGGTCAGCAGCAAGGAATTGATGATCAGACTATAAGAAGAAGAGGAAGTTCATACACGCAGGTTCATTAAGCCCAAGTCGCGTGTACACGCAGGCTGGCTTCAGTAAAAGCGCGTGTATGTGGAAAACTTATCTTTGGTCCACGACGGTTATTCCTTGGAAGTTGTGCCTATGGTTTTGGACCTTGGTGTCTCGACGAACGTGTTGATCCCTAGTTTTGAAGTTGATGGTATTGGATTTCTATGGCTTTGGCTCTTGGTATTGAACAAGGCCTAAGGCTATATAAGGAGAAGGAAATCATTAGGCTAGTGCATCTGAAATGTCTTGAATATTTGATGAAGCATTAGATCCAGTATGCAGGGTTATGGGTTGATGATGCATTGCTTGATCTGAGCTAAGGAGAGATCTCACCGGTTGATGGAGAACTAGATCTAAGGAGAGATCGGGGTCAAATGGTTTGAAATGAACTATCTTTATGATGCTTATTCTAGATCTACATACTGACGCATGTATTGTTCTATAAGTGTTATGAGTATGACTGATGTCTGGTACAGCTGCAAGTTATGAGAAATTATTTTTAGATCTATACGCGGGTTGTCTTTGGCAAAAGCGCGTATACACGCGGGTTTGATTCATCTAAGTAGCGTATACATTGTAAAGCTTGATATTTGAAGTTGCAGATGGATCTGATGGTTATTACAGAGTTCTGTGTCTGCTCTGTGTTCTGGTGACTGTTGTTAACAGGGTTTCAGTGATTCAGGGTTTGATGATTGTTTTGAGCTTCAATGATAGTTATGGGTCCAGTATGAAAATTGGATGAAAAGTGGCCTTACAGATTATGTGTTGTACTTCAGTGTATCCATTCTGAAAATTGATGAAACGTGGTACCTGGAGGTGAGAAGATTGTAGGCAAGCACCTACGTACTAGTATCTAAGCTAGTACAAAAGCTAAAGGAGATCTTTGGAGCATTGTAGCAGGTAGCAGCCTGCGTACTAGTAAATGGATCGGCTAGTACAAGAGCAAAGGGGGTTGTAGCTCCCGTACTGGTATAAGACTGCACCAGTACAAATATTGTAAAAGGATTTTCTTATTAAGAAGAAGATTGAGATGACTTGCAGCAGGTGGTTTTCACCCACATTGGGTTTCCACCTTATATCTTTGTGTTCATGTGTGTGGCTCTTGTGTGATGTTCTGTTCTGTTATTCCGCACCTGGTTACTGTTAATATGCTTAATAATGATCTGATGTATTTACTGAAGACTAAGCTAACTGAATCATAAGATTTCTGGATATACGCAAGTTTCTTTAGACACAGTAGCGTGTACACGCGGGTTCACTTAACTGAAGTAGCGTATATGTTTCTGAGTATGAAATTGAAAAGTTTGATTGATCTGATAATACTGATTCACCCCCCCCTTTCAGTATTATTTCCAACAATTTATGAGATATTGTTGCCAGTTGTTATCCATTGCATAGTGTATCACATCAACTATTAGGTATTGTTATAAACAATGCAATGCTTGTTGATTCTTATGCATAAGTGCATTGCAAAAAGATTGGAAAATGTAAAGTCACAAACATTGTGCATTGAAATCTATTCCTACTAAATAGCAAATTGCATTAAAGATACTATCACTGCAATTAGATGTCATTTGTTTCGCTATCGTTAATTCATTTAAAAGAATATTATGTGCAATATGCATCCAATGGCTTTGAATATCTTTGAAAATAGATAACAAGTAGATATTAGATTGGTCAGGAATGCATATTGGGAAATTTTGGTAAAGCAATGCTTCATAATGACCACTAACAGGATTTGCATCATCGAATAGGATGCAATATGGAATTGTATTTTCATGTTTATTAAAAAGAAAATATCTTGTTTGTATTGTTAATGAGCAAAGTCCAATTGATATATTTAGCCATTTAGCTAACCAACGTATGCAAAAGCTATCCCCCCATAGCCCTTATTCAGACTCCATTATATTTGTAGATGTAGAAAAATGCAATTTATGAAGATATGTACCAGTATCATTAATTCCATGTAACTCGTATAGGAAGTTAGATGCTAGTTCATATTCATATGAGTCTATTGCTTCAACATCATTATTGTTTAAGCAAAAAAGAAAGTGTTCTTTTAACCCATTTCGTAGTTGATTTGAAGTATAACAAAAATGTAGAAGCACCTCAAATGAGTCAAATAGACAATCCCCTACCGTATATGAAAATGCATCTAGTCTAAAGAGACCATTTCTTTTTAATACACAATAAATGTTGTTAGGCACAATGCATTGTAATTTCAATTTGTAACTGTCAACATCTATTATTTCTTCCATCATTTCCAATTTCTTACTAGAGTTTACTTGTGCAAGTGTCTTCGCAAAAAATCAATTACTTTAGCAGTTTTTTCTATTTCTCTTATCTACAAATTTGCCAAAAAAAATGATGAGATGAGCAAAAACTAAAGATGATTGTTTCCAACAAAATAGATATATTAAAACAATAGTCAATTACATTGTGTTTCCAAGAAAATATCAGTTCTCTAGTAACAAGTTATTTTTAGAAATGACAAAGGAATTGAAAATGGGAAAATCACTTTGGAAAGAAATATAACTTGACAAAGAAAGCAATGCAAAGACATAATGAAAATGACAAGTAGTCCTTATCTGTATAACAAAATGAATGCATTAAAAATTCTTAGAAGAATTGGAAGAAGGGATAAACAAATTGTTAACATATTTATGTGACCTGGAAAATGACAGATTTGCCAATAGAATTGTTTGATGGACTTTTCCATCTTTTGTATGATGATTTATGTCAAGGTGCAATATCCATCTCATTCACAATGTCTATAAAAAATAGTATGTTGTCAGTTGAGAAGCAAGTAGCTATGCCAATCTTACATCTATCAAGTGGCATGACAATGTTGACTTAAATTCTCAACTTATATTAAAGTCAATACAAAATAATGCTAATTGTTATAGGTATATATAACTATTTAAATATGATATTAATTAACAAAGCTGTATAGCTAGCATTTCTAGCGGCTTAGCTTAAATGTAATTTGATGGCTTTTCAAGCTTTAACGGAAGAAGGGGGTCTGTAATTAGTTGTTTCCTCAAAACTACTTCTTCTTACTTGGCAATAGAATATTGATTGCACACCTCCCTCATAAAAAATTGCTTACGGCTATGGACCACTGACCCCTAGCCAAGAGCACTGGGTAACACCAATAGCACTTGATTTGAATAGACCCTAATACTGGTAGCATAAAATAAATGCTGGCAATAAAGACGGTCAGTAAGGCAACCCCATTCACATAAGAAAATGGGGAACAAGTTGCTAAGAAGCAACTCAAACGTTTCTCCTACTGGTGAAGATAATGATGCAAAACTAAAGCTTAAAACTTTTACCAATGGAGATACACTTCTCAACAAAAAATTCCAAAGCTGCATTGGGAAATCTACAATGTAACTTAAATGAGATGAAACAGAAACATTCAAATTCTGTTATGGAATTTCTGAAAATTGCTTTTGGATTGTAAACAAATATTTACCTCATCAATAGTACACCATGCATCAAGTGAACGAGGGCTACTTTGGCGGATGTGGTCAGAGCAACCAATACGCCGAGACAAAGGAATCATGTGCCAAATAGACAAGGTGGGGAGGTGTCCTAAAACGGACAGTGGCCAATGGACCCAGAAAAATGGAAGTAAAAAACTAGAGTGTGCAATAGAATGTAATGTGACCTGAGAAAGGTTTTAGAACCCAAAGTCATAGCAGCAGCAGTAACACCCCTTGCAATTTAACCATAAATTACAAAACTGAAACCCACACTCTTGCCTGGTCTAGAAATGACCATGTGGTTTGTTAAATTGAGCCACAATGGGATTTGAGAATTAAACTGGATGGTAGTAAGCCTAAAAATGGAAAAAACGGAGTAAAAATCCCTAATGGCTTCAAACCCCCAGGACATAAGGAAGTGTGTGAGGACCTTTAAAGAGAGGATACAAAAAGTCTATAACTTAATTCAGGGATATAAAATTAAGAAGTGCTATGAACATATACCCAGAAAAACAGAGAATATTTACCTAGTAAGCAAATATGGCAGACACTTGATTTCAGTTTATGGTGCGTTTATAGAGTAGTAGAGGATTATTAACATATATTCTTGCAAAGGTGGCTGGAGTATATGGTTTTCAATATCTTTCTTTAATATAATTTTAAAAACGTGAAGCACGAATTCTTTGCCACAGTCAACAACGTTGCCACTAAAGAGGGCATATGTGAGTTTTTTTGTGAAGTTTTCATGCAAGCTGGTTACAGATACTTTCACAACATTTAACCATAGACCTTTATGTATTTAAATTTTTGAGCATTTTCCTTCTTCCTTCCATTTGGTTTGGTATTCTATATTCATTTCATCTTTTAGCAACAAAATCAGAAAGGAATATCACTGGGAACAAAGTTCAATTAATAAATTTGTCAAAGATGTCATTTAAACAATAATGCCAGGATTTTGTCTCATCACTTGGTCCATACCCCTCAACCAACCTGTGCTTAAATTAAATCATAATTATTTACTAAAACTATCGCCCAACTTAATTACTTTAGTGATGTGTTTGATGATTGCTTGCTTCAAACATAATACAAAAATAGGCGTTGAGAAGGATCCTAATAATCTGTTTCATCATTTTCCGAGTTTTCTTTAATCCCACATTTCACCAATATTGAAGACTCTAGGAAACTCTAGGAGTTGTATCTATTTAACACTACCCTTCCCTGAAAGAAATAGAGAATATTTATGCATGCAAGAGTGAAGCTAATTGTAACAGAACTAGATTCTGATGTTGCTGGACGGTTTAATTAGTGTATTGTTTCTTTTCAACTACAAAGGGTGCTGAAATGGCCGGGCTTCCATATCCTACAAACCCTCAACTTTGAATGTCAGAGGGTTCATGAAATGAACCATGCAGGCTGCAGCTATGTTTACTGACATTGTGATAAGTTGTCATCATCAATACCCTGAACCTATCATCTGTACTAATTTGTCATTTTTGTTTCCCACAAAGCATGAATACTTAAGGGATTGTACCCAAAAGTAGAGGAAAAACCTCCTTGTGTAGAATCACTACTGTAAGAATTATAAATAATAGGCATAGTGGTACAACTTCGGACTCTGATATCATGAAAAAGTTTACCATTACACCAAAAGATGTGTTAGTAAACTTTCTATACCGATAACTAAAATCCCAGGATGAAAATTATAGATTCCATAAAAATGAGGTGATTCTTTCAACCCACTCTACGGACAGCAAGATGGAAATTATAGATTCCCTAGAAATAGATGATTCTTCCAACACACTCTATCGACAGCTGATTACTCTGCTACTGTATTATCAGCTGTTGTAATTCACTTGTTGTAACTTACAATGCTGTTGTAATTCACTTGTTTTTATTTACAACCATTGGTAGCACCAAGTCATCTACAGCGAGAAGGATACGAGGTCACCTGGAAAATAGTAACATTTTCTTAACTGATTCTTATATGAAGGATAATAAAGTACAACTATGTGTACACAATTCAACCTTAAACCAAAAATCCTGCAAAGGGCATTCCTATTGGACTGATTGGATCCATGGTGGTCGTCATAATGGTCTACTATTTGATGGCTATGACATTATGCCTGATGCACAGTTACAAAACCATTGATCCTGATCCTACATACTATGTAGTTTTCACAAAGGTGGGAATCGATTGGGCGAAATACATAATAGCCCTTGGAGCCCTTGAGGACATGGCCATTGTCATAATGGTGGGTGTTGTAGGCCAGGACAGGTATCTGACCCACATTGCAAGGAAACATATGTTCGCACCCTCTTACGGCTGTTGCTCTGTCATACGGGATCAACAATAAGGAAGGTTTGGTGGCTGTTTTTTATCTCGGGGGACGAACATTTGACATTTCTATCCTTGAAATATAAAATGGTGTGTTTGGGAGGTAATCAAATAGATACGATGAAAGATTTTGTAGTAGTTCAATTATCACATGCTGCTTTTGGTCCCAAACTTGTTATTACCTGTCTCTTTTTTCAAGTCTTTTTACTGTCTTGCAAGTAAAGGCATCGATTTATCAAAAGATAGGCTTGCTGTGCAGAGGTTGCGAGAAGCGGCTGAGAAAGCTAAGATTGAGCTTTCTTCAACCACCTTGACAGATATTAATCTGCCTCTCATCACATCAGATGCCTCTAGTCCAAAACATTTAAATATTCAGTTGACATGGTTGAAACTTGAAATGCTTGTGAATCATTTGACGAAAAGAACAAGGCAACCTTGTAAGGATTGTATAAAGTATTATTGATAGGAGGAATGACTAGGGTGCCTAAGGTTCAACAATTAGTTGTTGAATTGTTTGGTAAGGAACCAAGCAAAGGTGTTAATCCTGACGAGGCACTAGCAACCAAGAAGAGTCAAGTGTTCTCCACTATCACTCATTCTCAGTGATGTAGGATAAACCAGTTGGATCAACCTTTGATAGAACGTACAATCCTACAAAGGGCATTCCTATTGGACTGATTGGATCCATGGTGGTCATCATAATGTAAACAACATCGATTTCCCAGCAGGTGCAGAGATTCTTGGTTTCTCTGATATGCCAAGGAGAATTCTAGACTACCCATATGCATACGCCGATTGTAATCTATTGTCATGAATTAGTTAAATGATTTTAGTTATTGCTTATCTTCGGATATGTTCACCCTTCTGGAGGATTTTCAGAAGCTGACATACAGAATATGGTAAAAGAAGCGGAGATGTATTCTCAAAAAGATCAACAGAGAAAGAAATTGATTGAGGAAAAAATCCAGGCAGACAACACCATATAGACATACTCGTCATGGAGTTATGGATGAGGCAAACCCAAACCCTCTAAGGACAGCTGCTTTTACTACGTTCATGGAGCAGTAATTTGCAGGGGAACCCTTTCGGGGTGAAGAATCTATCGTGCATTATCCAGACTATTTTTCATCACCCTTGAAAAAGCAGTGGAAAAACGGTGTAGAGAAGTCCTAAACAATGTTAAACCACAAGATTGTGTAAGGCCAAGAATATCTTTGAGCCCAAAAAATGTCATGACCATGCCTTTCAAGTAAATATGGACCTCAAAGTCTGTAAAATTAAGCTGGACTTCAAAGGTTGTAGCAATTCACTCCTCTCAAACTGTAATATAATGTATAGAGGAAAAGACAAACTACAATGTATCAAGCTAAAGACAAAGCTTTCAAAAAAGAGACCTCTAAGACCCGCAAAAAAACAGAAACTGGAAGAAACCTGTAACACATGAAAAAAAATGTATAATAAAAAAATATATTTCAATGCGTAAAGTGAGCCCAAAATTTTACCAATTGCTTTCTTGCATACCCAAGGTGTCTACTTTCATCTCTCTTGCATGCCCAACGTGTCTACTTCCTAGCTAGGTGGAATGGATTGCTTAGCCTACAAAATAAAGAAGTTCATAGCAAGACCCCATCTTCATATAGCAAGCATGAAGCCAAAAGCTAACCAACTCATTAAGCAAAAACTTAAATGCAGCTAACCCTGGAGAAGTATCTTAGATTCAAAAGGCCCTTCATTTAGTGGAGAAGTGTCTTAGATTCGAAAGGCCCTTGATTTAGCAAGGAAAGACAAAAAAAGTTCCCTGTTGTTGTGGATGTGGAAGCGAGTATCTATATTCAGGGTATAAGTCGCTGATGCATTCGATATAGGCATTCGTACCAGCTGATGCATATGACCACCATGATTCATTTTTGTATAAGCTGGCTAACGTTGGTATAAGCTGTATAAGTTGGCTAACGCTGGTCTCTAACTGGTAAAGAGTGTTTAACCGATCGAACTGGTCTGCCTTTCTAGAACCTTCTTTTCTTGGAAGATCAGGAACAAATAAGAGGGATTGGGTTTCAAGCCCAGGCTTGGCTTCCTTTCAGGCCAAGAATCGCCTTCGTAGAGCTCAGGGTTTTGCTTCAGGTAATACTTGGCCTTCCCGAATCACCTGAAAGTACTTTTGATTCATAACTCTACTAGTACTGCAAGACTTTCAGGTTGTCCTCAAGTAGTAGAACCATGCCATAGACAAAACAAGCAATTTAGGGTTCATTGGTTTCCCCCCTAAATGCTATGATTCATGCAGAACATGCATGCGAAGATCCAGATGAATAAAAGGGGGGGAGTTTTGTTAAAAATGAAACGACTGAATGAGAGGGCAGTAGTGAGCTTCAACCAACTAATGAATAATTTGGTTTTCATGAAATCATAGCCTCTCCCTATCGGTCAAGCGCAACCTCATTGTCATCCAGCCTTTCTGGTTGGTCGAGCAGCTCCCCTTTCAATCTCTCCTTATGCAGAAAATAAGAGGGAAAGCTAGCAGAAATGGTAAAGTTGTGCAAAAAAAAGAGGTAAGTGAGAAGAAATTACCAGAACAGAGATACCCTCTGCAAACCCCTTCCATTCTGCATGATAGACCTTACGTGGAATTTGGTCTCCAACCTTCTAGTTAGTTTTCTAGAATTTGATCTCCAGCTGAAACCTTAACCATGATATCCCCACCAACAAACAATCCACTTTCCTTCGCAAACCCTGAAACTTAAATTCCTCCACCCTCCCTCGCATACTCCTCCCTGACTAAAAATCCTCCTCTTCTCCTTGACACCTCCCTAATTGAAACTCCTCCTCTCCTCCTTGACACCTAAAACTAAAACTCTCTACTTTTCATGACACCTCAAACTAAAACTCTCTCTACTTTGCATGACACCTGAAACTGAAACTCTCTGCTTTGCATTAGACTTCCTTGACACTTGGCTCACCGCCGATGCATTTGAACTTAGCCTAAGCCTAACTTTGCATTCACCTAAAACTAGTTTTATAAAACATAAAATGAGCCAAATGAACTTTGCTTAAAATGAATGGTGACAAAAATTTTTAAATGAACTTTGTATAAAATTACATTGTCCCGTGCATTTTATTGCATCCGAAAAAACAAATCGTGCAATAAGAGGTCCATTTTTTTTACAATCAAAACCTTTGCTAAAAAATCGATTGATAAATATAATCGCTATAAAAATTTGGCTAAACCATAAATAAACAGGGGAAAAATTGGTCAACGGGAAATTTAATTGGATTTCAATGATCTATCAATCGCTATAGTCCTGCTGAAGGCAAGGACTAATAAATCCATATACATAAGCATAGAGGGAGTTCCTTAACACAGTAAGGCCATCTAAAAGGCCAATTAAAACCATAAAAGGCTCATAAATGTATTATGACTTCTTAAAATAAATTCTTGTGACAAAGTGGACGATGGCTTTTAAACCAAACTTATAAAGGCCATCTAAAAGGCCAATTAAAAACGTAAAAGGCTCATAAATGTATTATGACTTCTTAAAATAAATTCTTGTGACAAACCGAACAATGGCTTTTAAACAAAACTTATAAAAGGTTGCACACATTACTACATCAAAGCCACTTTTAAGATTATTTTTTTAGAAAAAACAAAAAAACTTTGAAATTAAGATTAAGATAAAAACAGTTTGAGACAAATATATATTAAGGCAAAATTTTATATTTAAAACAAAAATAGTTTAAACAAAACTTTAAATTTAAGTCAAAAACAAATATATTTTAAGACATAACTTTATATTTAAGACAAAATTTTAAATTTAAGATTAAAAAAACAGTTTGAGACAAAAAAAAATTAAGACAAAACTTTACCTTTAAAACAAAGATAGAGTAAGACAAAAATATTTTAAGGCAATAAATTATATTTAAGACAATCCCCATTTGAAACTAAACCCATTTAAGACAATTAATAATTAAAACTAAAACATATCAATTTAAGACAATATTATCTAACAACTGCAAACTTGACTTTGACAGTACGTCCTAACTCCACCACCTTGCAGGCTACTACTGTCCCGTGCCTATACCGAGGTTGTTATTTCACTTACCATTCATGTTATCTTATACCAACGATTTGTTGGGTTGTTCATTTTGTTGGGGTAGCCGACTCTGAAGAATGAAAAAAAAATTCCTCACAAGATATCGTGGACATCAATTCCTCTTATGTCCCTTCGATCTCTGTTGATACGATTAGAGACAAATTTTTTGTTGTTGCATTAGACACTACTACACAGAGGGGGATTTTAAGACAAAAGAAATATTTTGTCTTAAAATTTAAACTCTCTTAAAATTTTCAATACGAGGCGCTAGTAAAAAAGGTAAAGGTAAATGATTAGGAGTTTATCTTTATGTTGTTGATGTGTTCTTCAGGAAGCAGAGCAATTGAGGCCGACAACAACTAATGATATTTAGGGTGATGAAGGCTAAAAATAGAGATGTGTTTCGTGAGAGGAGTGATGGAGGTACTTTTGCTAAATGTGGATAGGAAGTAACATAGTTGGGGTACTTTTCGGGGTCTCCATCGATTGTATTTTAATATGTTTTTTTTACTGTTTCATTTATTTTGAACGCTACCTTTTTTTCAGAAAGAAAAAAATGCTATCACTGTATTAAAATATAAGGATAGTACATAATTCATATTATGTTCATTATATTATCCTTTTATAGTTCTCCTATCATTCCTATGCCCATACATTTCTATTTTCCTATTCTACAAAAAGTGTATTTCTTAACATCAAACTATAGCTTATAACCATTACATTTTCATAAATGAACACTTCCATTGTCTAAAGATACAAAACTTCCATCAAAATTAGGTCTATGTTAAAATGTCTCCTAAAAGGAGTTGATGTTTCCTGCATTTACCATGATGATACCCTGCTTGAAGACTGAGAAATTTTTTTACATGTTTCCTTCGAAATACCTCTTTTAGATAGGTGGTCTTCTGTCTAATTATGTTCTCTATATATATGCTAGAAATGTTTATGATTAAAAGTCCTTCCCAGTTTCTGAATCCTCATCATCCAATTTGCAAGTATGGGGGTATTGAAATTAGTATGGTTTTTTAACCCAGTCAATGATTCCTTTTGCATCTCCATATACTTGAATTTTGTCTAACCTTAGCCATTTTTTTTCCATAAGAACTCCCCATAATGTTGTAATCTCCACTTTTTTATTTGATCCCATTCCACCTTCCTAGGAGAAGTGGAAGAAATTACCAAGCTGAGTAACTATGACTGCACCACATCCGCATTTCCTTCTATTGTTGGCTTCGTCAAAAAACCCAACCAGATATTCTTTCCAAATATCAATGAATTTGCATTTCTTGTTTTTGTTAGGCTTGATCATCGACCCAATCTCGTTGAAAAAAGAAACTATCTTGATAATGTCTTCTCTAAAAATCACAGTTTTCTGATAAAAAATTCTAGCATTCCTACTTCGTCATATAATCCATATGATATATAATGGGAGGGAATTGTACTTCCTGTGTGAAGTGAACAATGAGGGAAGACTTCTGAACAAGGGTTGATTAGTGCCAACAAAAGAAAGCTTCATTTCCTCCATAACCCCATCCCAAATTAGCCTCGCATATGAGCATTTGATCAACAAATGATCTGTATCTTCCCTTCACCCCCCACCCACCCCCCCCTTCATGCATAGAGGGCATATTTCAGGACCAATGAACCCACAATTTTATAAATTGTTCCATGCCAATATACAATCATGTGCAACCAGCCAACAAAAACATTTTAATTTGTTCGGGAGATTCCATCTCCATATATCCTGTAGATGCTTATTATAGTCATTGATCCCCTGTGAGGCCTTGGAAACTTCAAGTAGATGTCTTGGACCATCAGATTGTTCTTTTTCATTTTACCCCCCCATATCATACAATCCTACTTATCACCAAGAGTGATGCTATCATATCAATGTTGCGCTATGTATGACCCTCATTCCTCATGATATGTCCCTCGTATGCCAAGATCTTCGACCCTTCTCCAACTCTGTTGATTAATTTTTTGAGTCCCCAACAAATAAATCTATTGCAAGTGGATAATGTCCTTTCTGTGAAGGATTTGTAGTAGCTGAAAGGATAATGAATGATTTCCAGCAATCCCCATGATGTTATCTAATCCAATTTTGATCGTGGATCCATCTCCATCCCCCCAACAAACAAACCCCAACATCAAGTGTAGAGTGTGCATCATACTTCTCCATATGTGTGATATAACATATATCTTCTTAGCACCATTGCTAGTCCATGAGGAGAAAGTTTAACCGAACATATATTTTTCCTTAATGATATGAGACCATATAGGTTGAAAATTATAGATTTGAGGCTTCTGCGATCTGTATTTTGTATGGTGATATTTTCTGAAGCTATCGCATTCATGTTTTCTTGGAATCGACGTTTCGAACCAACCACTGTGGTTCATCATCAGGATCAGATGAGTGAGTAAGTCAGAACATCAAGGGATCAATAAATAGAGGAGAGGGTTGAGTGAAAGGAGCTGACAAGTTAATTAATGATATGGTTCAGATTATTAATTAGTTAATGGTTTATTTATTTATTTATTTATTTAATGGTTAATGGTAGATCACATATGTATAGAAAACTCTTCTGTTGTGGCCAAAATTGATCACTATCACCATAGGAAATTTAGAGAAGCTATTGAAATAGGTAAACACCCAAATAACCTTAACCACGATGAGGGATGGAAAATTAGTGATAATTGGATTCCAACTCTAACGACGGATTCCACCTTCTCCTAGCTACCCTATTCTCCTGATTTGGCTTCCCTGGTCTATCTTATAATATACAAATAATAATGAACATTAATAATTTCAAAGTTGAGAACAATAATAAAGAAGGAACTAATTTAATCTTTAAATTCATCTTTCAACTAAAATTCCATAAATTAATCATTAACAATTAACATATATATAATTGTTTACAAATGCAAAGACTTAGAAACAACATTAACATAATATTTAATATTTATTAATAAGAATATTATATGTTTTTCATAAATTATAAAATAATTAATATTAATAATTTGATTGAAAAAAATAAGTTAAAGATGAATTATTTTTATTTCAACTTTATTTTTAAACTAAAAACTCCTTAAATTATTAATTAAGAATTAAGAATTGACAAAGATATAATAACCTACAAACACTTGAGAACATCACTAACATAATACTTAATGATTATATATAAGAAAAGTATACTTTCATGCCAATATAATTAACATTAACAATTTGATTCAATTTAAAATTAATGGAAAATCAATTAATAATGCATAATAAATTTAGGTAATATGCATTAATTAATATTAAAGTTCTTTCTTTGAAATCAACAAAAGTAAAATAATAATTAATTAGTTATACTTTAGATCAAGCATTATTATGTTTCAATATTAAAAAGAAATACAAAATAGAAACTAAGAATATATAATAAAAAAAAAAAACATTAACTAATTAATAATCTGAATCATATCATTAATTAACTTGTCAGCTTCTTTCACTCAACCCTCTCCTCTATTTATTGATCCCTTGATGTTCTGACTTACTCACTCATCTGATCTTGATGATGAACCACAGTGGTTGGTTCAAAACGTCGGTTACAAGAAAACATGAAAGTGATAGCTCCGGAAAATATCACCATACAAGATATGAGACCACACACCATTTCCAGACACTTCCCTACACATGATTTTTATAATCAAAGCCTTGTTAAAAGTGGATGTATCTATGAAACCCAAACCTCCTTCCTCCACTACCCTTACAAGTGTTGACCATCGTACCATATGAATTTTATCTTGTAACTATGTTCCAGCCCATAAGAAGCGGCTCATGATAGCTTCTATCTTATGGATGATCTCCCTACACATTAAATAAAGGTGCATCAAATATACTGAAATGTTTTGTAGCACAGATTTCAACATTTCCACCCTCATTCCCATCATCAACCATATGTACTTCCAGCTATCCATTTTTTTCTGAAATCTTTTGATTAACCATTCCCAATCCTGGTTATAGTATCCTTTCAGTTTCATCTAAAACCCAAGGTAGGTGAAACCATCATCCAAAATTGATGATGCTACCCCAAACAGATTACATCTTTCCTTTTTTGCATTCTCCTCACTTCCATCATGTAACAAGATCTATTTTTCTTCATTCATACACAAACCAGATGCAACTCCAAATTATTTAATGAGGTCTCTAATTGTTCCCCACTCACCCACCATGGATTTCCCAATGAGTGACAAATCATCTACGAACATTAAATGAGAGATGGAAATATTTTTGGTTACTCTGAACCCTTTAATAATTCCATTATCCTTTGACACCCTCATTTTTCTACTAAAACAACCAATAACTAAGAGAAAGAGTAATGGAGACATGGCACAACCCTGTCTAATTCCTCTATATGCATTGAAAAACTGTGAATTCAAGCCATTAATAATGACAACAAAATTTGTAGTTTTGCAACATGCCAAAATCCATTTAATGTTAAATAGAGACATACCAGATTTTAACAGGACCAAGAAGAGGAATTCTCAGTCCATGCAATCATATGCCTTGCTCAAGTCTACCTTTAGAAGGCAATCTCTTTTTTTGCATGATTTAATAAAGTGCATTATCTCCTAGGAAATACCAATTGGATCTTGTATTTTTCTACCTTCTAAGAAACCAAATTGTTCCTCTGTAATATGCTTTGACAATACCGGCTTCAACCTACTTGCAATCAATTTTGATATCATTTTGTACACTGAGTTGGAGCGAGATATGGGACGATAATCTGCAAAGGTTCTTGGTTGCACCATTTTGGGGATTAATTCTATGAAAGTCACATTTATGGCCCCCAATATGAACCCATGAATCCTAGATTCTTCAGCTACCGCCAACAAAGTTGGGATCATCAAATCAATGAAGTGAATAAAAAGGTAAACCCCCCACCCATCTGGGCCCAAACTTTTCTCCTTTGTACATTCCTTCAATATCTTCATCAATTTCTCCCTTGTGATTGGTTGTCCCAATCTATCATTATCCTCCAATGTGAACATGTTTGGAACTTCTTCGATGAAATTCATTTCTGACCAGAAAGATGTCTCATGTGCCAAGAATTGGCTTTTGAAATGTGTGATTATCGCTTGTTGAATAGATATCTGTGAACTAAATATGTTTCTGGCATCATCTCTTATCCTCCTTATGGAATTGATATGTTTCCTGGCTTTGAAATGTGCATGGAAAATTTTGGTATTTTTATCTCCAACTTTTACCCATGTTGCCCTGCTCTTCATGCGGATGTCTTCTTCCCATGAGTGGAGAATGTCCCTTATCTTACCCTCCAATTTGATGAGCTTGTGTTGGTATTCCTCTGAGAAGAATAATGGGCCCTAAGGATAATTGAAATAACATAGGAAAATGCCAATCTCCCTAATAGCTTTAGTTTCACCCTCTTTCATCCCCCTAATACATTCCTAAAAATCCCTTTTCAACTCTCTAAGGTTTCAGCATATGGATGTCATGTGATTCTCTAGAGGAAGAAATGACCTAGAAAAAACATTTCAAACCAGATCCCCAAATTCATCTAGTTTAAGCCATTTCAGGTTGAATTTGAAGGGATATTATTTCTTCTGTTCCCCTTCGTCCCATGTCAGCATAATGGGAAAGTGATCAGAAATAAATGTTGGAATAATATAAGATCATGTATTTTTCATATGATTAACCATAGTCTGATTAACCAAAAACATGTTCATTCTTTTTTAGATACTCTCCTCATTAGTTCTCCCATTCCTCCAAGTGGGGCCAAAAGGATCTGGCATCTGTAACACCCTCCTCCCACATCTACCCAAGCAATCGGCCAGCCAGGGTAAACATACGACAAGAGGCCACTATGATATTTTTCGACCTCCTAAGTCACCTTAAGGAAGTGGAACTGATGGAAAGACAACATTCATACATCAAATATCATCAATAGAACACTCAAAACACAAGTCAGCCACTCAGACAGTCCATCCCTCAGCCACACTATTGTTTTAGGCCTCTTGGGCCATATTCTTTCTCATGATATGGGCAAGGGGCGACCAATATCCTAAATTCTCTCTCACAGGCCTACCTACAAGTGACTCTAGACGAAAGTTATTAGTGCTACGCCAGCGACTCTGGGATTTGAGCCACTTTTTAAGGCCGAGAGCCTAGGTCACTGCCCAGAACTAAACCATCTCTTATGATCAGTAAATTAACATGGAAATGAAAGTAGTAAAGAAAATACTTGTTCAAGACCTTGACTGGATCCCTAATAGCCATGACAGGCATTTCATCAAACATATCATCGACATGTAATATACAAGTGTAAATAACATAGTTAAGGGGAGGGATCTCATACTTATTTGAGAATCTCTATGAACATTGTTTCCTCATGATATGTGTTGAATTATCATCTATTAGGTTATAGACACATTATCTATTCACATACAAGTAAAAACGTGTTGAAATCCATACATAACTGTTGTCATAAAATTTGCATATAACCAGCATAATAGGAACAAAAATACAATAAACATGACAATCACCAAATCCATAAATAAATCAGTACCTTTACACATGGAAATCAAGGGAAAGTATTTCTCATTAATGAATGCAATGAACCAACCAGATATGGGACTACCACGTTCCACCCGGCTATAGAATGGCTGAGCCAAATCTTACTTTAGTCATTCACCCCCATGTCATATTCCAAGCATCAATGTGGGATCTCATAGAACACATCAATCAAAACTCATCGAAGGCTTCTAGAGCCTATCAACCTCAACCCATCAAATAATGAGTCCACCTCACGGTCGGACATCACCAAAACCATCATCAGATTTGTCTCCATCCAAGCCTTCTAGGGCTTCCACAACATTTGTCGAACTAAGGCTTCCAGAACTAGTAACTCAACCGACAACTTATATAGGGCTTTTAGAGTGTTTTTCCAACCAAGCCTTCCAGGACTAGTAACTCAACCCACCAATGGCTTCCAGAGCATTTTCTCAACCAAGACTTCCAGGACTAGTAACTCAACGTAAGCTATTATAGGGCTTCTAGAGAATTTTTTCAACCAGGGCTTTCGGGACTAACAAAAACATGAGAATCAACCAAAACAAAACAATAAAAGTAAAACCCACAATCACCATTGCTATCTAGGAAATGTCAAGGCTAGGCAACTCACTGTCAATCCAGGCCATCCTCCATGCCAATGACAGATCACAACCAACAATCCACATGCATATGCCATGCATGTCAAAAATAGTGAAGAAATCATACATGAAAATTGGTACCTATAAGAATAACTGACGTGGCTTTTGATGTCGATGCCTTCTTGCACTTTCCTTCTCTTAATTTTCCTTCTTGCTCCAATAATCCAAGTATTCCACACCCTCCTAGAGTGCTCCAAGAAATAAGTATCCAAGAGTATGAGAGAGAGAATAATGAGAGCGAGCTCCAACACCTAACTGACAAAAGGTTACCAGTTGATCCTCATAAGCCTTTTTATGAATGAGGCCTCTATTTTCTTCATTTTCAATTATTTTCCTTCATTTTCCTCCTCACATGCAACGAGTGACCTTTCACCTCCTTTTTCTCCTAATTTATATTAGTTTCATAAATAAATGTACCAAAATAACTTTTAATGCCTTATCCATTGCCTTTTCCAATTTCCTTACCCATAAACAACCAAATGAACACCCCCTGGATGTCTCTCCTACTATTCAACTTGGAATAAGTGACCTAGTCATCTATGGTTATTGTTTTTAACTTTTATTACATGGAATTTTCACCAGGGTTGTTACCACATCACATTCAATAGGGAAAAATTATCCATCAAACCTCTAAAATAAGCATCCATACTATCAATCCTAGACTTTTGTCGCCAAATGTCTTCCCTCCCCATCAAAAAATTAATATCCCCTATGATGATCATAGAACTTAATCGAAGGATTCTAGATTGTGAAACTTGGTCCCAAAATAGTCTACACCCCAAATATGCAGCATATGAATTAACAATTCGGACCCTTTGACAGTTTCCCATCATGTGTATGTTCATGATAATCCCTGTACACAATAGAAATGTTTGCATCTCAATAATTTTTGGATCCCACATAACCCGCAGACCACCAGATAATCCAATAGCATCAGTTGCAACTACATGCCATGCAGGGCACATAGACAACATTTCCTCCCATGCCTTATCTCTGAAAACCACCATTTCATGGAAAAGGATTAGAGAAGGTTTATGAACCTGAACAATACCTTTCAGGGAACTTAATTTGGGGGTCGCTCGCAAACCGCGGATGTTAATGGAAACAATAATCATGGAGGAAGCACATGCATGATTAAATCCCCTCTAAGGACCTGGACTCAAAAGAAATAGAGACATTCCCAATTGTAAAATTAGAATCAATATCAAGCTAGCTATTGGGAGATCCAGCCTCATCAACATAACCCAATTCGATCTTGTTACAAGATGAAACCTTCTTATATTTAGGTGGTTTCTTCTTCCTATGTGTGACATTTTTATATGATTGGCCTCCAGAATCTAGAGAATTATGGGAAAATGATATTTTAATAGAAAAGGGATATAGATTCTTAGATGAGGACAAAATAGCATCCAATTCCTTGTCAGGGGAAAATGTACTAGGGGACGAGACCATATCAAAAGGCTGGAATGGAAATTTAGCTACATAGGATGACTTATTGAAAAGAGGGGATGAATCAACTACACGATGAGTTTGAAGGACATCAGCCTCAGGGCCAAAGTCATTTTTGCAGTCGGCAGAGGGATAGGGATAATGTGACGGAAATGGCATCACTGTTTCAAGGGATGACTTGCTAGAAATATTGGCAGACTCGGCTGTAGGCTAAGATAGGGGGTCGAATACCTCATGACCATTGTCAATTGGGCAACCTAAAGAGGGTAGTGGAACATTAGATGGATTTGGGACTATTAGATCAGACATACACCCCACAGTTGAAAGAGAGTTATATAACTCAGATTTACAATTATCTTACATCATATATTTGAGACATGGAACCGAATTACCTATGAAGTTCGGACTATCGGATGCCATATGAACAAAAGGTTTGACCTAGAGCTCAGACAACACCAACCCTCGCCTACAAGAGAAGCATAAATTCTTCTACTAAGTGAATCTATTTTGGCACATGGAAATTAGATGCCCGATGTCATGACAGTGAAGGCACTGATAGGGAACTCCCTAGTAGTCCATGTAGAGCTTAAAAGAATAACTACTCCATTGTATGTCTAGCTCAGTAATCAACCCTCTTCCCATCTCAGCCTTAATCAAAACCCATGCCATACATTTATCAAGTTTCTCGAAGCTACCTTCGTAACAATAATAGAAATTCCCAATACAATTCGTGATTTCCTTAATGGAAGACTCATTCCAAAGTTGCAGTGGAAGCCCAAGTAGTTCAGGCCACACCAGGTTCCTCCGATGAGTCTCGTTGAAGGAGTCAAAATTTTCCTTCCACTTTTGTAGGATGAGAAATCCCCTCCCCTTAACCCATGGAACCCTGAGTATCCTGTCTGCATCCTTAGATCACAAAAAGTGAAAACAAATCCACCCGTTGAATAATACGCTTAGTTTCTCCCTTTATTTGAGAACCAGGATCCACTGATCCTCCACCGATTTCTTTACCTTCTCCCCCATCATCTGTAAATGATTCCACCTTCCTACCAAAGCCTTGTGTTGCAACCTTTTAGTATTGTATGAAAAGAAACCCGCGCCCAGAACCAAGGGTGACTCTCCTCTAATCACACTAATAAGAATCCTCACAAGCTTATTTTTCACCCATGTAAAGATGAATTATTTAATAGCTTTCCCTTCTGAGCCATAGTGAGTTACTCTGTATCTACTATCAAATTATTCCCGCCATCAATTTTCCCCGGAGTCTGAAATTTTTTTGCTAAAGCCTCCTGTTCAACTTGCAACATGATATCTATCAGAGTTTGTGGAGACAGAGATGTGGAGCTTTGCATGACCTCCTGATTTCCATCATCCACCAACTGCTCGATCATATTCATGCCACCGGATCCAATTCAGAAAAATACAGACCACTTAACCTTCTAAAGTGGAAGGGCTACCGCGCTTTAGTCGATCATTGTTGGATTAAACCCATATCAAAACCTGATACCTTTGAAAAGTGTATTCATTTGTTTCATGGATTCTCTAATGTCCTTTCAAATCTGACAAAATAATTCAATCACTTCATTGGAAGGATAGGACTCATGAAGAATAACCAGTGGTTGAAAGTTGTTCCACTATAGTACAAACCACCATCAACCCTATATCAACTCTAGACCCCTTCCAATAAAAGCATGATGATGATTAGATTAGAATCCATATAGTAGGTAACTATAAATACCACCACCATAACTTTCTTCCAAAAGTTAGATGTGACAATCCAAAGAGGACCATCACTCATACCATTTTTGAAAATCCATACACTATACCAACTATATCATCAAATCCCAAGTCATAAAAGTGAGGATCCTAGTCAAAAACTACATTAAATTACATGCATTTGAATTGGTGCCCATACCCTAATATGATGTGAAAACACCCCTAACCATGGACCGAAGCCCCAGTCGATGAAATTAAGATGAAGCCGAATGAAGCACCCATGTGCAACACTCCTTTATGCTTCTACCTTACTAGAATGGATCAAAACATGCCATATTATAATGCAGGCTAGACATAACAGAGAAAATTTGAGGTGATGAAACTGTAGAAAATTACATATATCCACATTTAAGGATTGTTTATTATAAACCTAGAAGGCATTGAACACTTAGCTTATCAAAACAAGATATAGAATAGTCATTCACCAAACCAATAAGTACCTGATGTAGAAGAAAACTAGACTGAAACCAAGTGCAAGGGATGATACCTCGTAAGGATCAAACTTGCAATTCTTCTTCTCCAACAATTCCTTATTAAGCACCTTTTGAATCCGAAATCCATTGTAGGCGGTTGCCATATTTTTTAGCTAGTAATTGAGGATAACGTTAAGAGTATCTAGCCCATCCATTGGTTCTCGTAGTTTATTATTTACTTCTTTAAATGTGGTAATTTCATACTCAAGTGTAGAGGATAGCTCATATGTCTTTTGTTTCTTATTCTATTATGACTGCTATACATATTCTCTCATCTGAACATTTTCAACAACAAGCTGATGAACTACTTGTTGCATTCAGTCCAATCGATCCTTACTTTTGCTTAGGAAAGCTAGTTGTATTTTATCCATAACTAAACTTATGCAATTATTCTATACAACTTCCTCTTCTTTATTTTTTCATACCATGATAATCTCCTTCCTCATTCTCTTCCACCTGATAGAATTTTCTCTAGAGACAACATGAAATAGTTGAAATACCTAAATATCCAATACATATTTTGGATAATATCCTAGTTGACTCAATTTAAGTTATTGTGTTGAGGTAAAATGCCCCTTCAATTTCATTAATTTATAATTGTGTATTTTCTTATCTGTTCTTATGTTATCCTTCATGTTGGACACCTAATCCTAAAGGGTTAGCGTGGAAGTTGAATGGACAAAGCAGTCCAAGAGACCTTGGGATCTGAATCCCAAGAGTCACCTATTGTACTATAAATGTGTATCTTATGTTAATAAAAAATGTACTCACTGATTTATCTTTCTCATATCTGTCTTGTTATCCATGTGAGTTTAACATGGTATCAGAGCGGGCGATCTCCTGCCCTGCTCCATTGTGAGCCACCTGTTTTTGTGAGCAGTCCTGGCCCTCTGCCATATCCTTTTCAAGCGCTGCCTTATAACGCCTCTGCCCTGAGCACTGCACTGCTCTGTCCTGCGCTGCTCTGCCTCTGCCTGGGATATGCTAATAATTGAATATCGCTGCTCTGTCATGTCTATTGGCTGGCCCTATCTGTCAGTTTGAATAATTAAATTCTGTCTCTGCATCAGAAATGCCTGTCGACCTCTGCGCATTCCATTTTTACTACACCTCATTATTAAACGTTGGCCGTACGCACCCTTTTGGCCGGATTTCTCTTTGCTGGGTGAAATTTTCACTTGTTGGACCGTCATCTCATTGCCTGGAGGAATATGGCGCTATGTTGCATATGCGTTTCTTAAAAGAATGTTAACTGCTCCATTTTGAGCAAGTTACACAAGTGCGGAGTTGTTTGGCGCACACGTGAACAAGAACCTGCAAAGCCAGAATGAAGAAGCATTGGTGCATATAGGTAACGGCCTACGGATTCAAAAGCTGCACCATATACCCCAATGATACCCCAAGTTGTAGTGGTGTAACAGAATATGGATTAACACCTCGAGGCAACGGAACATTACAAATTTGGTCACAGAAATATTGATCCCCACTAGACGCTTCGTCTTTGTTTTTCCCATCCTCAAGTTTATGTAGATGCTCGAGTGGGAAAATCTTGCAAAGCTGTTTTACTGCAACAGACTGATTTTGCAGAATCTCTGCCTGGAGTGCTGTGAGAGCTGAGTTTTGGGCGCAAATTTTGTCTGAATGCAACTTCAACTCTTTCGCTTTTTTCTCCTTTAACATAGTACAGGCTTCACGTAGTTCCTTCATTTTGGTATTTAATTCATTTGTTTGGTCGACTACTTCAGATTTTGCTTGACAAAGTTGATGCTGCTTGAGACGAAGTGTTTCCTTTAGGTTAGTAATGTTTTGAGCATGGGTCAGTCTCCAGTGCTGCTGCTCGACAGATTCGCGGTTAGCTTTAAGCTTCTCCTCCAACTTTTTCTGTAACAAATCGCGATCACGTTTTGCGGCATTGAGAAGCTCATACTTGTCATTTAAATTGCGATCCACGCAAGCTGCACAAAGTAAAGGGGAATTTGCCTTCTCACAGTTTCCACAAAATTGGGTTTTTCATTGGGTATAGTGGCCGAATACGCACAAGATTGGTCCCTCCGGTTGTAACCATTATGCCCTATGAATGTCTCTTCCCACTGTGGGTTCATACATACCACTCCATATCACAGTGAATATTAAACTGTGATACCAAACCACCTCATACATCTCTCCATACCGCTCTCTCATACCTCTCTGTCCAACTTGCTCCGCATGACCTAAAACCTTGGTTAATGGATGTGTTTTTATATATAACTTGAATGTGAGGCAACACGACTTGCAGCATGTGCATTGGGGCACTAACGTAAGTGACTGTCTTACAAAGAAGCAAAGTTTCCGCTCACATTGACTGCGTCAGAAGGGAGAATCTGGAAGCTATAGAATCGAGTGGCAGCAAGACAATGTGAAGAACGATTTGCAAGAGTAGTTTTCTCTCTTCTCCAATCATCCAAGAAATTATATAGCTGCGACCGAAGTATCATGTCGCTCAAATGATTCAGAGATAACAGAGGAGGCCGATAAGAGCATTGATAGTGTCAAGACCGTGAAGCTCGAAGCTGCACAGCTTGCAACAGGTTACGGGTTCGATCTCATGCCCATGCTGTTCGACGAAAGATCAACTACAATTTACTTGTGTGATTTGCCTGTAACTGAGACCCCGAATTTGGAAAATTCGAGTCTGGATTTCGTCAGCAATGCAGTGTTCAGAGGCGCCTCAGATGATCAGAGCCTTCTAGAATTCGCAGAAGATATGGCCCCTGGGATTATATCAGAGCCTTTAAAATCCCAAGAGGGTTTGAACGACGAACTCCACTGAATTCCCGGGATCTTTCTTTGTGTTTGCTAACTGGAAATTCAAGACAAATTTATGACTGATATAATCCTTGCGCATTTTTTCAATTGCATTGATAGTGTGCATTTTTTTGTGGAAGAAATTGTTGAGAATTTGTAGTGTTCTTCTGAGGCTAAAAGCACAGATCTGGAAGCTCAAAACTATGGTTGTGCTTCAATACCATTGTTTGACATTTTAAAGTAGATTCGAAGTATATGTCTGCGGCCCTCCTTTGGTAAATATTTCTGCTAAAAACTCTAGACAAACTTGCAGGTCTGAGGCATTGGTCCTTCATTTCAGAAATATATTGTGGGTGATTAAGGTCAGAGACATCATTTGCCTCCCATTTCAGAGACACATTGACACAGGCTGAAGCAATTTTGTGGCCCAAATCTAAGGAGAAATCTTCGACCCTGTGGTTGGCATTTAATATTGGACAGTCTGTTGCATTTTTGAACTGAGAGCGGATGGGTTAAACTTTGGCTGCCATGAGAAGAGTTTTGCTGTTGACAGAGAAAACCTATTGATTTTGTAAATTTGAAGGGAAGGAAGAAGCTTTTGTTCTGCTTGGGCTAATTTTTAGAGAGAGATTCTAGATATATTTTTTCTGTTTAGTAAAGATATCAAGAAATGACTCAAATTACTGAAATATTAGAATTCTTAAAAACTCTCATACATTCCTCAGATCATGATACAGTGAGAATAAGCAAAGTTTCTCTAGTTGATATTAGAACCTGTTTGTATAATGTACAAGAAGATATTGAGTTTTTGCAGCTTGAGACAAAGCTACAGCAGGAAGAATTACAGCAGTGGAGTCATCATTCTGAACCTGTTTCTGTTCAGAACAATGAAACAGACTCCCATGAACAGCAAGTCAATAATGGTACAGTTCATTCAAATAAAGCAGCAGTTGTACATGCAGATGCAGAAATTCAGTCTGCACTTCCCAAGCCCATCATCAGACCTTGGGAACAGCTTGTCCACAACAAGCACAGAACTGGTCTTGGATATGACAAGGACTTGTCCTTTCATATTCCAGACTATGCCAAGCCCATTCAGTTTCAGAGTGCTGGATTCATTTATGACAGTTCACCTGCTCCTCATGACAGTTCAGCTTCAGCTGTTCCAGATTCTGCCCCTCTTCCACAGCAACAACAACAACAAAAACAACAGATCGTGAAATGCCAACACTGTGATCGAGTTGGACATATGAAAGATCACTGTTTTGATCTTCATCCATGTGAGCACTGTCATAAAACCATCCATTCTTCACACAGGTGCTTCAAAAACAAACGTCCTGCAAGAACAAAGATTCATCTTGGATGGATCGCTTCTTGGCAATGGGCATCAACAGCCAAGAAGATATTCCAAACACATGTCAGAACTTGTTCCAGAGTATTGAACAGTCTTGCAGTTGAGTTTTCTCCATCTTCTCACCTTGTATCTGACAGGGGGGGAAATGATGGCCATCTACAAGCTTCAAAGTCACATCAAGCGAGCCTGAGCCACAACCTGCCACACCAGTTTCAGAGTTGCAGCCAGAGACAAAGATGCCCGTGAACAGATTGAGAACACTTCCTCTAGCAGAAGACTCCAGCTTCTTGCCAGTTTTGGAAGAGTTCCAGAGTTGTTGGTCATCCTTAAACCATCACAGATTGAGAACACTTCCTCTAGCAGAAGACTCCAGCTTCTTGCCAGTTTTGGAAGAGTTGAGGAATTGCATTAAGCATTCCAGAGTTGTTGGTTATCCTTAAACCATCACAGGTTGAGACTTCCCTTTTCAGGTTGAAGTTTTACCTTTTATGCGGGGTGAGACCTCCCTTTTATGGTTGAAGGTTTCCCTCTTTAAAACAATAGGATCACTTCCTCTAGCAGAAAACTTCAGTTTCTTGCCTGTCTTGGAAGAGTTCCGGGAACTGCACTAAGCATTCCAGTGTTGGTGGTCATCCTTAAACCACCGCCCTTTTTTACCAACATTTCATAGAGCACATTCAGCCTAGTGCTGCCATGCATTTTTTGCACATTTTGTATTACAGCTCTCTTCTTGGACTCATACATAACCCTTCGGATTAAGGGGGGGAATGTTGGACACCTAATCCTAAAGGGTTAGCGTGGAAGTTGAATGGACAAAGCAGTCCAAGAGACCTTGGGATCTGAATCCCAAGAGTCACCTATTGTACTATAAATGTGTATCTTATGTTAATAAAAAATGTACTCACTGATTTATCTTTCTCATATCTGTCTTGTTATCCATGTGAGTTTAACACTTCAAGTGGACTTGTTAGGATGTTCTGACAGCTACGAAACGTTATTCGATTAACCTTTTGCGACTATTGTTGTTGTTTCCATCATTGTTATTCATGAGATAGGTTCTTTATTGCATCTGAATCACGTAGTTCTTCTTTATTTATTGAATATTTTCTACATTGAATGAATTGGTATGTTCCAATGAAACATCCTAGGTTTGAATCCCCCTATCCATGATTGCACTATTTTTTCTATTTTTTTATTCTATTCTTATTCCTTCAATTAGTGGGGAGTTAGCTTTCAAGTTGACTAATGCATGCCATTGTCTCATCCTTTGTTTCTCTATTTTACTTTATCACCCTTTAGTAATTTTTATTTGGGATGCTCATATCATCTTTAGTGATCAACCCATACCTTACTCCTATTGAGTTTTTCACTCTACTTTTTCATGTTCTCCCAACATCTTCTACATGGAAATCTCATTAAAAATTCCCTTACTTTCCCAACCACTTCTAAAATTTGAGACTTGTTAGATGAGACCATGAAATCCATTTTCTTAGTTTCCATTGGGTTGAATTACCCTTCATAGCTAATTTTTCTAACTCTTTTTTAGTTATTTCTTACAATTTTTTCTAAATCTTGGGCTCCTCTAAGATGATACCTTCTGGTACTTCTATCTAGTTTATTCAAAAAATTTGTGCTGGGTAAATGGTTAGATATCTTGACTTACCTGTTAGCTTCTTTTTATTTCATCTCACTTAAACTCAAAATTCCAATTTGAAACATACATTATTCAATTCTAACTCCCTTTCATCTTCCCAATAACCATTATTTATGGGGTTTCTTCTTCCTATGTGTGACATTTTTGTATGACTGGCCTCGAGAATCTAGAGAATTATAGAAAAATGATCTTTTAATAGAAAGGGGATCTGGATTCTCATATGAGTACAAAATAGCCTCCAATTCCCTGTCAGGGGCAAATGTACTAGGGGACGAGACCATATCCAAAGCCTGGAATGGTAAACCAACTACATAGGATGATTTAATGGAAAGAGTGGAGGACTCAACTACATGATTAATTTGAGGTACAAGAGCCTCTCGACCAAATTCATTCGTGAATTCCATAGAGGGATGGGGATAATGTGACGAAAATGGCATCACCGCTTCAAAGGATGACTTGCCCGAAATATTGGTGGACTTAGCTACAGGCTAAGATAGGGGGTGGAATGCCACACAACCATAGTCAATTGGGCAACCTGAAGAGGGTAGTGGACCCTCATATGGATTCAGGACTATTACATCAGATAGACAATGCATAGTTGTAACAGAGTTATATAACCCATATTTACAATTATCTTAAATCATATGTTTGAGATAGGGAACCAAATTACCTATCAAGTTCAAATTTTCGGATGCCATATGAACAGAAGGTTTGACTTGGAGCTCAGACAATAGCAACCCTCACCTGTAACAGAAGAAAAAATCCTTCTGTTGGGTGAATCTATTTTGGCACATGGAAATTAGATGCCCTATGTCATGACAATGAAGGCACTAATAAGGCACTCCATAGTAGTCCATGTAGAGCTTAAACGAATAACTACCCCACTATATGTCTAGCTTGGAAATCAACCCTCTTCCCATCTAAACCTCAATCAGAACCCATGTCATATGTTTATCAAGTTTCTTGAAGCTACCTTCATACCAATAATAGAAATTCCCAATACGATTCGTGATTTCCTTGATGAAAGACTCATTCCAAAGTTCCAATGGAAGCCTAACCAGTTCAGCCCAAACTAGGTTCCTCTGAGGGTTCTCATTGAAGGGGTCAAAACTTGCCTTCCACTTTTGTAGGATGAGAAACCCCCTCCCCTTAACCCATGGAACCCTGAGTATCATGTCTGCATCCTGAGGTCACAAAAAGTGAAAACAAATCCACCCGTTGAATAATACGCTCACTTTCAGCATGTATTTTAGAACCAGGATCCACCATTCCTCCACCCATTTCTTTACCTACTTTCCCATCATCTGTAAATGATTCCACCTTCCTCCAAAAGCCTTGTGTCACAACCTTTCTATATTGTCTAAAAAAGGAGCCTGCACTCAGAACCAAAGGTGACTCTCCTCTAATCGCACTAATAGTGATCCGAATGAAAAATGGCATCAACCCATGGTACTCATCCACCCATATTATTCATCGACCCATGGAATTTACACATGGTATTGTAAATGGCATCCGCTCGTGGTATTGTAAAATCCACCCATGGTACTCATCCACCCGTATTATTCATCGACCCATGGAATTTACCCATGGTATTGTAAATGGCATCCGCCCGTGGTATTGTAAAATCCACCCATGGTATTCATTCACCCATGGAATTGACCCGTGGTATTGTAATTGAAAAATACTATAAGTAACAAGTCACATTTTGTAAAAGGAGGGATGGTCCGCCACAATGTAGCCTTTACAGTTCAGAGGCATGTAGCCACACATCTCTTCTCAGAGATAAGCTACCATCGCCCTAGCTAGTTTATTTCCATTTCTGGTTGTAAGCATATTTCAGTATTTTCCATTAATGAAAAATACTAAAATATGCTTACAACCAGAAATGGAAATAAACCAGCTAGGGCGATGGTAGCTTATCTCTGAGAAGAGATGTGTGGCTACATGCCTCTGAACTGTAAAGGCTACATTGTGGCGGACCATCCCTCCTTTTACAAAATGTGACTTGTTACTTATAGTATTTTTTAGTTACAATACCACGGGTCAATTCCATGGGTGAATGAATACCATGGGTGGATTTTACAATACCACGAGCGGATGCCATTTAAAATACCATGGGTAAATTCCATGGGTCGATTAATAATATGGGTGGATGAGTACCATGGGTGGATTTTACAATACCACGGGCGGATGCCATTTACAATACCATGGGTAAATTCCATGGGTCGATGAATAATATGGGTGGATGAGTACCATGGGTTGATGCCAGTTTTCATTTGGATCAAATAGGAATCCTCATAGGCTTATTTTTCTGTCCCCATAAAGCTGAATTAGTTAATAGTTTCCCTTTTGATCCATAGACAGTTGATCTGTAACTACTATTAGATTCTTCCTGCTATCAATTTTCCCTGGAGCTTGCAAAAATTTTGCTAAAGCCTCATGTTCGACTTGCAACATGATCTCTATTAGAGTTTGTGTAGATGGAGATGTGGAGCCCTGCATGACCTCTTGATTTCCATCATCCATCAACAAATCCATCGTATTCATGCCACCTAGATCCCAGCCCAAAAAATACAGATCCCTTAACCTTCTAAAGTGTAAGGGCTATCGCGCTTTAGTTGATCATTGTTGGATTAAACCCATATCAAATCCCGATATCTTTGAAAATTGTATTCATTTATTTCATGGATTCCCTACTGTCCTTTCAAATATGACAAAAGAATTCAATCACTTCATAGGAAGGATAGACCCCAATTAGAATAACCAAAGGTTGAAATTTGTTCCACTATACTACATGTTAGAGCCTAGATCCACCTCAGGCTGAAGGGAGGCAATCCTAGGATAACCACAAACCACGCTTAACTTGGTAGCTAACCCTACCAAGTGGGGAGAGGGCTCTCTCCTTCTCAATCTCAGTTGGGATGACTTAAATTAATATCGGTTTTAGGCTAGGTATTGTATCTCTAGGGTTTTTGGTTGATTTTGATGAGTTGGTTGCTGGATCAAATGGAGCAGGGAGCTTTGGGTCCGGGAAATCAAATCAGAATTGTAGGGTGTTCTGTGGGGTGAGATAGATAAGTGTCTATGCACTAGAAATCAAGTGAGATGGTTGATTTAAGACTAGTGAGGGGCTAAGAAGGGCATGCACAGGTCATGAATCCTCTTCAAACAGCTGAAAACATCAAAAGACTGAATGTATTCCCAAGGCGGAGCATTGTTATCAATGTATTCTACCTATCGATCTTGATTGATTTAGTTAAGAAGAATGAAATAGATTTTGTCACATGTAACACATGAGAAAAACTAATGACAAAATGAGAAACAATGCCAAGGCACATTACCACAACAATCCCACAAAAATAGTTGCAAACCCTAGTTTATTTCCTTGCCAAACTGTTGTAGTAATGTACAATGAAGCTCAAAGCATCCACAAGAGTCCAACCTTTACAAATGACTAAGAAAGTACATAATATAGGCACAAAAACACCTATGCTAGTCCCTAGGGGTCGAATCCATGAAGAGAGGAGTGGTTTCAACTAATTCCAAACAAGGAGCGGGAATATAGGCAGTGGAACAGCGTGCCACTAAAACCATGGAAACTGATTCATTCCTTCCCAACCACCTCAAAATGATGAATTTACCTCTAAGATTCATTTTTAAATTATATTTACATCCCATAGCATCAACTACATTCATAGATTTACCTAAAAAGAGCCCAAAATTTAAATTACAAAAAATTTAGGCGAAATTTTGATTTTGGAGCCAAACTGGCAATTTCCATCCAATGCAGAGCACCCCTAATTCAATGCACAATGCTTTTTCCAAACCCCTTTTGGGGACCTTCCTGATGTCCAAATTAGGTGCAGGATACCTCATTAGAAAGCCTGTCGAGTCTAATTTCTAGAACATCTTGAATGTTTCAATTTGAAGCTCATTTGCCTTGTCAAAAGTCAAATCTCCCAAGACTAGTCAAAATGTGAAAAATGAGGCTGCCTAAATGCAGAGTGTTGTTGCAGTCAACTTTTGAAGGCCTTTCTCAACTCCAAATTGAGGTCATGATAGCTCATTAGAAATCTCTTTGTGTCTAGCTATCATTTTACTCATCAATAAAGTCATTTGGCTAACCAGGCTAGGAGAAATCTTTGCCTTCCCAAGGCCACTCTAGAGGTGCAGAAACCCTACTAAGGAAACTTTATTGTTGACATTTATCTAAAACCATGACACCTGTGTAAAACGTGAAGGAGATTTTTCTTCCTTGGATTGTTATGGACAAAAACCTCTCTCATTTTTGTCAAATTCATCCTCTATATCCAAGAAACAACATTTGAGTAAAACCTATCCCGATGTGTCGAACAAGGGATTTGTAGAAATGAAGGGAAATGAAGGGGATAAGGGGCTTCTAAATTCCTGAGAAAATTTTGGGAAGTAGGGAGGGATGTTAGGAAGTAGCGAAGAGCAGAATTTCAAATATTTAGTGAGGGGAAGGGGTCCAAAAGTGAAAAACACAGGCCTAGCCTAGAAAATTGTCAAATTGTAGCAAGAAGCTACGGTTTGTCAGAAAATGATGAATTTGAAGGATATAAGTGATGGGAAGTGCTTAAGAAGGTACATTAAGGATATGGGAAGGTGTATGAGCATCAAGATAAAATTTTTGTTAATGATTTGACCATCCAAGAGAACTTACCTTCAAAACCCTATGAGAGGGAAATGAGCCTTACCTTGGTACAACTGAAGCACGAAAAAGGTGTAAAATGAACCATTGGAACCTGAAATGATGATTAAAACTTTTTGAATGATGGTACACTCGGTCGAATTGTGATATGGACCGAAACTTGAAAAACTTTGAAATGAGTGAAAACAAATCCTAGACCTAATACCTAGTGACCAAATTTTACTTGAAGACTCACTGAAATGACAAAATTTGACCTTGACACCTTAAAATCACTTTGTAACAGCATTTTTGATTGCTGGTGGAAGGCATCCAATATTGACACTAACATTGGCTCCAATGGGGATGGTAGCTCCTTGGAGGTGCCAAGAACACCGTAGAACTAGTAGCCTTATCCATTGGGCATGGAGTAAAAAATTCAAGCTGAAATTCCATGATTGAATACTGATGACCCAAAGACACAAACTGACTTGAAACTAACTCAATACTAAAACACAACTAACGAACAGGAAAATATGCTCAAAATGGAGCTTATTGAATAAAACCTAGTCTAATTGTTCCATTCATCAACTGATCAAGTGAAATCAAACAACCAATGCAACCAAGTTAGCATTCTAGCTGTTGTTTGAATTCTTCGCAAGTGCTTTCTTATGTCAACAAGAGAGAACTATTGAAAAGACACTTCCATGAAAACTTGTAAACATATCCATTGAATAATATGGATTCTCTATCTGACTCCAAAAACACTGCATAGGGATCTTGAAATTCATATGCACTGGGACTTAGCTCATCCAATGGATTACTTTGCTTCTCCTCATACCATGAATGCAAACTTTCATCTGAGCTTTGTGAAGAGACTCCTGCTAAAACTGACAATGAAACTAGCTTTCAGATCAAGTTTGTATCAATACTTGTTTCAATCTCACAGTTAGCTAGTGGAGAAGGACTTTGACTGTAACACATCAGCTATTGGATCGTGAAAGATTTGAAAAGATAGTTGCAACCCATTTTCTATTGGTTCTAATGAGATTACATGATTTTCTATAGGTTTCTCATCCTTCTTTGAAGATATATTATGCAAATTTCTCTTCGAAAACTGAAATGATTCAAAATAGAAAGGTACGGAATCATCTTGCATCATTTGATCATATGTTCTAGCTTCCAAGTCTTCATCTACAAATTGACAATCAATGCCATTCGGTGGCTCCAAATCTCAATATGAGAAGTCTTGAACAAGGATTTCATTTCCCTCAAGATGATCCAGATCAAAACTTGCCGACAGTTGATTTCTAATTGCATGAAAGTTGTCTCTGACGAACTAAACAAAGTAAAACAAAAAGGGAAAGATCATTCACTTACTTCAAATTTTGATGTAATTTCCTCCTCACTTCCATAGCTGATATGCAATGGTTGATCATTGTATTTGAGCTGTTAAAAATGAACTTCCTCCTTCCATAAACTAGCTGTTGATTTATCTACAAAACTAGCTTCTATTTAGAGGACATCATCATCAACATATTGATCAAACTAAGGCAAATCATCAGTATAAAACACATCATCAAGCATACATGTCATATCAATAGATCTCTCTTCTCCAAGATGATCTATAAAACTATCATTATCTGATCTATGACAACTGGGATAAGAAAGAAAATGTTTTGGAGCAACCATTTGTTCTTCTTCAATCAGCGAGCCATGGTCTTGAACATTATACTCTTTCCTTGTGGTGATCTTTCGCATCGTCTCTTCCACTGCACTTACCAAAATGTCAAACTTTACATCTAAAGATGTTGATTCCTCTAGATCTATGTTCTTCCTCTCTTCTTCCTTCAAATTTTTTCTTCTCATCAACAGATTAACCTCTACATCTACTGTATTATTTTGCATCTCTTCACATGTTGCAAGGTTCCTTTCTCTCAGCTGAAACTCCATTTGCAGCTCAAAAGGCATCCGAGTAGTGTAAGAGATCAGATCTAGGAGGAGGTCTTATATTAACATGCATCGAATAATAAACTTGGTTAAATCAGGCAGAAAATTGTTGTATTTTCTCCCCTGGCAATGTTTTCAACTGGTTATACTCTTCTATAATCAGGAAAGGGTTTTGTAGGACCACCCACTTGTCGAGGAAAACTTTGACAAGCTGCTGGAAATCTGAGATGCTCACATCAGGCAAGGTTTTGAACCAACTCTCGACTTTGCCTTGCAAAGAAAGAGAAAACAGCCTAATACTGACATCCTCTTGATCAACTTCAAAAAGGTCAAGAAAAGACTCAAAATTTAGTACATGTCTCTCAGTAGTGATGCCGTAACAGTCACCATCAAATCTTGATAGATATAGGTCATGAATTTTAGGGAAAACATGGGATATGTTAGATTCGGTCTTTACATCCCTCTGTCAGAGATCATTTCTCTTATTGCATTTCATTTTTAGGTGTCTCATACAATTCATTCATCTGCATTCCATTAGGGGCATGCCATAAATTTGACGGAAGGGCATTGTCACTCATTCCCCTCATGTCTTGTATCTGCTGGCTCAGGTCTGATCATCAAAGTTCATCAAATTAATTTTACAGTCATTAAGCATGGTCTCTTGGTCAGCAAAGGGTTATTTTATTCATTAGCTCTAGGGTTTAGTGAATTCAGTATTCAAAGTGTCCAATAATGCCAGCAGGCCAGAGGGAGGTGCTAAACAAGTTTTTTATTTCAAAAATTTCATCGTCATATTGTTGGACTATGACTTTTCTTCAAAACTTTGTTTTGAAGAAAATTTGACATTTCGTCTTTTGTAATAAATTGCCATGTAAGTTTCAAAATTTTCATTTCTTGGATATTTCAGATGCAGCCTTAGTCATCCTTTGCCGAAACTCAATGGCATCATCCCTACAAAAAATTGACAAAAGTTTCATCATTTCAGCCAAAAATCAAAGAGGAAACAAAAAGAACAGAGTTGTATTAAAATGAAAAAAGTGCCAAAGCTAAAACCTAAGAAAGTGGGTTTTTGAGAAACAAAAATCAAACCCATCACCATATAAGATATTTTCATTGTTTCAAACACCCATTGGTATGCCAAGAGGTCAATTGAAGTCCACATAAGTTTTGGAGAAGCGAAATTTGTGTTGAAAGTTGGGACTGTGCGTTGGAATGTTGTGTGGCGCATTGGGAGGCAGTCGTGGCGCACCAGGAAGTCGCGGTGCATACAGCCTGCGCGGCGCAATGGGTTGTGCGTGCGGTGCACAAGGCTGACAAGTGAAATTTCATCGCTGCTCCCGAATTTGTGCTTATCAACACAATCTTTTATGATCCAAATAAGTGTGTGATCCTTTGGCATTGCTATTAAATGGTGTTTGTTGTGATTTGGAGAAAAGAATATAAGGTTTGAATGGTGAACATATAAATCCTATATTTGTATCAAAATCTGCTCCTTTGGGTTTTGAGATTGGTGTTTTCAAATTGTAATTTTGGTGCCAAGTCTCCTTTCCCACCTTTGATCCTTTCCCTTTCATAATTCTATCATTATAGTCAATCCCTATGCCCTAACCTCCCAAACTACTCATATCCCTATTTCCCATTTTCCCTATCCTATATCCTACTGTTCCCTATCATTTTCCCTCTCCCATATCATTTGTAGAAAATTTCTGAACCCCACATCCCTAAACACAGTCAAGTGACTGTTAGCACATTTCAAATTTCACTTGACAAACTCCACCATCCACTATACCCACTGTCCCTATTTATCATAGTCCTTCATTTCCTGTGGCACATTTGGCATTAAAAACAAAACAACTATTTCTCATTTTCAAACCAATCAAAGATACTTGATATACACCCTTGCAGCACCATGACAGACACTAATTCATCATATGAAGAAGATAGTGATTCTACCACAGAGATTCATGCACGAAAGGCCTCGTAAGGGTGGTAGACATGTTAGAGAAGAGCCCACTTCTTTGACTAAACTACAAGCCTGCCCACTAGCCATGACATGTTTCCAACAACAGTCATGCTTTCAATATTATGAAATGATTGCTCAGATTCAGCATCATCAGGAGTTGGATCGGTTATTTGTTTTGGATTTGCATGATGGTTAGGTAACTCTTGTTGGTGTAAATTTCACCTTGACACTGGAGACCATTTCTCAAGCAACAGGAATACCAAATGTAGGTGAGGAGTGGAACAAAATAATGCAGGTGGAAAGAGTACATTATGAACCATATATCAGGCCTAGCTATGTGAGACAGCTCAGTAGGGTGTTCCCTTTCCGGTTTTGAAAGAATCCTATGCGCCATTGATGAGACTCATTATCAGATACTTTAGTTGTGAGGGCCGCTTCTCACGCCTCTATGCATATCATATCAAATTATTGATGCATTTCACGAGAGTAAAGATGATTAACATTCCATATTTCATGTGCCAAAACATCGAGAGGATGACTATCTTATGCAGAAGAAGACTCCTGAACAATAGTACAACAACATTTATCACTATGCGCTCATCAAGATCATTGTTGTGCATCAGCTTGGTTTGCAGGGTATCACATGGGAAGACTTCATTTCTCGTGAGTTCTTCACAGCTTCAGCAGCTCATCAGGAGGTTGTCCATGATACAGGTGAACCTTCACATCAACATGGAGGTCAGGAGGCAGAGACTACTAGTGTGCCAACATATGTCACCTATCAGAGAGGCATGAGAGGATTGTTTGTAGCAGCCCGACGAGTACTATCTCCACCTGGGATGGAAGGGGTCTCGTTGCTGTCATCAATAGAATAGGTGCAGGTACAGGACAAAGGCGAGAAGCCTATGTAGCATGAGGGCCCTTTAGGAGGCCAAGACTGATTTCATCCTCATTGATGATGATGTGGGCTCTCCTACCTCAAAGCTGAGGGAGATTATTTAGGAGCAGAAAGCTGAGATAGATGCCTTGACCGACAGGTTGTAGAGAGATCAATGGGTCATAAACTGTTTGGAGTAGCGAAACAAACAGTTGGAGGATCAGGATACAGTCGTGGAGTTACAAAACATCCGTGAAGACCGGCAAGCGGCCTAAAGGAGGAGGATAGAGTTCACTACATTGGAGCAGGAGATTGAGGCTGATCATGAGACTTGGCTCAAGAGGGTCAACATTCATCTTGAGAAGCTATTGGCAAAGTAAAACAAGGACAAGGACATGCTCAGGCACATGAAAAATCATTATTGGGCAAGAACTCATGTTTGCAAAGCGAGGATCAAAATCCTGAAGGCAAGACTAAGGAGGGCATTAAAACGACACAAAAGGCATGATAGGCTCCAAATATTTGCCAAATCTTCTTTGGCTGCGCATGACACTTGATCATGGACCTTCAGTCCAAATTTCAGCAAATTTGGAGAAACTTTTGTCAATTTTGAATTTTTGGCTTCAAAACAGATTTTCCTGCCCAACGTGTAGCGCCACTTGGCGCGCGCTTATAATTGGGAGGTCCTCTAGAAGAAACATTGTATTTCTAGATTTTTCATCAAAATTTATGCATGCTCATGGATTTCCTAAGGATTTCATCAAGTTATGGGTTGCCTAAAGGGTCAAAAACACCCTAAAAATGACCTTTCTGCCACCTTTTGCACCCACAGGAAGTAGTCTTGGGAGATTTATGTTTTGGAGGGGCAAATGACATCCAAATCTAGAAATTCCACTTGTGTTGGAAAGTAGACAGGTAGGGCTCTCCAACGAGCTATCTTGGGCTCAATTAGGACTTCGGTAAGTACCTCAAAATTAGCTCCAAAGTTGTTGTATGCATACATATTTTGGGCGCGGCGCATAGAGAATTTTGGCCTATTTTTCACTCAACAGCTCAGAATTTCGCCCAGTTTTGACCAGTTTTACTTTTTTATGTAACTCTTGATCTACCTTGATGTAATTTCATGAACATGATGTAATTTTGGCACATATTTACTTGTTTTAGTAGATTCATTCACTAAAAAGTGAAAAACAACTGAATGAATCAGTTTCCTAACATATAGAGGCAAGTTGTTTCATTGCCTATTTTTTAGTTCCTTGTTTAGATATGGTTGAAATAGCTCCTAGAATGATGACCTCGACCCTAGAGGCATGGGAATGAGTTACGCCTGCCTATATCATGTAATTTCTCAGTCATTTTCAGGGTTGGACACTTGGGATTGCTTGGCAGTTCATTGTACATTCATTTTCAGCATTTTTGGCAAAGGAAAGACCAGGGTTTTGCAGTGCTTGTTGGGATCCTTGTGGCTCTGTGTTTTGATGGTGTTTTTCTTCATGTAATTGTAAGTTCATTGATGATTTATGTATGCCATTTCCCTTCTCTTTGCTTCTGAAATTAAATAAATTGAGTGACAAAGGTAGAATTCATGTGTTTGTTGTGCTCTACCTTAAACCTTGTTTAGTTTTTCATGTTTTTCATCTGTTTGGAGAGGATTCTTGCAGCCTCTTGCCCTCTTCAACTCCTCAGTAGTCTTTTCTATCCATTCATTTAATCCAAAGCATCAAAACTACTTCCCACCTTGCCCCAACCGGAACTCTGCAAAAATTTGGCCTCATCCCCGGACCCAAAATTGCCTTTCCCTTGATACCAACAAAACCCCCAAAAAATCAAATAAAATCCTTGCACTTCATACCTAGCCTAACATTAGAAGATATTTCAGTCATCTCAATCCCTATAGATCATCATTTGTTGAGATTGACCAAGAGAGAGCCCTCTCCTGTCCTCGTAGGGCTAGCCTCAAGGCTGAGCGTGGTTTGATGTTGGTCTCGAATCTTGCCTTTTCAACCCGAGGTAAATATAGGCTCTAATAGGATATAGGAGCTAAAATCAAAGGCTTGTATTGATCTGGAATTTTACAAGGTATAGCAGTATATAAAAAAAGTTGTAGAATCAGTCTTGGTCTCGTGAGGCTCATCAGTTTGAAGACGATCATCATAAGATTCAGAAGAAGGTTCTTGATCAAGATAAAAGGCACACGAACATTTTGTATTCACAATCTTCAAAGGGAAAGAATCAAATTTAGGTCTAGGATCTTCTCTCAAATATAGTATACTTCGTAAAGCCTTCTTGACATTCTCGAGAAAAGAGAAGAAATATTTTATCACAAAGAACATAATGTCTTGGATGAAATTCCAACTTGAATACCTGACCTTTCCATATTGTCCTTTCATGTTTCTACTGGTCAGGTTCAACCTCCATTGGAGTCCTTGGATCTGATCTCGAAATTGATTTGGAGTTGCCAGGTGAACGATTTCAGCCTTCCGATTTCTGATCGTTGTCCACTATCAACAATCAGATCTGAACTTGATACAATTTGTTGAGGAACATAATGCTACATTCCCCCGTATGGTTGCCACTATGTTAGAGCCTGGATCCACCTTAGTCTAGGTATAATAGATCTAGGGTTTTTGGTTGATTTTGATGAGTTAGTTGCTGGATCAAATGGACAAAGTAGCTTTGGGTCCGGGAAATCAAATCAGAATTGCAAGGTGTTCTGAGGGACGAGATAGATAAGTGTTTATGCACTAGTAATCGAGTGATATGGTTCATTTAAGGCTCGTGAGGGGCTGAGGAGGGCATGCAAAGGTCATAAATCCTCTTCAAACAGCTGAAATCATCAAAAAAATAAATGTATTCCCAAGGCAGAGCACTGTTATTAATGTATTTTAGAGTTCAACCTTTAAAAATTATTAAGAAAGTACATAATGTAGGCACAAAACCACCTTTTCTAGCCATCAGGGGTCGAATCCATGAAGAGAGTAGTGGTTTGGTTTCAAATAATTCTAAACAAGGAGCAGGAATATAGGCAGTGGAACAACCTGCCTCTAAAATTATGTAAACTGATTCATTCCTCTCCAACCATCTCAAAATGACGAATTTACCTCTAAGAGTCATTTTGAAATTATATTTGCATCCATAGCATCAATTAAGTTCCTATATTTACCTAAAAATATCCCAAAATTCAAATTACAAAAAATCTAGGCGAAATTTTGATTTTGGAACCAAACTGGCAATTTCCATCCAATGCACAGCGCCCGTGATCTAATGCATAGTGGTTTTTACAAACCAGCTTTGGGGACCTTTAGGATGTCCAAAATGAGTGCAGGATAGCTCGTTGGAAAGCTTGTCAAATCTACTTTCTAGATCATCTTGAATGTGTCAATTCGGAGTTTATTTTTCCTATCAAAGGTCAAATCTCCCAAAACTGGTCAAAATGTGAAAAATGAGAGTGCCTAAATGTAGAGTGTTGTTGCAGTCAACTTTTGAAGGTCTTTATCAACTCCAAATTGAGCTCATGATAGCTCACTAGAGATATCTTTGTGTCTAGCTATCATTTGACTTATCAAGAAAGTCATTTGGCTAACCAGGCTAGGAGAAATCTTGATTTTCCCAAGACCACTCCAGAGGTACAACAACCCTCCTCAGGCAACTTTATTTTTGACATTTCTCTAAAACCATGACACCTGCGTAAAACGTGAAGGAGTTTCTTCTTACTTGGCCTATTATGGACAAAAACCTGTCTCACTTTTGTCAAATTCATCTTCTATTTCTCAGAAACATCATTTGAGTAAAACCTATCCTGATGTGTGGAACAAGGGATTTGTAGAAATGAAGGGAAATGAAGGGGATAAGGGGCTTCTAAACTCTTGAGAAAAATTTTGGAATTAGGGAGGGATTTTAGGAAGCAGGGGAAAGTGGAATTTCAAATATTGAGTTAGGGGAAGGGGTCCTAAAGGGCAAACCACAAGCCTAGCCTAGAAAATTGTCAAATTGTAGCAAGAAGCTAGGGTTTGTGGGAAAATGATGAATTTGAAGGCTATAAGAGATGGAGACTACTTAAGAAGGTACATTAAGGATAGGGGAAGGTGTATGAGCATCAGGATACAAGTTTTGTTGATGATTTGACCATACAAGAGAAATTACCTTCAAAACCCTAGGAGAGGGAAATGAGCCTTACCTAGGTACAACTGAAGCACGAACAAGGTGTAAAATGACCCATTGGAACCTGAAATGATGATGAAAACTTTTTGAATGATGGTACACTCACCCGAATGGTGATATGGACCGAAACTTGGAAAACTTTGAAATGAGTGAAAACAAATCCTAGACCTAATACCTAGTGACCAAATTTTACTTGAAGACTCACTGAAATGACAAAATTTGACCTTGACACCTTAAAATCACTTTGTAAGAGCATGTTTGGTTGCTAGTGGAAGGCTCCAAAGATTGACACTAATAGTACAAGCCACCATCAACCCTATATCCACTCTAGAACCCTTCCAATAAAAGCATGACAACGAAACTTATACAATTATTCTATACAACTTCCTTTTCTTTATTTTTTTCATAGCATGATAATGTCCTTCCTCATTATCTTCCTCCTGATAGAAGTTTCTCTAGAGACAACATGAAATAGTTGAAATACCTAAGCATCCAATACATCATTTGGATCATATGATAATTGAGTCGATTTAAGTTATTGTGATGAGGTAAAATGCCCCTTAAATTTCATTCATTTATAATTGTGTATTTTCTTATATGTTCTTATGTTATCCTTGAAGTGGAGATGTTAGGATGTTCTGATAGCTACGGAACACCATTTGATTAACCTTTGTGACTATTGTTGTTGTTTCCATCATTGTTATTCATAAGGTAGGTTCTTTATTGCATCTGAATCACATATTTCTTATTTATTTCTTATATATTTTCTACGTCGAATGAATCGGTATGTTCCAATGAAACATCCTAGGTTTGAATTACCCTATCCATTATTGCACTATTTTTTCTAATTTATTATTCTATTCTTATTCCTTCAATTAGTGTGGAGTTAACTTTCAAGTTGACTAGTGCATGTCATTGTCTCATCCTTTGTTTCTCTATTTTACTTGACTACCCTTTAGTAATTTTTATTGGGAATGCTCATATGATCTTTATTGATAAACCCATACCTTACTCCTATTGAGTTTGTCACTTTACGTTTTCATGTTCTCCCAAGATCTTCTAAGTGGCAATCTCAATAAAAATTCCCTTACTTTCCCAACTGCTTCTAAAATTTGAGACTTGTTAGATGAGCCCATGAAATCCATTGTCTTAGTTTGCATTGGGTTGAATTTCCCTTCATAACTAATTTTTCTAACACTTCTTTGGTTATTTCTTACAATTTTTTCTGAATCATGGGCTCCTATAAGATGATATATTGTAGTACTTCTATCTAGTTTATTCGAAGTCAAAGATTTTGTGCTCTATCAATGGTTAGATATCTTGACTGACCTATCAACTTCATTTTAATTAGTATCACTAAAACTGACAATTCCAATTTTAAATATATAGTATACAATTGTAACTCCCTTTCATCTTCCCACTAACCATTATTTATGGGGAGAATTGTCTTGATGAATGTTAGGAGGATTAGCTCTAGAATAGAAAATACTATGTTGGTTTGTTGATTCAGCTCATTAATATTTTCAAGTGCATATGGTTGATATGATAAGAGTTTTAGATGGATGTCAGTTGAATTAACACAATACACTTTTGTTGAGTCCAAAACAAACTAGATGTGTGACTACTTAAGGAGGGGCCGATGGACCTACTATGGAACTCACTATCTCTATGATACTCTTTCCATATTTTATAACCCAATTTCTAAACATTTCCCAAAGGGATGGAGAGTATTTCTTGCCCAACTAATTACTAACAAAGAATTTAAAGTTCCTCACGAATGAGATGACCTTTCTAGTAAAAGATGTCTCTCCCACTAGACGGACCTATGAAATTGCTAACTAAATAAGAAGAGAAGGGAACCATATCACCTTCATATAATTTTGACATTATTTGTAGTTATTTTTTAGGATGTTGGTGACATGATCAACCTAGTTGTACTTCTTGTTCAACTTAACTATCTTACCAATGGCTTCTAAGATATTTAGCCTATCATCCAATGCCCACACATTAAGGGAATACTAAGGGATACTATAATGAATGCCCACTTTATATTTTCTTTTTTTACATGCAAACATAATAAGCCCCTTTTAGTTCTCTTTTGTTATTCCTCCTATAAATTCCCTCAATCAAGCATTGGAATCTATTTTCATAGGAATTTATAAAGTATAAATGTAGGAGCCTTCTTTGGAGATGAGAATTCTTTTGAAATTCCTAATAGGAATTTCATTTGCATGTTTTTTCATACAAATACATTTCCAAAGGTGTTAGACTCGTTGGATCCAATGACACCAAATCTTAGCTCCCAAAAATGCATCTAAAGTTGAAGTATGTCTTAATTTACTCTTATTATTTGATCTTTTATCTCCTTTGGAATCAAGATATTGATGTTAAAATACAAATAAAGAAGAAAACCATTTGTTAAAATCCAAATCAAGATGTTGAAAATCACCAGAAAGATCTAATTGGGACTTGGATAGGTGACCCATAAATTCTGTTAGAATCCTAACATTAGATCATATCTAGAATCCTTTTGTTATGATCCCACCAGTTTAAAATTGTACTCTTTGAAGGTATTTTATGATAAAGTTTAGAAAATATCAATGTGATTTTGCAGGAAATTATTTTAGCTTAGAAAATATCAATGCGATTTTTTTCGTAAAGTGTCCAATTTTGCAAGCCGACCATGACTCAATTTATTTCGGATAATGTGCTCATAGTTAAAAAAATGATATGTAGTGGCCTATGGCCTGTGTGCAAGACACTCGACTGGCAAGACTATCATCCTAGAAAAAGGGTGTTCTAGTGGAGTACAACACCTATCCCATTCCTCTTGTAGCTACCTCCCAGCTCAGCCATAAGGACTTCGCTACAGACATCTATCTGTCAGTTATTCCTCTAGTGAACTAGACACTTATTCATTTACAGTGCAATAATGGAGCGAACTAACCAACTAAAAATTGTTTTATGGAGCGCAGGACCTGCATAGTGTCTATATATATATATATATATATATATATATATATATATATATATATATATATATATATATATGCAAGGGTCTTCCAATTGGTAATTTTTCAATTAGGGATTATACTCTCCTGGGTTTGATCATAGAAACTGAGACAAGGGAAGCATTTTAGCTAGCAGCAAGGCACACAACAAAGGCACAAGAAGCATCTGAGCTAGTAGCAAGGAACAAATCAAAGGTTCTGTTTTCCACTTCATTATATTTCTCATGCTCTCACACAACCTATTTTAATTTTTCGAGTTTCAAAAATTATTTTCATTCATAGTTTTGAGTAGATAGTATTGATCATTGTCCAAATGCATAATGTGTTACCTCTTGTCATGCATGAATTAGACTATGTGGGTCACATTTGGGGTGAACTTGTGGGAATTCTCCTATTTATATTAAAGTTGGAATACATGGGATAGAGTGTGATGCCAGAGGAAGCAATAGCTATAGCACAAATAGGTGAAGATACAAACTAAATTGTAGAGGCTAAATTTGTAACACAAATTATAGAGGAATTTGCGAAAGTGTGGGTTGTCACAATAGGGAAAGGGATAGAGAAACCTAGTGAGGAAGAAGGATAATTTCAAGAAGCATGTCATGACAATGACTTCTTCAATAGGTTTCTTCAAAGTTTTTCATCTCAAAGTGTCCTCCAAAATGGTCTTCAAAATATTCTCTAAGGATGTTGTCAAGAATGGAATTTGGTTCCTCCAAATGTTGCCCAAAAATCTAGTCTCTAGAGATCAAAAAAATCCAATGATGTTTTCCTTCAACTGGTCTTCAAGGTATCTTCAAGATTCCTTCAAATAATAGAGTTCAATACTCCAAAATTTTCTTCACCCTTCAAGGTATGTTGCTTCAAAACTGATTCAAAGGTGTAAAATAGGTCTTCAAGCTTGTGTTAAGTCACCTCGAGGAGATCTTTATAAAATGCTTCAAAAGGTTCTTCAAGCCTCCTTCAAATTCACTTTAAATGACCCTTCAAATGTTGTTCCAAAGGATGCCCAAAACCCTACTGCCAAAACTATGAAGGACTTTGCTACTTCTTTAATTAAGTTGTGCTTCAGATTGTAGATGAATATTATAACAATGTTTTTGTTGCTCAAATTTCAAGATATGTTACACTTGGTCCTCAAAAATATCTCATGGGAATGATCTCAAAACAAACCCTAGAGGGAGAGGACCTAAGAATCCTTTACTAGTGCAACCAAAAATCTAGGATCAATCAAGCCCATGTGTTCTCCTTCATCCTACATAAGTGACTAATTTTGTCTCCCTATAAACTTGGATTAAAGCCCATAATCTCCCACGATGGTTTCCTCTTTGGAAAAACCTCATATTAGACCTTAGGGCCAAAGTCCTACCTCAAGGAAAGAAAATTCAGAAACCTGTAATGTTTTCACTGTGACAGGTCTAAATTCTAATTGTGAAGAGGATCTAAGTTTTAATTCTGTCGAGTGATCTGAAGCTTGGGCTCCTCTAAGGTGATATCTTGTAGTAATTCTATCTAGTTTATTCCAACATTTTGTGCTCTATTGATTCTTAGATATCTTGACCCCGCTTGTCAACTTCTTTTTAGTTAGTCTCACTAAAACTAACAATTCCAATTGGAAATGTATAGTATAAAATTCCAACTCCCTTTCATCTTCTCATTCACAAACCTATTTTAAGTTTTTGAGTTTCAGAATTTATTTTCATTCATAGCTTCCAATACATGGTATTAATCAGTGTCTAAAAGTATAATGCATTACCTCTTGTCATGTGTGAATTATAGTATGTGTGTCACATTTGGGGTGACCTTGTAGGGATTCCCCTGTTTCTATCAAAGTTGGAAGACAGGGGATAGAGTGTGATGTGAAAGGAAGCAATAACTATAGCACAAATAGGGAAATATAAATATGAAATTATGGAGGCTAAAACTGTAACACAAATTATAGAGGAATCTGGAATAGTGTGGGTTGTGACACTAGGGAAATGGATAGAGAAAAGGATTGTTCAAAAGGAAGCAAAGGACCAAGTCACTTTTCATAGATTCCTTAACCTAGTTTTAGGGAATAAAGAATGGAAAGTAGTTATAGGCCTCCTCTATACATGTAGGAACTCCTCTCATTCCAAATTATTTTGAATTTTTACATATCATTTTCATAAGGCATAAATATAAGATATTTATTGGATTTTTGGTATCAACTACTTGGAGATCTCATTAAAGATATATTTATGAATGTCCAAGGTTTCTACTAGACAACATCATCAATCCCTTTGAATGGAAACTTTGTCACTTGGATGGGTGATGTCTCAGATTTATATGTCTTCCATTCTCCTTAATTGTCTTTATAAGTGATTAAATTCTTGTATTGTTTAGGTTTATGTTCCTTGAAAATAGTTCTAGTTATTTTTTTATATTCCACCATCTTTAAAGGTTGTAGAAATTGATTCAAACTGCAAAATCTTATCTTTACTCTTAAAAGATGTCTAAAGGGAGAGAGAGGATCAAAATGATAAATTTTGTCCCAATTACTTCCCTAGAAATCATTCCAATACCACTTATAGTGATCATAAACCCTTATAATTAAATGATAATCAAGATATTTAGGGAGATACAAGATATTTAGAGAGATATAATTTCAAGTTTCCTTTCATTCATAGTAGTGTCCATTGATGTTGTGTAATTGATGGTGTAATTTCCTCGTAGTAGCCATCTTCCATACTGTGAAATATATGGCATGAGTATCTTCCTCTTTTTCCATGTCTACTTCAATATTAAGATTCACTTCCACTTTATTTAATTTGTGTTCTGGTGAATATTTCTATTTTGTAGCACAACATCAGAGCCTAGTCACCTCAACATGGTGACCTATTTTTTCATTGAGGCTCATTTTTTTTTGTAGCTTCACTACTGCAACTACTACACCTATGGTCACCTCATCTTATTTTGACTTGTGCTTCTTGTATGATTTTTTTTCTTTATTCCTTTATCTGTCTTTCTTGTGGACCTCTTCATATTTATTGTCCTCTTGCACTATAGATTTTTTACCTTTGGAGTTGAATTTGGAATTATTAGCTTCATCACTACTACTCATTTTTGGGTTCCTAATGTGGATATCAGCTCAGCATCACTTCATATTTTCTAGCCTACTAATGTAGTGAAATCCTCTTCACAACTAGCAACTCCACAATCTTATTTTTAACATGGCCCAAATTAGTTTAGAGAGATAATCAAGATGTTTAGAGAGAAACTCCACAATGTTATTTTTAACATGGCCCAAATCAGTTTGGAGATATAATCAAGATATTTACATATATATAAGTGTAGAAAAGATATTTAGAGAGATATATGTGTAACATTTATGCTCTTGCTTCTCCCACTTGTTTAATTAGTTACAATTGCAAGTTTCCTTTCATGCATAGTAGTTCCCATTGATGTTGTGTAATTGATGGTGTGATTTCATCATAGTAGCCATCTTCCATACTATGCAATATATGACATGAGTATCTTCCTATTTTTCCATGTCTAATTCAATATTAAGATTCACTTCCACTTTAATTAATTTTTATTCTGATGAATTCTCCTATATTCTAGCACAACATCAGAGCCTTGAAACCTCATCATGGTGCCCTAGTTTTTCGTTGAGCCTCATTTTGCATTGCAGCTTTAGTACTGCAACTGCTACACCTATGGTCACTTATTCTTTTGACTTGTTCTTTTCGTATGTTTTTTTTACTTTATTCATTTATTCATCTTTCTTGTGGACCTCTTCATATTTATTTCCCTCTTGCACTATAGATCCTTTACATTTGGAGTTGAATTTGGAATCATTATCTTCATCACTACTAGTCCTTTTTAGGTGCCTACTGTGGATATCATCTCAAGATCACTTCATCCTTTGTAGCCTACTCATGTAGTGAAATCCTCTTCACAACTAGAAACTCCACATTGTAATTTTTAACATGGCCCAAATCAGTTTAGAGAGATAATCAAGATATTTAGAGAGATATAAGTGTAGACAAGATATTTAGAGAGATACATGTGTAATATTTATTTTCTTTCTTCTTCCACTTGTTTACTTAGTTACAATTGCAAGTTTCCTTTCATGCATAGTAGTGCCCATTGTTGTTGTGTAATTGATGGTGTAATTTCCCCGTAGTAGCCATCTTCCATACTGTGCAATATATTACATGAGTCTCTTCCTCTTTTTCCATGTCTACTTCATCTTTAAGGTTCACTTTGACTTTAATTAATTTTTGTTCTGATGAATTCTCCTATTTTCTAGCGCAACATCGAAGCCTTGACACCTCATCGTGGTGCCCTACTTTTTTCGTTGAGCCTCATTTTGCAATGTAGATTGACTACTGCAACTGCTACACTTGTGGTCACCTCTTCTTCTTTTGACATGTGCTTCTTGTATGCTTTTTTATTTATTTATTCCTTTATTCATCTCTCTTGTGGACCTCTTCATATTTATTGCCCTCTTTCACTATAGATCTGTTACCTTTGGAGTTGAGTTTGGAATCATTACATTCATCACTACTACACATTTTTAGATGCCTGCTATGGATATCAGCTCATGATCACTCATATTTTGTAGCCTACTCATGTAGTGAAATCCTCTTCATAACTAGAAACTCCACAATTTTATTTTTAACATGGCTCAAAAGGTTAAGAGAGATAATCAGGATATTTAGAGAGATATATGTGTAACATTAATGCTCTTGCTTCTTCCACTTGTTTACTTAGTTACAATTGTAAGTTTCTTTTCATGCACAATAGTTCAAATTGATGTTGTGTAATTGATGGTGTAACTTCCTCATAGTAGCCATCTTCCATACTATGAAATATATGACATGAGTCTCTTCCTCTTTTTCCATGTCTGCTTCATCTTTAAGATTCACTTTCACTTTAATTATTTGTTGTTCTAGTGAATTCTCCTATTTTCTAGCACAACATTAAAGCCTTGACACATCTTCATGGTGACTTGCTTTTTTGTTGAGCCTCATTTTGCATTGCAACTTCACTACTGCAACTGCTACACCTGTGGTCACCTCTTCGTCTCTTGACTTGAGCTTCTTATATGTTTTTTTTTATTTATTCCTTTATTCATATTTCTTGTGGACCTATTCATACTTATTTTCCTCTTTCACTATAGATACTTTACCTTTCGAGTTGAATTTGGAATCATTAGCTTCATCACTACTACTACTTTATAGGTTCCTACTGTGGATATCATCTCAAGATCACTTCATCTTTTGTAGCCTACTCATGTAGTGAAATCCTCTTCAACCCTAGAAACTCCACAATGTTATTTTTAACATGACCCAAATCAGTTTACAAAGTTAATCAAGATATTTAGAGAGATATAAGTGTAGAAAATATATTTAGAGAGATATAGGTGTAACATGCTCTTGCTTCTTCCAATTTTTACTTAGTTACAGTTGCATGTTTCCTTTCATGCATAGTAGTGCCCATTGATGTTGTGTAATTGATGGTGTAATTTCCTCGTAGAAGCCATCTTCCATACTGTGCAATATATGACATGCATCTCTTCCTCTTTCTCCATGTCTACTTCATCTTTAAGATTCCACTTTAATTAATATGTGTTATAATGAATTATCCTATTTTCTAGCAAAACATCACAGCCTTGACACTTAATCATGGTGCGCTACTTTTTCATTGAGCCTCTTTTTGCAATGCAACTTCACTACTACAAATGCTACACCTGTGGTAACCTCTTCTTCTTTCGACTTGTTCTTTTTGTATGCTTTTTTTTCTTTATTCCTTTATTCATATTTCTTGTGGATCTCTTCATATTTATTTCCCTCTTGCACTATAGATCCTTTACCTTTGGAGTTGATGTTTTAATCATTAGCTTCATCACTACTACTCCTTTTTAGGTGTCGAATGTGGATATCAGCTCAATATCACTTCATCTTTTGTAGCCTACTCATGTAGTGAAATCCTCTTCACAACTAGCAACTCCACAATGTTATTTTTAACATGGCCCAAATTAGTTTAAGTTGTTTCTTTCTTCTCCATATAAGCATGGTTTCCTTAATATTCTTCACCAATGGCTTCTATACTTCCATGAAACTTCCTTCTTTCATTTCTAGTAAACCAACAATATGATCCTCAATTACAATGTTAATCTTTTGCTACTACAATATTTCTTACATATTCATTGACATGAAATTATTATCTAAACATCGAACTCCCCAATGAAACTCCTCCAAATGATTTCCTTCCACATGTGCCCAAATGACTATCTCAACACAATCACCACCTTGTTTTTCATCATCCACAACTACTTGGAGGCCTTTTACCGATTTTTTGATGTTCCCTTGAGGATCTTTTAATAATGTTTTCCTCAACATCCCTAGAGATCTAATTCATTTGAATGGGAACAAAGTTCAAGATCTGCTACACTTGGTCCTCAAAAAAATCTCATGGGAATGATCTCAAAACAAGCCCTAGAAGGACCTAAGGATCCTTTACTAGTGCAACCAAAAAGTTGGGATCAATCAAGCTCACATATGCTCCTTTGTCCTACATAGGTGACTAATTTTCTCTCTCTGTAAACTTGAATTAAAGCCCATAATCTCCTACAATGGTTTCCTACTTAGAACAACCTCGGATTAGACCACTAGGCCAAGGTCTTACCTTAGGGACTGAAATTTCAGAAACCTGTAATATTTTCACTGTGACAGATCCAAATTATAACTGTGAAGAGGATCTTAGTTTTAGTTCTACCTAGTGATCAATGAATTGCTACAGGAATTCTATCGAAATACATCCTCAAATCCGAGTTTAGGCCTGTGGTAAGTAGTCTGATTTATTTTTTGTGAATCTTGTAGTTAATCAAAGATTTGAAATTTTGTTATTGCATAGTGATCTCAATTGTTGTAGTATTTCAAATGTATGAATTTTATTGTTGAACAGTGATCCAAATTGTTGTAGTATGTCATATGTCCAAAATTATATAAGATATCCTTCAATTTTCAATAGATTTGTTTTTGCTTTTTGTGTTTTTCCTTCACTGAAATATTTTTCCTTCGTCCCCCAAATTCCACATTTTCCTTCTTGTCTCAGACCACCGAGCATTTTCTAGTGACAATTTGAATTCTTCTATTTATACAAGATCTTCACTTTATTGGAGGGTCACGTGTGTTGAGAAATGAAGCAGAAATCAAGCCTACATAGGTCGATTGGTAGACTTAATCAATTTTAACAGTCATAATTTCAAAAATTAATATATTTATAATGGAAAAGAATTAGGAGGAATGGGGGTACTTGTTGGAAATCCCTTGACCTCCTCTATAAGTTTATGTAAGAAACATTTTGTGATGTTGTCATGAATGTGAAGGAAAATAATTTTTCATGTCATCCCTATATTTTTATCACAACTCTTAGAATTAAGGCTTTAGGCTAGGATTGGCTATTTTTCATAAAATGAAGAACAAGGATAATAGAGACATTTCTTCAACTAGACATTAGGGTTTTAATGCAAGGGTTTCAACTAGACATTTCTTAGCGCATCAAATTTAGGGTAAGATTCAACAAGGGCTTCAACAATGTTAGGGAATCATGCATAATATTAGGGTTTGCATTAATATTAGGGCTTTTTACAAGCTAGGGAATCATTACACTTAGGGTTTCATTGTCATGTCTTCATTTTTACTTAATCATCATGCTAAGGTTTTATCATCAGGCTAGACATCATATAGTTAGGGTTTTACTATTGCCTGTGTTCCTTAATAGAAAATCTAATAAGGAATATTCCTCCCCCTTTTATAGCCTTCAAGGTCACCTCATTTCGTTTCACTTGAGAAAAGGACAAGAATCAACACTTGTGACGGGGATCATCTGGTGGAGGTGAGGGTGGCTAATACTTTGCATCATAATTATATCCTTCAATGATAAAATATAAATCTAAGAAATGTTGAAACTAGGAGACATGGCTCAAGCCCATGCCTATGTTGCAACCATAAAGACATATACAAATAGATCAATAGTAGAACGACAAAATAGTTATACATTGTGTGTATGGCAGAAATAAGTAGTAGCTAGACATTGCAAATAATTAAAAATTGTTATTGAAAAGAGAAAAGGTTCAATACTTGTGATATATGATGGGAAAGAAAAGGTTAAGATAAAGGCTATAGATTCAATTATTTTTACTGATGCAAACACAAAAATTAATTTGAAAATATGTCAGAAACGAGGGTTTGTATGATTTGAAGTTACAACTAAGATTGAGTGTTTGGATCTTCTTTCCGTGTGTAGGAAATATATGTCACATATAGCAATAAGTTCAAGTTAAAATCGTCGTACTACATTACAATTGCAGACATTGTCTATAGTAGCTTTGCTTTTTCCATACCACACTTATCGAATCTAAAGTTGTGGCTTGGTGTTTCAACAACCTCCAATCTCATCTATACAGTTGTTGCTATTGCATTATCCATAAAATATGACATTCTTCTCTTTCCTATTTATTTATTTATTCAGAATTGATGTTTCAGAATCGTTGTTTATGAAAACATGCATGCAAAAAGTATATTTTTCTTGTATGTTTGGATATTGGTGTTTCTACTCTGCCTTTTTGTCATTCAATTTAGGATAAATAAAAAAATTCCTAAATATTCCTTAGTGGTTGATGTTAAATTCCCTTAATTCAAGAAGCCATAGAAATCCAAGAAAGTTATATCCTTAAGACAAACATAAAACTTACTTCAATCATAGAACTTCCTCAATGAAATTACATGCATAAAAGTTTAAACCAACATGTTTTAGAATAATTTTATGGTATTTTTGTGGGATTCACGTTGTCATATATTTCAATAGTTATTTATGTAATGATCCTAACTAGCATCCACAAACTTTTCTTTGCATCTTTCTATTGCATTATTTTCTTGGTGTCTATACAAAATGGCAGACCAAGTATTTATGTTGCTTTTGGTATTTGTAGTATTTATGTTGTTGATTTAGTTAAATTCTTAATAAGACATTTTGGTCTTTGTAGTATTTATGTTGTTGATTTAGTTAAATTGTTAATAAGACATTTAGCTACACATATGAAAATTAAATTGAAAACTAATGAACTCAAGAAATTCCCATCAAGTAATTGTCATTGGAAGAAGAATATAATTTTCAAAATGAAGCATATATAGTTTTTGTTTTCATAAAAGCTAGTGGGAGATGCCACAAACCAAAACTAAGACTAGTCTTATCTAGGGCCTATAAAAAAATAAAATCAAACACTATCATGTATTTGTGTCTGGATTTATAAAAAATAAAATAAAAAGGAGAGATAATGCATGCATATATTTATACTAGATCTTGCAATAATGCTTCTAATATATAGAATTACATGATTTGGTTTAAAGAGTGTGTAATGATATCCCATCTCAAGTTTCTTTCCCTGACAAATGGAACTATTATAGACATAAACTGCAAACAATCATCTGAGATGAGGCTTGAATCTCAAATGGCCTCAAAATATGATTCAAGACATAAACTAGAAGTAATACTCAAGTTAAAAGTTGTAGTCGTATTGTTTATAGTACATAGTGCATTCAGGGAAATAACACATCTTCATCTGAATATTCAGATGAATGGGCAACAAAACCCACTCCAAGGATAGATGAATACTTCAATGAAATTATATATTATAGTTGCAAAATGTGCCAAAATAGGAAACTAAAGAAGTGAAGGCTTGATGGTATCCATAGATTGGACCATGGAGTTTATATAGAAGAGGTACATTGTAATTAGCGAATTGTTATTCTTATAATAACTAAATATGCACATATTTAATACATTATCATTGATCATCTCAATTGATTTTTTTTATGAAAATTCGCTTATGATTCCCAATATTCTTGAAGAACCAACAGATGATATTGATAATAGCCACTCTCAAGATGAAGGACAAGACACATTTATCGATGAAACCACTTTGCATATAAATGAGGCTTGTGTCAATGAATTTATCCAAGATTTATACACATCTTTTGAAGAAGTTATTGATTCACTCCTAGCTCACTTGGCTAGGACACCTCTTTTTGCAAATGTTGAATCCTTTATATTGGTGACACTTATGTTGTTGTTGAACTTGAAGGTTACACATGGACCGACAAACACATGATTTACTGATATATCAAGGTTATATTTGGTACTCCTATAAATTAATTCTCTAGATGTCTTAAAAGTTTTGAATATTGTTTATACATATAAAAATTATTTGTTACATTATGAAGGTTTTTAGCAAACAAAATACTTCCAAAGGACAATAAGTTGCCTCATTCTCATAGATAAGTATCTTCAATAATGAAATGCATTGGAATGGAGCACAATACATATGATGCATGTCCAAATGACCATATATTGTACTATGGAGAGAATGAAAATTTACAACAATGCCCAGTGTGTCACACAAATAGGTATCGCCAAGATCAAGTATCCAAGAAGGTTCCTTATAAATTACTACAACACATTCCACTAAATCCAAGGTTTGAGAGAATGTTAAAATGCAAGGAGTTTGAAAAATATATGGATTATCATGCACAAGGGAGGAGCCAAGATAGTGTCATGTGTATGGTTGCAGATAGTAAATATTGGAAAGAGATTGAGGAAAAATGACCACAATTAAGAAATGAGACAAGGAATGCAAGAATTTCTCTAATAATGGATGGTGTCAATCCTTTTGGAGATCTTACAAAAAAATATTATGTTTGTCTAGTTTTAATTATAAACAACAATATTTCCCCTTGGATGGAAATGAAAAAGGAACATGAAATGTTAACTCTTATCATACCAAGTACTAGAACATATGAATGCAATGCTATCTTGAATATTATATAAAAATATTTCAATTCATTTAATCCTAATAAAAAACTCTCTGTTTACTTAGGGAAATATTAGGTAAAGGATATGGATGTATACATGGAGACCCTCATTGATGAGCTTTGTGAATTATGGGATGGTGTAAATATGTATGATGTATCAAGACCTATCAATGATAGAAACTTCCTCTTTCATGTGATTCTTATTTCGACAATCCATGATTCCCTGGGGCTCTCTATTTGTTGTGGTAATATATTATAAATTACATTTATAATTATTGTGTTCATTTTACTAGTAATTAAATATGGTTTCCAAACTTATTTTAGAGCTACAAACAAAGGGGAAACATGGTTTCCCATCATGTCAGCCAAAATTGTTACATATGCAATCAAAGGATCTCAATAAAACTGTCTATGATTAGTAGAGACAATTTTTACCAGAAAATCATCACTATCGAGTGTGTGATAAACATAAGTTAAATGGAAAGGAAGTGGAAATGAGGAAGCCAATAAAGGTGAACCATGCTAGGTGGAAAGTGATGTATGAAAAAAATAAGGGAAATGTTTTCCCCTATGAATGAAAAGACTCTATTTTATATAAATTATAATATTATGAGAACAATCTAATATCCCACCTATTTGATAATTTGCACATCATAAAAAATGTGGCGGAGTGCTTGTGGAAACATCTAAATATAACTAACCTTGAAGCACAAATAATGTTATGAAAAGACCTTCGAGTTGCCAATATCATGTCGAACATGTGGTTGCATGAAGACGACTCATATATTCCTGCAAAATAGACTTTTACATAAAAGGAGAAATAAAACATCATTTCTACTATGAAAATCATAAGATTTCTTTATGGCTTCGGTGTGACATTAAAAAACTTATTCACAAGAGATGGATCAGTGTTCTCAGGCCTAAAAACACATGATTGGAAAAATTAGATAAAGGTAGCTTTGTCACATGTTATATTTGTTGAAAACTTAATTAGAAAATTGTATATCCTAGTGATAATATCAGTTCATGCATATTTGAACATGGTTATTTGTTAATGGTCATGTAGTATGTGTTTCCTACAACAATACCAAGTAATTTTGACCATGATGTCACATTGAGTATTTAAGAATTATGCAAATATATGAGGTATTTTCAATCCCTTAAGCATAATCTTCCATGACTCTTATAATTTGAAATGAATCATTGGTTATTCCTTTATATGGGTTTCTAATTTTATATTACGAGAAACCACAATTATTTATTGTAATACATCGTAATACTTATAGGTGGGTCTCATCTAAAGAGATACATCAGGATGACTTGAAGTATTGGAAGAGGAATGTTTCACTTTTGATTTCACTTTTGCTATGTGATATTCAAATGTGCTTCCCTCCAAGATTCTCTAATTCTTAAGAGAACTACATTGTACACACAGTATAAGAGATTAAAAAGTGTGGTCCTATTCATATTCGAACAATGTGGCTTGTGGACAGATATATGAAGGTCTTAAAACAATTTGTGAGGCAAAAGGCTCGACTAGAAGGGTCCATAGTTGAGGGGTACATGGTTTTCCAAGAAATGGTTCATTTGAGTGACTACTTACGTTAATTTCATCTTCAAGCTCCGCAATTATGGAATTATAGCCAATCTCAATCATATGAAGGAGAAAAATTAGAGGGTGAAGGGACTTCAAAGAGGATAAAAGGTATACAAAAATGTTAGTAGTAGTTATTTTTATCTTAAATTTTATAATACATGGATTTGAATAATTATTAATTCATTAAACAAAAATATTTTTCATTGTAGATGCTAAGGAGTGGGAGGCATTACATTTGTATGTTGCATACAATTCTAACTTTATGTCAGAATGGAAGGAGAACTAAGCTGAACAAAAAAAATTAGAAGATGAAAATGCATGGGCAAATATATATAATAGACATGGTGAAAACACTACTCGAGAATTTCCTACAAGCCATAAAAGAAAGTGGCCAGAGAGATGCTCATGGAATTGGCTAAAGACCAATATTGAACACGAGGCAACAAAAGGGAATGATAGAGTGACACAAGAACAATTGAATTTCATTGAAGGATCTATAAATGGGGAGGTGGTATATATTAATATGTTGCATATATTTAATAAATTGAATGTTAAATTTATATCCTTGAATCTAATTAGTTAATATTTATATGAATTTAGGTAACATATTACAAAGGAATGTGGAATTTCGGTCATCATTTTCACATCAGAAAATTTGATGAAAAGAGACAAACTTATGATTGTGGATTTTCAGTATCATTTAAGGTGGAATTACGCTCACATGCAAATGATAGACAACCAATCACAAGCACACTTCACTACTATGGAGTGTTGGATGATATTATAGAGATTGATTTTATGTCTTTCAAAAAAGATTTTTTCGTGTTGGATGGTACAAGCTTATCGAAGTGGGAGAAGAAAAAACTATCTTGCTCCATAATAATGGATTCCATATGATCAATATATCTAGGTTTGAAGCCCTTTTGAACCTTATGTGTTTCTATTGAGGCCTTAAGTTTTTGTTGCTCCAACATGGGGTATAACCACTCAGTCTAAACCTTAAGACAACTCCTTTTTCGTTTAAGTGGTGGCTCCGACTGGGGATGATGGGACCAGTTTCCCATAATGGGTTTTAAAATGAGAGTGGGTGGTTTTTGGAGTGATTGCAATAGAATAATGATATCTAAATGCCCTATTCTATCATGCAAATCTATAGCTAACTTAATCTAATATAAACCTATGTATTTCTGTATAACATGCGATCTACATAGGTATCTGCTTGACATGTGATAATAAAGATAAATCACATATAAAACATAGATGATAACGTGTAAAGATAATTTCTTTGACCAAATAGTTAGTCAAAGAAATGTATAAACTATATTGCATATGTGATGTTTTATATATGAAAATAAATAATCTCAGCTAGGAATCATAAAATAGTGCAATTAATGCTTAACAGAAAGAACATATCTCATATACAATTCATGAAAATAAAGTGTTGTCACTAATTAAACAGAAACATGACTAATCATACAAGATAGAATTACCATATATGTAAGTTTTTCTCATTTGACTAATGACATAAATAAAATCCTTTCTTCAGATCAAATTATCTTCCAAGTATACAAAAGTGCATCAACAAACGAAAGTCGTCAGATATTCAAAAGAAATGATCATGTTCCATATTTTCACCAAAGCTTTCATAAACTTAAAATAGTGCATTCTTTGCAAATGTTTTTAATAAAATTCTGGGCCCTTCTCTAAATGCATGAGAAGGGTATAAATACTATTCTAACTAATGTTCAAAAATGTATTATACAAAAATTTGAGGAGGTTTCAAACAACCTTCCTCCTAGCTAGTTAACTAACTCTAAAAATAAAAAGTGACTTGATGAGAAGAGGCTATGATAATGATTTGTTGTCTGCCAGCTTGTCTTTCAAATCACATATATCGACCATCGGTTTGACTTGAGGAGGTGTGCCAAACTGTGTTCTAACCTGTCCTATGAAAATTGGATCTATGAGAGGTGGCAATATCCACTGAGTTGAATGGAGTGAGCAGTTAAGGGTCATGATTTGACTATGTGGCTTGACGAGGTATTGCCAATATGACTCCCAATCAGTCTTTGCTAACTTTGTGATTGCTTCCCTTTGAGTTTCTACTCTTTCCTTCCATCTGTTATGCAATTCATTTAGATCAGGAAGTTCTTTTGGGTTGCCTTCCTTCACTAGTTTGGTGGAAAGCAAAGTGAGGTTTACCTCCTTAATTATGATCTTTGACACCTCGGCCACTCTTGCCACTACTAGTTTGGCTAATTTGATCCTTGCATCCCAATCCATGAAAAGAATGTCCTTGTGTGTCTCCTCGATCTCAGGTAGATTATCTTTCCTTCCCTCTTATGTTTCTTTCCATTCGATGAAATTTGAAATTCTTGTGTTTAGATCAGTAAACTCAGTTCTCTGGTCAATCGCTTTATCTGTTAGTTGGTCACTAGTCATCAGATAAGGAGCAATATGTGACATATTCTGGCAAAATTGTTCTTGTTGTTCTAATAAGAGAGAATTTAGTTCTAATGCCTCTTTGATGAATTCCTCGATAGTAGGAACATCCTTATATATTTCCATGGCTTGTTGCAAGTCTTAGAGTTATATGTTTTTGGCCGATATGTCTTCTTCATGGCTTATCTTCAGCACCTCCATTCTTTGTTACAATTTGGCCAACTGCTCAGCATCATGCCTATTCACACTTGCCTTCTCTGTTTGAAGTTGTTGCTCAAGCTTTGCAATATTTTCTTTCTTTTCCTTCAACAAAACAGATATCTCGGTAGCTTTTTCCATGGTAGAAATTGCATATGCTCCTGTAAACTGGGACAATCTAGTCAAGTTTTCAGCTGGGTTGGAAGGGGTGTCTTTCCAAACTATGTTCATCGGCTCATTACTAGGTGGGAGCTTGGGTGTTTCTTTCCTTATCCTTTTCCTTTATCTCCTTACTAGAGCCTTATGAACTAGGCTGCATAACACGTCAAGAGGAGGGATTTCAATCACCTTTAAGACAATTTCTGATGTAGGTAGAGTGGGAATGATTTCAGTCTTTTGAGACGTTATTGCTTTCTCATCTATCAATTCAGACTCTGTGTTTTTCTAAACATGTAGATGAGTTTGATACTCCATATTTTCTTAGGCATCTGTTGTCCTGGGAGTGTCTTTTAGTTTCTTATTGAATTGATCCCACTCCTACTCCAAACTGTTTCTTTTGACCTCAGAACTGATACCTTTGGGTGGGGTACTCATACCATGCTTTTCGGCTGACTTCCTGCTGGATTCTACCGTATTCTTAGTGTCTTGGGCTTTCCCTGTATCAAGTTCTTTCCTTGTATCTACTTGAGAATCTATGTGAGAATAAGGTCCCTCACTATTGACAGTCACATTGGGCTTAGGTTTGTCCTTGATTTTTAACAAATGCAATGGAATTATGTCGAGCCTTTTGTTTCTGAACTCCTAAAAGCTTTCAAAATCTTCAGGACACATATTTGTCCTTGCTCATTTGAATTATTGTTCGAACGATTGAGATGACTATAAAAGGTCTTCAAAATCATTAGCCTGATGCTTATAAGCCTTGATCTTTACTGTAGTAATGATGTTATATGATATCTCGTCTCGATCAAATTGCCTTTTGGGAAAAGTATGGAGCCTGAGGCTTTCCAGGCTTACTAACTCCTTTATTGCATGGTTTAAAATTTTCTAATGAAAAGGAACCACACCTAATAGTAAAATATGGCCACAATAACTTCTTGCATTCTTTCAGGACTTTGGTCAAGCCCTTTCCCATGGTCTAGTGGGCCATTTCTCTTGCTAACAATTTATCAGAGGCATACAAAGGGAGGACATTTGGGTCTACTGTACTACAAAAAACCCTGATGTATGTGAACCATTCTTCAACAAAATATTTTCCGACTGCAAGAAGGTCTATAGCGGCTTCTTGGGAAAACCTAGGGGCTTTATTATTTAAAATTAATTTACACAATGGAAAAATAATATCATGGTATATTTTATAAAAATAGGGTATATACTATGATTCCCAAATTTTTTAATGTCTTAAATGGATAGGGTAGGGATCCTGCAAGGTCCATTTCCAACCCAAGATTGGAAATTTACTGCAGAAATAGATGGCATACATAATGTAGCCACTAAAATAGAATGGAGGAAGGTTCTATGGAGAGGAGGATCTCTTCTGTCGATATTTTTTGATGACAGTGGCTAGGTTATCAGATATGATGGTGGCCCAATTGATGATGTCGGAATTAACACAGGCATCAATCAAAGGAATCCATTCTATGGAAAACTTATCATTATTAGGTGACATGTATAGTCTACATAACATAGCAGTTGCATAGTTGTAGGGGTTTGCCAAATAGGCTACATGATACATACCCATTTTATCAAATTTGAACTTGTTCTCTAGTACCCTCCAGCCCTGGATCATCTTGAAAGGTTCTTCATTCTTCTTCACAAAGTTGGCCACGTATGATTTATCATATATGTCCTGAGGGTCAGGTATATGGTACATTTTCTTCAGGTCTTCCACTTTGAATGACCCCATGAGTTCCATTCTCGAGTTCCTGAATTGCTTATCTTCAATAGTGAGGTTTTCCACCACCCACCTAATCATATCAGTGTATGGGAGGATTTTTTCTCTCGCTCCTATTCTATGAAGGAAATAATAGGCAACATCCTTGAATTGGAGTTCCAAATGTCTTATTGAGTCAGTCATCTCTTTTGTGATAGTAATCTTGGGACGCTCATCCTCAAGCCTATTGTATATTACCTCCCAAGCTGTTGCTCCCCCATCGGTGCTGCAGACCATGTCAGAGAATATAGGAGACATTTTTGATAGCTCAGACTCTATAATTCTCTGATTTTCTTGTTTTTGCATCACTTTCCAAAATTACATGTCTTTTGTAGATTTCTTGAAATGGAAAAGATATATTCAGCGCAGTCGATATAGGGCAATTAAGGCTAAAATCTATCTGAAATTACTTTGAGTCATGGGAGGATTTCGAATGAGATATTCAGCATTAACTAGTCATAACTTGAAACATCGTTACCTCTCCTCAAGCTTCCAAACATTAATTACCTTGTCAAACCATTCATTATATATTAAAAAACAGTTACTTCCCATGCTTGGTGCTTCCTTCACGCATCACAGCTTTTTAAACAATGCCATATAGCGTTACTTGTCTATAACGCGAAATGCAATTGCGAATATTGCAATATCACATTTCTCAAATCATTAACGAATGACACAATGGCATGGCTTATTTATTTGTGACTCCTGCGAAATATGATTCCGAATTGTTAAGGCATTTTGATCTGGATGTCACAGCAGGGGGGTTTATCGCATATCACAATTTCTTTAAGGTGTTTATGATTATTACATGGAAAAATGCAATTTACGATTTGTGATGAGGATCCTAAAATTGAGTTTTTTTCTAAGAGTTTTCAAGGAAATTTCTTAGAATTAGGATTTATTTTTCAAAGACTAAAAAAAATTAAAAAGGGTCCCCATTTATATGTCTAATATTAGCTATTACTATATAAATGGGGGGGGGGGGGGTTGTTACATAGTTAAACAATTGGCAATTCCCTTGGGAGAACCAGTTATCTCTGATTGATTTTATGAAATTTCTAAAAACTTTCAAAATAAGAAGAGTTAAAGGAAGAATAATTACATGAGTTACAAAGTAAACAACATTTCTCTAGAATCATAATCACTTACTCAATCTATTTATTCAACTACTTTACTCTTGTAATGATAAAAAATACAAATGCCTACATCAGCCAATATTAAGATTTAAAGAGATAAAGCAGGTGCCTTCTCCAGATTAGTTTTTTGTTGTTTACTCATTTATCACAAATAGAGCCTCTGCTACTAGCAGGCGTTAATAGCGTTCGCAGGGTTATCTTTTAACCAACCATGATTCATTATCCCATCTGAAGAAATTTTCAAAATTCAAAATGATATTCACATGGTTTCAATCTCATTTGGATCTTGTCCTTTTTTCTTTTATATAATCTTTCCTTTTAAGTTTCTTAAAAGACATTGTCTAGGCTTGGTAACCTAATAATGGCAATGCCACTCACTGGTTGTAATTAAACTGAACAATCTACCTCTTGATGAGACCCCTTGTCCTTTGATTGATTAGATCATTAACTAATACCCTATTTTGGTATGCAGTTTGGGCAATATTAGTTTCATTATTTCCCTATGATCATGGCAAACAAGCTCGTAATGAGACTTGTTATCTTCTATGTTTTGAATATTTTAGAATTACACTCTGAAAAAGGAAAATTTTATTAGATGTGGTGAATCATTAGCTCTTTTAAGAGTTTTTGATGATAATGCTAGAGTTTTAAGATACTCATTTGTAGAAAGTGTCAAGTCCCTATAATACTAGTGATTCTCCCATTACTATTGTCGTTGTATCCCTCATTGTTATTGTTGTGCCTCTATTGTCCCCATATTGTTATTATTTCACCCCATAGAATCCCACTATTGATATTTTTGTGCCTTTTTATTATTATTGTTAGGTCGGCTTTAGTTATATTGTGACGCCCTAGACCCTTATATATAGAAAGGAGGTTTTTTCATTTGAAGCATCTAAGAATTGTTCATTTGCGTAATGTAAAGGAGGTTTCCCCCTCGAATAGGCTTATTTCTAAGGCATTGATCTATCTTTTCTATCATTTTGTGAGCTAGTTTCATAACAAAAAGTCCTTACTAGGTTAAAGATTCTTTTCTTGACTGATAACAAAACATCTATACTTTGTAAAGGTAAGAGTTTGTTGTTATGAAACCAACTCACAAAAAGATAGAAAACGTAGATCAACACCTTAGAATTCAACCTCTTTAAGATGGAAACATCCTTTACATTACACAAATGAATGATTTTTTTTTTATTCAAATGAAAAAACCTCCTTTCTATATATAGGAGTCTAAGGAGTCACAATGTAACCCAACCAGCCTAAAAATAATAATATAAAGGCACAAAAATAACAATAGAGGGATTCTATGGGGCACAGTAATAATAATATGGGGACAATAGGGGCACAACAATATTAATAAGGGATACAACTACAATAGTAATCAGGTAATCACTAGTATTATAGGGACCTAACATGCCCCTCTCCTTCAAAAAAGTGTTTTCCTCAATGCTTGAGTAGTTATGGATGCTTCTGTATAAGATTCTCATCCTCCCATGTGGAATCTTCAGTAGATAAGTTCTTCCACTTGATGAGATACCCTGAAATTGATCGATTTCATAGATATCGAGTTCTTATTTCTGTGACTGCTTCCAGTTCCAATATAATTTTTCCTTCCTCGTCAAGTTCTTGAAATATTGTTTGAACTAGGAGCTTGTCACCTATAACCTTCTTTAAACATGAAACATGGAAAACTGGGTGCACTCAAGAAGCTGTGGGAAGCTCCAATTTGTATGCCATAGTACCAATCTTTTGCAACACCTTGTATGGACCATAATACTTTGGTGATAATTTATTATCCTTCTTAGCTTGCTTAAGGGAAATTTGTTTATATGGTTGTAGCCATAGGAATACCCAAACACCTACATCAAAACTTGTTTCACTGCGATGCTGATCTTCCAGTTGTTTCATTCTATTCTGCGCCAAGATGAGGTTATCCTTTCAGAGTTGGAGGACTTGTTGATGCTCGATGTGATGCTCCACTACTTGAACCTTATAATTTTCTCTTAAATATGATGTGATGGATGGTGGCTGATATCCATAAAATGCCATAAATGGGGTCATTTTTGTTGTTGTATGGAAGGAAGTGTTATACCACCATTCAGCCAGAGGAAACCATTTGACCCATTGTGTCTGTTTATCAGATACAAAGCAACGAAGATATCCTTCTAAACACTTGTTTACTATCTCAGTTTTCCCATCAGATTGAGGATGATAAGATGAACTATGAGCTAACTGAGTACCAAGGCAAGAAAATAATTATGTCGAAAAATTTCCAGTGAAAATGGGATATCTGTCACTTACAATAATCTTTGGATTTCCATGTAGCTTTTGAATTGTTTCCATAAATGCAGTAGAAACTGTACTGGCTTTAAATGGATGTGATAATGCACAAAAGTGTGCATACTTGTTAAGTTTGTCAACTACCACCATGATGACACTCTTTCCCTCAGACTTGGGTAAACCTATGATAAAATCCATTGAAACCTCCTCCCAACGTTGACTTGGAATGGATAAAGGTTGTAATAGACCTGAGGTCTTAAGTGTTTCAACTTTATTTTGTTGGCAAACCAAACATTCCACCACAAACTTTTGAATATCCGATTTAATGCCATCCCAAAAAAATTCCTTCTTAACCCCGTGGTAAGTTTTTAAAAATCCTGAGTGCCCTCCTAAGGCAGAAGTGTGCAATTCCATAAGAATCTTTTGTTTGTGTTGGGAATTCTTACAGAAGTATAAGTGATATTTGCACCATAACGAATCATTTTGCCAGCTAAATGTATCAGATGTACTGGAATCTTGTTGTAACTTTCGAATAAGTTCTAACACTTCTTCATCATTCTTCCATTCTTCCCTTGCTTCGTTTATTCAATCTGGTTGGATAATAGAAATGGCGCACAACAATGCTTCCACATCCTCATCCTTTCTTGAGAGTGCATCTGCCACCACATTTTGCTTCCCTTTTTTTTAGATGATTTCAAAGTCATAACCCAACATCTTTGTGACCCACTTTTGTTGCTTTTAAGAGGATAATCTTTGTTCTAAAAAGTATTTAAGGCTATCATGATCCATTTTTACCTTGAAGTGTCTTCCCATTAGGTAGGGTCGTCATTTCTTAAGTGCATGTAATATTGCCAACATTTCCTTCTCATAAATAGCTTTGTGTAAAAACTTTCCCTTGATTGGACAACTTTCAAAAGCAATGGTTCTTTCATCTTGCATTAAAACAGCACCAATTCCATTTCCTGAAGCATCACATTCCACAATAAAGGTTTTTGTGAAGTCCGGTGTAGCTAAGACCGGTGCTTGGCACATTGTCTCTTTGAAATGTTCGAAGGCCTTTGTTGCTTCTAGAGTCCATGAAAATGCATCTTTCTTCAATAATGTTGTTAGAGGTGTTGCTATTCTCACAAAATTTTTAACAAACTTGCAATAACACCCTATTAACCTGAGAATTCCTCACAGATGCTTTATGGATGTGGGGATTTTCCATTCCTTAATGGCTTTAATTTTGCTAGGGTCTACCTTAACTCCTTCATGGGATACAATACGACCTAGATATTCCACCTCTTGTACTCCAAAGAAACATTTGGATCTTTTTGCATATAATTGTTTTTCCTCCAATAGTTGTAGCACCCTGTCAACATGTTCAATGTGATCATTCCAAGACTTGATGTAGATTAGTATATCATCAAAAAATACTAACACAAATTTTCTAAGGGTTTGAAAATGGAATTCATCAAACCTTGAAATGTGGAAGGTGCATTGGTAAGGCCAAAAGGCATGACCAAAAACTCATAATGACCCTCATGAGTTCTAAATGTTGTCTTCGGAAAGTATTTAGTCTTCATTCTGATTTGATGATATCCTGAATGAAGATCCAACTTGGTGAAGTAAATTGATCCATGCAATTCATCCAATAATTCATCGATGACAGGAATGGGAAACTTATCTTTAATAGTGAGCTCGCTGAGCTCCCTATAATTCAAACACATGCACCATGATCCATCCTTCTTGTGCACCAATACTACTAGAGCAGAGAAAGAACTTTCACTAGGTTGAATTATACCAACCTCTAGGATTTCTACAACCATACGTTCAATTTCACTCTTTTGGGCATAGGGATATCTGTACAGCCTGATGTTTGGAGGAACATTTCCTCGAATGAGATGAATAGCATGATCATGATCACGAATAGGTGGTAGACCTTTGGGAGTCTCAAATACCTTGGAATGATTGTCCAAGACTTTTTGGAGATCTCGAGAAATAGATGTTTTCGATGTGGAAACATCTAGCGAACATAATTGTGCAATTACACCTCTTTGTTCCTTTTTTAGAAGCTTTGTCATACCGTTAGCGCTGATTATCTTTCCCGGTTTCCCTACAATACCCTTCAATTCAACTTCCTTTCCTTCCACATAAAAATTCATGAAAAGTTCTTGAAAATTAAAAGCTATTTTACCTGAGGATTGTAGCCATTAGACTCCTAGTACAAAATCAGCACCTCCCATTGGAATCGAAAGCATTGGGCTAGCCAATAAATATTCTCCCATTGATAGCTTGATATTATGGCACTTTCCAGAGAAATTTATCATTCCTCCATTTGCAACCATCACTCGACAGTCTGGTGCTGGATATAGGAAGAAATTCAATTTTTTTTGCTACCTTACAATGAATAAAATTGTGGGTACTTCTTGAATCATTCAACACTATTACCTTTTTCTTCTTGATTTGTCCTTTTATCTTGATGGTTTGAGGAGTGGTAATTCCAGCCAATGCATTACAAAATATGGTCGGATTCATTTCTTCTATATTTAGGCTTTGTTCCTGGAGTATATCCTCTTCTTTTGACCTTTCTTGCTCCTTTTATTCTTCTTCTTCACAATCTATGTAGAATAATTTATTCTCAACACACTTATGACCTTTAGTGTATTTGTTATCACAACTGTAACAAAGCCCTTTTGCTCTTTTTTCTTCCAATTGTTGTGGTGTCAACCTTATAGGTTGTGGAAGACTAGGGGCAGCAACACTTCCATCTTTATAGTTGTGAGTGGTATGCTTCCTAGTTGCCATAATTTTTCTTTCCATTTTTCTTGCTAACTTGAATGCCTTCTCTAATGAATCAAGTTCCCAAAAGCGAACATCATGTTGGATATTATCCTTTAAATTCCCTATGAACACATCAATCTGACACTCCTCTGGAATATTTTTTACCCTTATGTTCAATTTTTGGAACTCCTCAATGTGCTCCATTATTGAACCCTTCTGTTCGAGACTTATCAATTGGCTAAAAAAAGTGTTGCTTTTTGTATCCTCATAATGTGCTATCAATTCTTCCGTAAAAATTGCCCAAGTGATAATTTGTTTATGAGAGCAAAGCCATTGATACCTTCCTATGAAATTTTAATCTGATGCTCAAAGAGAAAGTTATGATGATTTTCCCCAAGTCACCTGTTTGGAATGTAATTCAGGAGTCTGCAAAAAGACAAACTTCCTCAGATCGTATCTCCGCAAATATAGTGCGAAAATCTCTGAAATTCGAACCTAAAGTTCAGTGAAATTTCTTCTCAAATGGGGTTTTTTTTCTTATGAAACATCACAGAAAAAAAGTTATAGCGAAAATGCCACAATGAAGTATTTGGAGCAGCAAAACCCTAGAATCCAAACCTCTGATACTAAATGTTATGAAACCAGCTCACAAAAAGATAGAAAAGATAGATCAATGCCTTAGAATTCATCCTCTTCGAGGGGGGAACCTCCTTTACATTACACAAATGAATTATTCTTTTTTCGATTCAAATAACAAAACCTCCTTTCTATATATAGGAGTCTAAGGAGTCACAAGATAACCCAGCCGACCTAACAATAATAATATAAAGGCACAAAAATAACAATAGAAGGATTCTATGGGGCACAATAATAACAATATGGGGACAATAGGGGCATAACAATATCAATAAGGGATACAACTACAATAGTAATGGGGTAATCACTAGTATTATAGGGACCTACCATTTGTTCATAGAATAAATGTTTCAGCAAGATCAAGTTTTTCCAAAGAAATCAGGTTTATTTTCATACTCAATGTCCTAATTATTTCTTTAACTTTTCCTACCTCTAAAAGTGAAAAATCAAAAATATTATCAAAGATTTTATTTTGAAAAAACCAACAGTAAATAATACATAACCTTTATTTTTCTAAGAATTTTAAAGGGGGATATGATACAAAATTAGAAGAAGTTATCTTCTAGGAAAAGTATTTCTTCAGAATTTACCTATTAATGAGCAAGGAATCTGTCCTTCCTGATAAGTCTTGTAACAGAAATGTTGATTGACCAATTTTCTCAATGATTTGGAAAGGGACAATCCATAGTCTTTGGAATTTGGTATGTTTACCTTTTTCCTTGTGTGATTTGTCCCATTTCAAAACCAGATCACGTACTTCAAAATTTTTATGACAGCCAGAGGTTGTATCAAAAGAGGCTTTGACTAATTGCTAATGATGGAAGTGGGTTTCTTTAGCCTTTTCTCGTTCTTATTCGATCTTAAGAATCTGGAATTGTCTTGATTGGAGAGAAGAGGAAGGGTTTTCACTGTTGAATTCCACTAGGGCGAGAGATGGAATTGCTATGTTTGTGGGGAGAACAACTTCTTTTCCATAAACTAAAGCAAAAGGAGAAGAACTAATGGAGGCCTTCTATGTAATTTTGTCTACCCAAAGAGAAAACATCAATTCTTTGTGTCAATTCCTATGATTTTGGTCAATAGTCCTTTTGATGATTCTGATGAGGTTTTTGTTTGTCAATTCTACTAATCCATTACCTTGTGGATAATAGTTGGCTAAATACTTTAATTTAAAACCTCACCTTAAAGAAAATTCCACCATTGTATTTCCAAAAAAATAAGATGCATTATCAAACATTAAAGTTGTAGGTAAGCCAAACCTAGTACTTATGTACTGATCAATGAAGTCTATGACATTTTCTGTATTAGCTATATTTAGTGGGATATCTTCTACCCATTTTGTAAAATGATCAGTAGTTGTAAGGATGTATTTGTGCTTCTTGGGAGAGTTAGGAACAATCTCACCAATTATATCTAATCCCCATTGTTTGAATGGTTGTTGGATGTTTACTAGTTGCAGAGGGAATGTTAGCTTATTTTCTCTTCCAGCTATAGCTTGACAGGTTTTACATTTTCTTGCATATTCATGTGCATCCTTAAATAATGTTGGCCAATAATAACCTGTGTGTAGGATTTTGCGAGCTGTGGTGTTTCCTTTGAAATGTCCTCCAGCTGGTCCATCATGTAATTCCTACATGAGCTTTTTCACTTCACGTTTTTCTAGGCATCTTAACAATACCAAGTCATATTTTTTCCTAAATAATACATCATTGATTAATTCATACCGATTTCATTTCAACCTTAAAGCATGATTTCTTTTACAATTGAGATGCATAGGAGCATATCCATTCTTCAAAATATACATCAAATCAGCATATTGAGATTGTGCATCATTGAGGCTTACCTCTGATATTTGCACTTCATTACATTGATCTTCTTCTGCTGGTAAGTGGGAAGCTCCAGTTAACATCCTGCAAAAACCTTGGCCTCTAACAATTTTAGCTGGTCGGATTTCTATATCATACTCTTGAAGTGCAGTAATCCAATTGGCTCTTTTCTCCCCCACTACTCTTTGAACCAATAACTGCCTTATTGCGGGGTAAAGTACTACTATCTTTGTATGTGTTTTGACAAGAAAAGGTCTAAAAATTTTCAAGGTTATAAAAACAGTGAAAGCCTATTTCTCAAGGGCTGAATAATTTAACTCAGCACCTTGCCAGTTAGAAATGAAAAATGAGATGGGTGCCTCAATATTTTGATCATTCAGCTATGTTAAAACCAATGCATATGATGCATCAGATGAAAAAGTGTAAAACACAAAACGTTTGAGAAAGTCAGGAGTTGATAAAGAAGGATAACTGATAATGGCTCTTTTAATTGACTCAAATGACTCTCTTTGATCTTTACCCCACTTGAAATCTACGTTTTTTCTTATCATTGCTTGAAGGGGTAGGGAAATCTGTGAAAAATCAGGAACAAATCTTTTTACAAAATTAATTTGGCGTAGGAACGATTGCATGGTATTTTTGTTATGTGAGAGGGGAATTTTTTCAATCTCTTAGACTCTCCAAGGATCAATGTAAATCCCTTTCTTGGATACTATAAATCCAAGGAGTTTTCCTTCTGGTACAGTAAAATAAGATTTTTTGGGATTTAAAGAAATGCCATATTTCTTACATCTTTCAAAAATGTTCTTTAGGTCATTTAAATGAGTGTTTCTATCCTTATAATAGACTGTGATGTTATCTAGTTAAATAAAAACTGATTTATTAATCAAACCTTTAGAAGCAATATCCATAGCATGTTGAAATGTAGCACCTGCATTTATGAGTCTGAAAGGCATCTTCTGATAAGAGCATGTCCCCCATTTGGTCGTGAATGTTGTCTTCAATCTCTCATTTGGATGTACAAGAATTTAATTGTATCATGAAAATCCATCTAGAAAAGGCATTAATTTAGAATGTGCAACTGAATGCAAAATTTACTCCATAGTAGTCAGAGGAAAGTTATCCGTTTGACAAGCTCTATTCAGGTTTCTAAAATCAATACAAATCCTAATATCATTGTTCTTTTTCCTCACGGGGACCATATTTGATACCCATTTTGAGTGTCTAATAGGATAGATTATTTTGGCTTTGAGAAGCTTGTTCAATTCAAATTTGATTTGACTTTCAAGGTTTGGGTGAATTTTCCTAAGCTTCTATTGTACTGGCTTTTTGTTCAAATTCATTGGTATGGTATGTTGAATTACAGAGGTATCATAGGTATTGAGATCTGCATAATCCCAGGAAAAGACGCCTTTATATATTTTTAACAAATTAATGAATGATATCCTTTCTTCAGATGATAAACCAAGACCTAGGTTGACATTTTGAGGTTTTTCAGTTGAACCTAAGTTTACTGCTTCAAATGTCAGAGTGGAACTTTAAGTCTTAGAGTTGGTAGTCACCTTGAATCTATACTTTAAATCATAGAGATATTCCATCTTAACTACCGACTTCAGGATTTGGTTTTGATCTTGTTTATAGTTGATTTCTAGATCATGCTCATGTTCATCTATGATCTATTCCTCATAAGACCCTTTTGATGTAAGGAAATTGATTATATCAACATCATTATTAAACACTCTCCAATGTCACATTATCGGGAATGGATGGCCTAAAAACTAACGCTATTGAAAATATCTCTAGATGAAATTCTTCCGAAGGTATAATCTTGGATGCCACATTAGCAAGTAAATCAGCAATTACGTTTTGCAATCTGGGAACTGGACCCCACCCCGACAGCTTAATGACCCGCGAGGATGGCGGACTGATTCCTAGAATTGGCCCACCACCTCCGTGGGCCATTGGGCCAAGCCGTTGGGTCACCATGGTGGGGTGGGGCTGCGGTTCGAGAGGAGGGGCAGTTGTTGGGCCACCAGGGTGGGGAAGGGGGTCGGACCCAACAGTTGGCTCGATTTGCCGGCCGATTTTTAGGGTTGGGTGGTAGGGCACTGTATTTTTTAAATTTATATTTTTTTTAATTATTATGTTTTACAAAATTAATTATCATTTATCATTTTCATTGTTAATTTAAGCTTTCTTTTTTTCATTTACTGATTTATATGTGTCTTTTTTCAGGAAAATGTCATCAAAGAAGATTTTTTTGAATCTTTCTGGACCAAAGAATCTTAAAGGTGGATCTTCAAAAAACATTGTTGAATGAATCATACCTAAGTTGATGGTAAAAAATCTCACAAGAGCCTCAAACGATAAGAAGATGACTTCATACTTGAAGAATTCAAAAGAAGTGAAACTTCCAACAAATGTCTGGTATGTGAAAGAAATAGAAAGCCAAAATGTGCAGATATATCTATTTGTTGATATACCTAATGATAATGGAATTTATGAGGTGATGGGAAAGGTCATAGACATGTGTTAGGTACCGGACAGTGAAGTTGTTTACGTACTTACAAAACCACCCAAGTCACATGAAAGGATTAAATACCAGTTATCATATTCGTTGTATGACACGAGAGAGGCATCTGCAAAGTTATGTAAACAAATCATAAATGAGACGTCACAGAATATCGTAAGTACTGTTATTTATATTTGTGTTTTGTGTTTTTATAACTATCTCACTATATTTTTGTAACTTTGTTTTTATTGACATATGATATTTTGTTTGGTAGAATTTTGTTGAAAGTTGTTCAATTGGGTTGGGAGGCCTTCATTTCATAGAGCATGATATTATGAAAGTTGTCAACATTTTCTACACAGTTTCAAAAGAAGAGATGGAAAATAAGCAAAATGTAGTAATTCATGATGCTATAAAACTACATCCAAGGGATCAGAAGGAAAAAAATAAAAACAAAAAATAAAAAACAAAAAACAAAAACAAAAACAAAAAACAAAAACAAAACAAAACAAAATAAAACAAAACAAACAAACAAACCTCTAGTAGATAATTCTAGCAAAGGTAGACAGGTTACTTTTGAAGAAGAGGAAATTGAAACTGGCAGTAAATAATATGTTGTCGTTACTAAGGATGACATTGGAACTGAGAAGAGTTGTAAAAGACCAAAAGTAACATTGCCCAAGAATAAATCTGTTCTAGTTAATGATTAGAATGTTATGAGGAAGAAAAGTAAAGTTGAACATTTTGAAGTAGTCATTACCAACAGTCAAGAACCTAGTGAAACTTTAAAAGGGAGCAGAGAAATCATTACAGCAGGAGCTGATTTAGAGGATGCCATTATCAAAACAAAACAAAATGTCATTCGATAGAACTTGACAAAGAGAAACTTAATTGACAGTGGTCATACATTTCAGCTTAATATCAGACAAATCTCTAAGGCAAGTGAAGGACAATGTAAATATCAAATCAGAAAGCCACACCATCTGCATGTTCATAACTTGAAGACATTGATGAGGTACAATCCATATGCTCATGTGGTTAATTATGTGCTTCTTGTTGATCCAATTCAAGTTCCCAACAAAGAAGCATTTGATAAATCAAAATGTTTTAAATATAATTATTATGTGCTTGGGGGCAACCATTCTGTAGAAGCTCAAAGACAATTGATGGAGGAATATTCCAATAACCCACATTTTGAAACAATGAAATTTATAATTTTTGTTGGTTTATTAGATACAGAAGAAAATTTAGTGGCATGAGATCATAATTCAAATAATGAATATAGGATGTCTATGACTTTCATCCAAAGGGTTAGATTTATTCATAGTGAATTTGAAGAAAAATGTGGTCGAGATAAGCTAAATACTACTGTAGATTTCCAAAAGGAATGTTATATGGAAATAGGTTATCAGATGGAAGAAAGGATCAATTCAAAAGGCGGCAGAGTAACTATTGATTTATTCAGTGGTATTGATAACATTTTCCAGTTGGCATTTAGAACTAGAGAGATATGGGAATTGATTAGTGATATTTTTAGCATGTAGGAGAAAATTTGCATTAAAAACTAGAATGTCAAAAGGTTTAAACCATTGATATGTAGCAACAGTAAATCAGGTCCTGAAATGAAACAACTTCTAGAAGATATGACTATCACACCTTGGAGAGCATTGCAAGGAGTGAAGGATGAAAAACTTGTCAAAGCAATATTATCTTGTGTGAGGTCAGGGGAATTATCATTGGAGAAAATGTCTGAGTAATTTCCAAAAATAAGTTTGCTGAATTATTTTTATTTATTTCTAGATTATAATTCCTTTTAAATATAACATATTGTTCTTGGTAGTAATTGCTATACATACCATTATATTAACTCTTTTTACCTTATCTATGCAGTCATAAAGTTTACATCAAAATGCAAGAACAAATGGTTAAATTGTTGAATGAATATAGTTGGGATGATGTTGTCTACAACTATCCAGATTCAAGTTCTACATCAACATTAAAAAAAAATTATCTTACATTTAAAAAGGTATGTTGATTTATACATTCATTTTTATTCGTTTGTATACTATTTTTAATTTATAACTTACACATATATTTGTTTATTTTATAAAAGATGAAGAAGGATGCAAATGGAGCACCAGATATTTTCATAACCTTTATTGAAAAAATTAAGATCAAAAGACTGAAGAAGCAATGTTTTAAGAATGTTGAACTTGATCCAACTCTTACACATTTCATTTGGAATTGGCTTGACACTATTCAATATCAAGTAATGCAAGGCAATTGTGAAGACATTTCTAAAATCATACCTAAAAGTGATGATGCCCTAGTTATTGCAGATATTCCCCATGGTTTCAATATTCCAAAGATTGACTATGATAGTGACCCTTATACTTATCAAGCTCTTAGTAAAGTGGTTGCGGGATTTCTAGAAGTCAGTCATTACCATTATGGAGATTTGTGACTTTTCATTCAGACACACAATTGGCAATGTTATTGTCAAGCTTCAAGGGGAAAACAAATTCAAGGATGCAACTTACATGGTAAGATGTTTAAAATGTATATTTGATTAATGTTAAAAAATTCATTTATGTACAAGTTAATTCAACTTTTACTATTTCATGTTACAGGCAAAAGTCAAACCTTCTTAACCGTGAATATCAACCATTTATAAATGATTGTGAGTTCATCCATATTGATAACTGGGAAAAAGATGATAGTGTCTATGATTTTTAATCGGGTAGATGGAAAGAGTCATAGCCAAATACTGACTTATGATGTTGTTGTGAGAAAACTAGCATATGAAGACAAAGAATAAAAAGGAGAGATAGTTAACATTTATAAAAAACCACAGTTATTGATTAACAAACGTATAGACATATGTTCAAACGAAGGAGATTGGGCTCTAGATTTATTTTCTAGCTCAGGTAAGTTTTATTATATGGAATTGAATTTCAATATGTTATTTCTCAATCTATATATCATTGTACTAATTTACTTCATTATTTCTTTTTTGCTTGATAATTAGGTACAACACTAGCATGTTGCCTTCAAAAAGGAAGAAATTGCATTTCCTTTGAAAAGGATCCAATACACTACAATTTTCTTCAGTAAAGAATTAATGCTCTTCAATTTCTTCCAGATGCAATGCAAGAAATTGGGTTGAAGAAAGGGGACTTTAGTGAATCATGTGTGGCAAAAAGGCAAAAGAACCCCAACCACCGTTACATGAAATGATTGGAAAGGCATACATTGGGAGATTCGCAGACATCAATGATCCATTAGAAGAGGAAGATGAGCAAAATGAAGCAGAGAATATTGTGGGATAATACAATGATGAAACTCTAGAGGACAAAGAGTTTGGATTACGTGACATTGTTGATTAAATTTAAGTTATGCTTGGAATCAAGCTTATTTTTTGTAACTATTAATTAGTTATACCTGTAGTGTTTGGACTCTGACATTTTATCAGAAGAATAAGCACTTAATTAATGTTATTATGTGTTCAATATTTGTATCATGTGATTTTTGTATTAATTTTTATGTTAATCATTACTTTTTGAAAAAAACAATGATTGTTATTTTTTTTGACATGTAATTCATAAAAAAAAAACTATTATTTAACCATTTTTAGTTGAAATTTTCCTATAAAAATTGTGATTTTGACATGTCATTTCTAGCAAAAAATTACAAAAAGTTATCAAAATGTGTAGTTTTTTAGCTATATTTATGTTGAAAATGGTTATTTTTATGTCAATTGTTAAAAATTATTGGTTTTTAGAGACAATTATTTAATGTGGATTGAAAAATAAATTAACGATGTATAAATATGTAGAATATCAAAAGTTCAAAATATCGGCCTCCTTCTTTAAATATGCAAAACAATAAAAGCCTAACTACAAAAAAAAAAAAAAAAAAAACAAGAAAATATGAAGAGGAAGACCACTTAAAAAATTATTAAATTTAGAAAATAATTATTTACATTTTGTACATTAAAAAATTTAAAGTTGAAAAAAAGGTCTTTTAATAAAAGGGTCTGATGCAAAATTACCATTTTTTTAAATCAGCATGAAAATCACTATCATTCTAAAATGTAATGTACATAAAAAAAAAAAAAAAGTGCCAAAAGCTATGCTCTAAAAAAGCATGTGTGTTCTACATCGCCCCTTTTCAAAATCAAGTCACTTTTTTGCTATCTCTATGAAATGGGAACAATATCAGTTCCCATTTCAAAGTTTACATTGTTACAATCAAAATCATCAGGTGAAACATCTAGGAGTGAGCATGAGGAGGAGATACAAGCACGCGATGAATCGTTTGTTGCACACAATCATTCAATTATCAGTCGTGAACCTTAGCAGGAAACCATTGTTGAATTTTAGTGAATGGGAGATAGGAATAATGAAGAGGGTGTTCAATGTGATGAGAAATCCACACCCACAATTAGAGTAGTGCCTTGTAGAAAGAGGACAAAAAGCATTGATCTGGGTTAAATTTTAATAACTTGAATGTGCATTGCTCCATCTTCTAAGGAGTGCACTACGTTGTGAGGGTCCAAACATAAACTATTTTTTTGTGCAACAAAATAAATTTTGAAGATACTTTGTTTTTTGAACTTTGTGGAACAAAACAAATTTTGAAGGTACATTGTTTTCCCGCAGCACTATTTTTATGTGAGTTTCACAAAAAAACAATGCCTTGAATCTAGATGATGAATTGAATACATTGTGACTTTGGCTCAAAAATAGTTTCCTTCAATGGCACTCCTACAACAATCTTCTGGACTGTATGGCTTTGTATACTTATGATAGTTCATAATTGAAGATTTCTTTGTCAAGAATTATATTTTAGATAATACCTATTTACATTTAATTCTTACTTTTTGTGTTTCCAAGAGGAATCCCAACCATCATGTTAGGGAGGGATTCTAGTACTGCTAATTCTCTAGTACACCTAGTGGGCTGATCATTGGGACCAACTCTACATGGTAGAGGGTGGCAGTGCCAATGAATAGCACACTGACAGCCTATTAACAATTGGGAGGTGGATTATGAGCTTGGTTCCACTGAGTTCAACCATATTCAGGTTATCCATCTATAGAGCATTTCAGGATTGAATTGTTCAATATGATTTAAGCCAACCCCATGAGTTATGCCTTGATTATGCTTGTAAGTTAAGGTAGTTTTGGCCTAGAAGCCCACTAGTCCTTTGCCTTATTAACTAGATTTCATCAAGTGATACATTTCAGATTTGGGCACTCTAGAGTAAATTTAGGACCACTTCTGGGTTATTACTATGGTAAGGAGCATCTCTGGTTTAAAATAGTCATGAACCTCTTTCCAAAATGTTTCCATCACTTCAACACTGTTGAGCTGATTAGATAAGTTGAGCTGATTGGGTAAGCAGTCATTATCAACTATAAATTATTTAGAAAATTGTTAACTTTTTTAATTTCTTATAAAAAAATATATTCAGTAGAAAGCACTTATGTTTATAATTTCCTGAGTTAGACATACATTGTTATCACAACATGAGACCAAGTATCACCTCTCTATGGTCCAAGCCTAATGTGACAAGCTTTCCAATGCCTTTTTGTGATATTCTATGAATTATAAGGAAATTGGTTGTGGAAACCAACTTAGACCCATGTTCTGGCCTGCATTTGTTCACGTTCCGACTCTAAAGCCAATAGCCAAGATGGACCTGCATAACATAACTATGCATGTGGTAAAATTTAAAATGGATAGGGTCAATATGTTATTATGGTAATACTTTTATGTCAGGGAAGCATTGCCAGGAACTCGTAAATGATAGTATATATTTGACCATGTCTTAAGAAAATAATTGTATTATATGTTTCAGTTGTGGGTTCATTATTTATTCATCCATACCATATCTGAAGATAATAAAAAATAAGGATAACATGTCACCCTAAGGGGCTCATAAATATCTTTAGCTTATTGTTATAGACAATCATAAGAATTTAAAGCTAGTTGGGGTGCCACACCATCTAAGATTCAGTCTTTGCCACTTAAATTCAAAAATTCTCTCTTTGATTCACCATCACTTTTTATCTTCTCTTTGTCTTTTTTTTAACTAAGTATTGGTTGATCATGCCAAAATATGCCATGTGTATTGTATGAACACCTATCTTAGAGTTTCTAGATCCTTGTAGGCACTAGAAATCATCTTTGCCAAGTGATATTCTGAATGAGCTCGCTTGTACATACTAATTAATTTATATAATGTTTGAATGATGATTTAGACTTGATGAAAAGAGAACCTCATTTTTCTCCAATGCAAGGAAGTGAAAAGTGTTGTTTCATTTCAGGTATCTAGAAAGAGAAGGGAAAATCTATGTAGTTAGATGTTGTGTGCTACAAGTTTTCCTTAGAATTTCTTGCATCTCTATATTGTACTGAAAACAGAAGTAGTGGCATATACTCTGGGGATGAGATGAGAAAACCTATGGAGGTATATAAATCTTCTGATTTTCATTTAACTGCCTAGTAAATATAGTTTAGAGAGAAAATGAAAATCTTGTCTTCAATTCTTTTGTACATCGTAGACAATGCACAGGACATAATGATAACAGGGTTGGCTGAAAATTGAAACAACATACATGATTGACAATATATCCTAAGTTTGACAAGATTTCCTTATTTATTTATTTGTTAAGGAAGTTTTCATTTGGTTCAAATGTTGATACTTTGTTACATGTAGATAGAGATATTTGTCCTCCTTCCAACTAGAAATGTCGGTGAATATTTCTAACTAACAAGATACTCTTATGCAACTAATTTAGCTTGTTTGACCATGGATATGGAGCCAACTTGAGCATAACCCATTCCTGCAACTTCCTCACCTGGAGAGCCTAAAAATTCCTTGCATTGTTAACTCCTGTAGTTCTGTTGGGAATAGGTTGTGCTTTAAATCATTAAAGTGTTGGAGAATCAGTGAAGTGACTGATAAATGTACAAGGAAGTGCCTATTAGTGTTGGTTGTCATGAATCCCAGGTTCCACCTTTCCAATCTACCATGAGTTAACAACTTTAGTTGTGTTTCAATTCTTTATGTGCCAAGGAAATTTTGTTTTTAGAGAAGTGGGACGTAATTTTATATTCTTAATGTGGTTTGTTTAATATTATTTATTCTAATGTCATGTTTTCAAATTTTCTTGTAGTTTTGTACCTTCGTACAACTTCAGCTATACATATGATTATGTAATCTCATCTCCAAAGAGTTTTGTAGACATGTGAGAGAGCATAACATTTGAAGTGCATGAATGTGCATATGTGGGTGTCATTCACTATCTATATTGTATTAGCTAGGTCAATAATCTTTATTATTTAGACTATTTTCATTAATAGGAGATTGCATTTTGTTGTTTTTGTTTGATATTGTTATCTTATAAGTTCTAATACTATTTTTAGAAAGAATCAATTGATTTCGATTTTTATTTTATCCGTCAAAGCTTGGCTTATGAACATGTCTCTTCTTTTGGAATAAATTTTAATGCATTGAGATCTATTAAAAATTTCTTTTCTCAGTCAAAGCTTGCCTTATGAACTTCTCTTGAGTAACTTTAGGACCACTTCTGGGTAATTACTGTGGTAAGGAGCATCTCTAGTTCAAAATAGTCATGAACCTCTTTCCAAAATGTTTCCATCACTTCAACATTGCTGAGATGATTGGATAAGTTGAAATGATTGGGTAAGCACTCGTCATCAACTATAAATTATTTAGAAAAATGTTAACTTTTTTAATTTCTTAGACAAAGCTATATTCAGTAGAAAGTACTTATGTTTATAATTTCCTGAGTTGGACATAAATTGTTATCACAACATGAGACTAGGTGGCGCCTATCTATGGTTCAAGCCTAATGTCATGAGCTTTCTAATGCATGTTTACGATATTCTATGAATTATACAGAAATTGGTTGTGGCAACCAACGTAGACCTATGTTTTGGCCTGCAATTTTTCATGTTCTAACTCTGAATCCAATGGCCAAGATGGACCTGCATCACATAACTATGTATGTGGTAAAATTTAAAAGGGATAGGGTGGATATGTTATTATGGGAATACTTGTATGTCAAGGAAGCATTTTTAAGAACTCAAAAGTGATGTTGTATCTTTGAACATATCTTAAAAAAATATTTTCTTATATGTTTCGGTTGTGGGTTCAGTTTTTATGCATCCATACCATATCTGAAGATATCCAAAAATAAGAATAAAATGTCACTCTAAGGGGCTCGTAAATATCTTCATCTTATTGTTCTAGAAAATCATAAGAATTAAGAGCTAGTTGGGGTGCCACACCATGTGAGATTCAGTATTTGGCACTTAATTTCTACAATTCTCTCTTTGATTAGCTATTACTTTTGATCTTCTCTGTCTTTTTTTTTTAACTAAATACTAGTTGATCATGCTAAAATATGTCTTGTGTATTGTCTGAATACCTGTCTTAGAGTTTCTAGTTCCTTCTAGGCACTAGTAGTCATCTTTGCCAAGTCATATTCTAAATGAGCTCACTTGTACATACTAATTAATTTATATAATGGTAAAAATTTTATTTAGACTTGATGAAAATAGAACCTCATTTTTCTCCAATGTGGGGAATTGCAAAAGTGTTGTTTCATTTGAGGTATCTACAAAGATTACTTTATGGGAAAGAATGGGAAAATCTATGGAGTTAGATGTTGAGTGCAATACGTTTTCCTGGAAATGTTTTGAATCTATGCATCATACTGAACACATAAGTAGTGGCGTATACTCTGAGGATGGTATGATAAAACCTATGGAGGTATATAAATCTTCTTATTTCCTTTTGGTTGCCTAGTAAATATAGTTTAGAGAGAAAATGAAAACCTTGTCTTCAATTCTGTTGTACAACGTAGACAATGCATAGGACATAGTGATAACAGAGTTGGCTAAAAATTAAAATGATATACATGATTGAAAATATACCCTATGTTTGAAAGGATGTCCTTATTTATTTTTTTCAGGAAGTTTTGATTTGGTTCAAATATTGATACTTTGTTGCATGCAAATAGAGAATTGTGTCCTCCTTCCAACTAGAAATATCGGTGAAGATTTCTAACTAACAAGATACTCTTATGAAACTAATTTGGATTTTTTGAACATGGCAATGGAGCAAACTCAAGTATAACCCATTTGAGCAACTTCCTCAACTAGAGATCCCAAAAATTCCATGCAATGCTAACTCCTCCAGTTCTGTTGGGAATAGGCTCTGTTTTAATTCATTAAAGTATTGGAGCATCAGTCAAGTGATTGATAAATGTTTAAAGAAGTGCCTATTACTATTGGCTACCATGAATCCCAGGTTCCACGTTTCCAATCTTCCATGAGTTGACAACTTTAGTTGTGTTTAAATGTTTTATGTGCCAAAGAAGTTTTTTTTAGAGACATGGGATGTAATTTGTATTCTTAATGTGGTTGGTTTAATATTATTTATTCTAATGTCCCATTTTCAAATTTTCTTGCACTTGTGTACCTTTGTCCAACTTCAGTTATACATATGATTATGTAATCTCATATCCAAAGAGTTTTGTAGACATGTGAGAGAGCATAACATTTGAAGTGCATGAATGTGCATACCTGGGTGCCATTCTCTATCTATATTTTATTAGCTAGGGCAATAATATTTATTATTTAGACTATTTTCATTAATAGGACATTGAATTTTGTTCTTTTGGTTTGATATTGTTATATTCTAAATTCTAATACTATTCATAGAAAGAATCATTTGATTTTGATTATTCTTTTATCTGTCAAAGCTTGGTTTCTAAACTTGTCTCTTCTTTTGGAAGAAATTGCAGTGCATTGAGATCTATTTGGCATTGCTTTTATCAGTAAAAGATTGGGTTCTCAACTTGTATTGAGTAACTTTATGACCCCTTATGGGTAATTCCTGTGGTAAAGAGCATATCTAGTTCAAACTAGTCATGAACCTCTTTCCAAAATGTTTCCAGCACTTCAACATCGTTAAGATGATTGGATAAGTTGAACTGATTGGGTAAGAACTCATTATCAAATATAGATTATTTAGAAAAATGTTAGCTTTTTTAATTTATTAGACAATTTATATTCAGTAGAAAGAACTTAAGTTTATCATTTCCTGAGTTGGACATACATTGTTATCATAGCATGAGACTATGTATCACCTCTCTATGGTTCAAGCCTAATGTCACAAGCTTTCCAATGCATGTTTATGATATTCTATGAATTATACATAAATTGGTCGTGGCAACCAACATTAGACCCATGTTGTGTCCTGCATTTTTTCATGTTCTGACTCTGAATCCAATGGCCAAGATGGACCTACATCACATAACTATGTATGTGGTAAAATTTAAAAGGGATAGGGTGGATATGCTATTATGGGAATACTTTTATGTCATGGAAGCATTTCCAAGAACTCAGAAGTGATGTCATATCTTTGAACATGTCTTAAAAAATAATTTTCTTATATGTTTCGGTTGTGGGTTCAGTTTTTATTCATCCATACCATATCCAAAGATAGTCATAAATAAGGATAACATGTCACTCAAAGGGGCTCATAAATATCTTGATATTATTGTTATAGACAATCATAAGAATTTAGAGCTTGTTAGGGTGCCACACCATGTGAGATTTAGTCTTTGGCAGTTAGTTTCTAAAATTCTCTCTTTGATTAGCTATGAATTTTGATCTTTTCTATCTTTTTTTTTTAAATAAATATTGGTTGATCATGCCAAAATATGTCCTGTATATTGTCTGAATACATGTATTAGAGTTTATGGTCCCTTCTAGGCACTAGCAATCATCTTTGCCAATTCATACTCTAAATGAGCTCACTTGTACATACTAATTAATTTATATAATGGTCGAATGTTGATTTAGAACCGATGAAAAGAGAACCTCATTTTTCTCGAGTGCAGGGAATTGCAAAAGTGTTGTTTCATTTCAGGTATCTACAGAGATGCCTTTATGGGAAAGAATGGGAAAATTTATGGAGTTAGATGTTGACTGCAATATGATTTCCTGGGAATGTCTTGCATCTCTGCATCATATTGAACACAAAAGTAGTGGCGTATACTCTAAGGATGAGATGAGAAAACCTATGGAGGTATATAAATCTTATGATTTTCTTTTGATTGCCTAGTAAATATAGTTTAGATAGAAAATGAAAATATTTTCTTCAATTTTGTTATACAAAGTAGACAATGAACAAGACATAGTGATAATAGGGTTGGTTGAAAATTGAAACAACATACATGATTGAAAATATATCCTATGTTTGACAGGATGTCCTTATTTATTTTTTTGTTCAGTAAGTTTTCATTTGGTTCAAATGTTGATAGTTTGTTGCATGCAACTAGTGAATTGCGTCCTCCTTCCAACTAGAAATATCGTTGAATATTTGTAATTAACAAGGTAATATTATGCAACTAATTTAGATTGTTTGACCATGGAGATGGAGCCTACTTGAGAATAACCCATTCCTCCAACTTCCTCAACTTTAGAGCCCAAAAACTTCCTGTAATGCTAACTCCTCCAGTTATGCTAGGAATAGGCTGCATTTTAATTCATTAAAGTGCTAGAGCATCAATCAATTGTCTAATAGATGTACAAGGAAGTTCCTATTATTGTTGGATGCCATGAATCCCAGGTTCCACCTTTCCAATCTGCCATGAGTTGACAACTTTAGTTGTGTTTCAATGTTTTATGTGCCAAAGAAGTTTTGTTTTTAGAGAAGTGGGACGTAATTTTGTATTCTTAATGTGGTTGGTTTAATATTATTTATTCTAATGTCATGTTTTAAATTTTTCTTGCAATTATGTACATTTGTACAACTTCAGCTATACATATGATTATGTAATCTCATCTCCAAAGAGTTTTGTAGACATGTGAGAGAGCATAACATTTGAAGTGCATGAATGTGCATATGTGGGTGCCATTCTCTATCTATATTGTATTAGTTAGGTCAAAAATATTTATTATTTAGACTATTTTCATTAATAGGAGAATGTATTTTGTTGTTTTGGTTTGATATTGTTATATTCCAAGTTTTAATACTATTCTTGGAAAGAATCGGTTGACTTCGATTATCCTTTCATCCATCAAAGCTTGGATTCTAAACTTCTCTCTTCTTTTGGAAGAAATTGTAGTGCATTGAGATCTATTCGGCATCGCTTTTCTTAGTCAAAGCTTGGCTTCTGAATTTATATTGAGTAACTTTAGGACCACTCTTGAGTAATTATTGTGGTAAGGAGCATCTCTGGTTCAAAATAGTCATGAACCTCTTTCCAAATCGTTTCAAGCACTTCAACACCATTGAACTGATTGGATAAGTTGTCATTATCAACTCTAAATTATTTAGAAAACTGTTAAATTTTTTAATTTCTTAGACAAAGTTATATTCAATAGAAATCACTTATGTTTATAATTTCCTGAGTTGCATATACATTGTTATCACAGCATGAAACCAGGTATCGCCTCTTTATGGTCCAAGCCCAATGTCAAAAGCTTTATAATGCATTTTTGTGATATTCTACGAATTATATAGAAATTGGTTGTGGCAACCAACTTAGACCCATGTTTTGGCCTGCATTTGTTCATGTTCCAACTCTGAAGCCAAAGGCCAAGATGGACCTGGATCACATAACTATATATGTGGTAAAATTTTAAAGTGATAGGGTGGATATGCTATTATGGGAATACTTTTATGTCACGGAAACATTACCAATAACTTAGAAGTGATATTGTATCTTTTTTCATGTCCTAAAGGAATAATTTGCTTATATGTTTTGGTTGTGGGATCAGTTTTTATTCATCCATACGATATCCAAAGATAGTCAGAAATAAGGATAACATGTCACTCTAAGGGGCTCGTAAATATATTCATCTTATTGTTATAGACAATCATAAGAATTTAGAGCTAGTTGGGGTGCCACACCATGTGAGATTTAGTCTTTGGCACTTAATTTCTAAAATTCTTTCTTTGATTAGCTATCAGTTTTGATCTTCTCTGTCTTTTTTTTTTTTAACTAAATACTGGTTTATCATGCTAAAATATGTCTTGTGTATTGTCTGAATACATGTCTTAGAGTTTCTGGTTCCTTCTAGGCACTAGCAATCATCTTTGCCAAATCATACTCTAAATGAGCTCGCTTGTACATACTAATTAATTTATATAATGGTCGAATGGTTATTTAGACCTGATGAAAAGAGAACATCATTTTTATCTAGTACAAGGAATTATAAAAGTGTTGTGTCATTTGAGGTATCTACAGAAATGACTTTATGGGAAAGAAAAGGAAAATCTATGGAGTTAGATGTTGAGTGTAATATGTTTTCTTGGGAATGTCTTGCATCTCTACATCACATTGAACACAGAAGTAGTTGCGTATCCTTTGAGGATGAGATGAGCACACGTATGGAGGTATATGAATCTTTTGATTTTATTTTTATTTCCTAGTAAATATCTTTTAGAGAGAAAATGAAAATCTTGTTTTCAATTTTGTTGTAGAGTATAGATTTCGATTACTGAGTGCAATATGTTTTCCTAGGAATGTCTTGCATCTCTACATCGCATTGAACACACAAGTAGTCGCGTATCCTCTAATGATGAGATGAGAAAACGTATGGAGGTACATGAATCTTTTGATTTTATTTTTATTTCCTGGTAAATATCTTTTAGAGAGAAAATGAAAATCTTGTTTTCAATTTTTTTTTGTAGAGTATATATTTCAATTATTCTTTTATCCGTCAAAGCTTGGCTTCTGAGATTGTCTCTTCTTTTGGAAGAGATTGCAGTGCACTCATATCTATTCAGCATTTCTTTTCTCAATCAAAGCTTGGCTTTTGAACTTGTCTTTTCTTTGGGAAGAAATTGCAATAGATTGAGATCTATTTGAGAATACTGGGTTTTTATAATGTGTAGGTTAGGATCTAGCGGTGGACTCATATAAATATTGTCTAGAGAGGTGATAAAACATTGATCTAGAGCAAATGATGATATAATCCAAGTTAGGGGTTTCACATAGAAATGTTGGATTGTCGTAAATAACAGTAAGTAAGATACAATCTCCAGTTTTTTTTAAATATGAATGTATTTCAAATTTCAAATTTTAAAGAAACAATCGCCTTATAAACCAAACTTATCGTGATCCAACACTTTGATGTCTTTGCATTCATAATGTAATATTTGATATATTTACATTTAGAATGTAATATTTAATGTCTCTGCATTCATATTTCTTTCAGGATTTTTGAAATTAAAACATTAACAGTTCTACAACAAATTTTGAGTGATTGGATCAAAATATGTGTTGTGATCAAGGGAGCCTAGGAAGGACTCTGTCACTTGAAAGTTGAGATAACCACCTCTATGAAAGTAGCTCTAATAGGATGATGTTTGGTCCCATGTGTGATCTATTTCAGAAGTGAATGTTTGAGAATTTGTATGAGTGAGGGTGGAATTGAAAGAAACAGAGCCTCTAGAGAGTATGGCCTTTTTAGTGACCTAATGTGCCTCAATGGTTGCTGCTCAGTGAATCTAATTGTATTTATTTGAATCAATCCCATTTAAAAGAAGTATGGTCTCGGAGATGTGACCATCCTTAAAATCTCTCAGAGTTGAATGATTGGATCAAATCTTTGTTAAGTGTTTAGAAACATTTCAGAGCACTTTTTTATTCTATTATTAAAATTGCACACATTTTTATTTTAGGTACGCACTACTTCATTCATTTTATTTCAGTAAGTATCTCTCTTGAAATGGTTGACAAATGGTATAAAAATTGCTTTACAGAAATTTATTATTTTATTCTTAACATGAAGAAGGATGGGTGGTTTGATGTGCCTCCAGAAAAAAGCTAGTGATAGGGACTTTTCTGCAACTTCAACTTGCTATGAAGTCAATCAGAATAGTCCATTACCTGAATTAGATTCAATGGATATGAAACTTCCTCAACAACTAGATCACCACCAATCTGGATACTAATTTTCACAATTCTCGAGATGCAAACATGAGATGGAGCCAACTCTAACATAACCCATTTTTGTAACTTCCTCAACTAGAGAGCCCAAAACATCCCTGCAATATTGCTAAACTCCTCCTCCAATTTTGCTGGGAATAGGCGCGATTACTCCATGACAAGTTTATTGGAATCCACAAACATGGAGATGTTTTTACAACACTCAACGTGTATAAGGCCTCATGATCAACAACAACTAGGTGCATTTTATGGTGATGAGGAGGTTTACACAGACCAAAGAATGTTAAATAAATATTGCATCAACGATTGTCTAATTGTAGGTCACCAATAGATTGAGAATTGGACTATATTATGTTGCGAGGACCTATGTCAATTTTCCATCTTTTGTAAAATCTTCATCAAGATAGGATTACCAATCAACTATAGATTCAAATGCATATACATTCTTATAATTTTGTTATCAGGGAAGCCAATTCCAATTATACAAGGGTATTGAAATTGTGGAGCTAACCACTGGATATGAATTTAATTTTCCACCATTTAATGTGATTCAAGCTTTTGGATTTATATGTCAAAGAGTAAACTCTCTTGTAGGATGGAGAAATCTTGAACATTTTTCTTTTGCCTCATAATATGTCATGAAATGAAGTTCCAACTGAGGATCTTGCATGTTCAAATTCAATGACATGAATGTATTTTCTGCAAATATAAGTGTGTTTCCTTATCATTTTCAAGGTTGCTTTCTAGAATTGTTAAGTTTTGGAAATTATTTTTTCATTTAAATTATAAATGACTTTGTTGTTAGCTTTAAAAAAATTGGAATTTGTTCCTTTTTTTCCATAAAAAACATTAAAATCACTATTTGGGAACTTTGAATGTTGAAAGAACCTTTAAAAACATTTAAAATGGTTTTGTTTATTTCTTTTAAGTACTTTTTCATATTGTCTCTAGAGAGACAATATTTGGAATTATGGACACATAGTCTCTATAGAGACAATATATTTTTAATGTCCTCTATTTTCCTTCAAGAGACATAAATGTAATTGTCTCTAAAGAGACAAAAATGAAAGTGTCTCTATAGGGACAAATGAATGTTGAAAGCACCTTAAAAAAAGTTTAAAATGATTTTGTTTATTTTTTTTAAATATTTTTTCATATTGTCTCTAGAGTGACAATAGTTGGAATTATGACATATAGTCTCTATAGAGACAATATATTTTTAATGTCAGCTATACATAAATGACATAAATGTAATTGTCTCTAAAGAAACAAAAATGAAATTATCTCAAATGAAATTGTCTGTGAAAATACAGTAATTCCTTTGTGTTTTTATAGAGACAATATTAATAATAATAATAAGTGTTCTATATGTCTTTATAGATACAATTTTGTAAGACAATAATTTTGAGACACCCACTACAATATTTAAGACAATACACAAGTTTCTTTTTGTCTCAAATTAAGACAATTGACTATAAAATTATCTTAAAACCCACTACTTAAACATTACCAGCCTTAGGTATGCACACTGGCCCAAAGTATTTCAGACTCCTCCACATTTTGACATTTTGGCTAATCGGGTGCATGTCTGCTCAGATCTGTGTATCTGCCTGTTCTGTCGTAAATACAACGGCAATACAACAGGCTCGGATCTGTGTATCTGTTTTTTTTATTTCGTGGAGTAATTACGTTGTGAGTGGTGTCATATCTGTTCTAAACAAATGGAAAAAGCGACATGAAAACTAGGCCCAAACCTAAAATCATAGGGTTTCATACTATACTCCCCACTAAGATCCATGCCGAATAGAAGAATCTCCAAATCTGATTCTTTGGCAACTGGGTGGAATAATTTTCTGACGGGAAATGATGAACGCAGACTGTCAACATTTGAATAATATAAAGACACATTTTCCTGACCGAAAAAGGAACGGTCCTGGAAGCTGTGAAAAGCTCCTGTGTGGTGTGCAGCTGGAAGTGAAGTAAGAAAATCCATAGTGGAGTAGAGGCTGTGCATCATAGAAAATGATAGACATACAGTGGGCCTGCGCACATTCGTAAAAAAACCTACGCTCCATGAAAAGACTGTACAGCTGAGATTGCAACGGGGTTGACGACAAGCAAAATATCTTTTACGAATTCCAAAGCATTGTTCCAACTGAGTTTATGACGTGGGGAATGTCTTTTACGAATCCCAATGCATTTGAATAACAGTCACTGTTAGTTTTGCTTTCCAATTCAATCCGCTTCCTACGTGCTTGGAAGTTAGTTTGTCAACCTATTATATGAATACATTGCTTTTCACAGCTAAAGGGTAGGTGTTCTGTTCTCCTGTAGGGAGCGGATTCATTTCGTTACTCTATGCAATAACATTATAAAACGAATCTGGCCTTTAATTATAAACAGCTGCAATCCACACTTTATACGTGTCCGACACCATTGGCTTATCTCCCTGTAACTTGTGCAATCATGTATTCAGAAAGATATATGATCAATTACAAACATTGGCACGCTCCCCCAGCCCTAGTCACCTCAAAATCGAATCCTTTAAATTTAGTGAAGATTCTCAACAATCTTGCTTCTTCAAGGACGGTTAAACTTTCAGGATATAGCTTTGTGGTTTCACATTTTGCTTTATTCTCACTGCCATTTGTAAACTTTGTGTAATCCATATGATGATTTTTCAAGGGTCAAAATTGAGTTCCAAAGTGAAAATCTCACTGTGTTGCGAAACCAGAGATTTTCTTTCGGGAAGACTTAAATAACTTCCTAAATTGCAAGTCGGTTTGGTTTAGTTATAACTAAAAAATTCTTAGAAGCAAAAAAATGTTTAGTAAGAACCAATTTCATGAACTAACTTTCTATGGACAGACTTTCATAAAGCTATTTCTTCTTTGCAATTCTAAGTGTTGGCGTACCTGAATTGTGCTCTATTTCCTTCACTATGCGCTCTCTGCCTTTTATTTGTAATTTTGTTCATCTTTTCCTTTACCACATCGGAAACAACTTTGACTTGGTAACCATCTCTTGTTTGAAGAAAAACACAGAGGAATTCATTGGGTTTGTATGGCAATGTGTATATACAATAGTGTCAACATAAGTCGAAATGAGAGTGACAGTAGTCAAAACAAGTTTTCATTTAAACTTTGAAAATAGAGTATGAATTTGCTAGAACATTGGGATATATAGGTTGTTTGGCTTAGTTTGAAAGTCATTTTTTGAGTGACCTGTGAGGATAGATGTTATGAAATAACCCGAATGAGTAATGATAGTCTATATGGGAGTGGAGTAATAAGAATGTAGAGTGAGAAAGTAGGAATTATAGGAAAACAGTAATGGGTGATGATGAACAAAATAGGTAAAAAGGAAAAAGTTTATTTCCAAGTTAGGTTTTGATATTCACGAAGGTTTTGTGGGAAAAATGGTATCTTATGCAATAGAATAATATGGTAGATTTTTATTGGAATTTGTATCTTTCTAAATTTTATACTGGACACTTAATATGTATTTTGGTCATATGCATTTTGGTCATATATATTTTGTTTGATATTCAAATTGAGAAACTTAAAATAGATTCATATTATATTTTACTATATTTTAAGTTACACTTTCTGTAGAAACAACTTTTAAAAATATGCCCAAATAATCTGAAAATAGGATCATTCCTACCCCATTTTTAAATATGGTTAGTGATTCAACTACCATAAAAATCCACCTAAATGAGCACTAAACAATGACTTTTATAGTAAGACTTACTTTTTATTTACTATTTTATTTATTCATTTATTCCAATACACTATAGTACTCTATTAGAGAAAAGAATCGATTCCCTCAGTTTTATAAGAACTTTGAATGCATCCATCTACATAACAAGATTATAAGTAGACTTCTATCCAAATTTTTGAAATATAACTCAATGAATTCTAAGACATGAGAAATTACTACTCAAATAGATTTGATGTAGAAAATTGTCAAAAAAATTGAGTGGTTTTATGGCTTGATGATTATTTAGAACCAAGTTTGAACATAATCTTTGTCTACTTGGCTCTCTTTTATTTTCATACCATAAAGTTCTTTTGAAATTTATTCATGACATTCTTAAATACGCAATAAATAGTTTGATAAGCAAGCAAGAAATTATTCAATCTTTGTCTGGTTTTCATGGGATGTTGTTCATCACTCCTTCATCTCATTTATATGCTAACTAGGATAACTACATAAACTTCTATATCATCCTCTTATAGATTCTCTTCATGGATCCCTTTCTCGTACGGTATCTTTTGAAATATAGATTCATCCTTGGTGAAAATTCTAAATTGTGGACAAGTATTTGGGAATATCTTTGTGGGGACATGCCCTCCTATACTAAATAAATTCTTTAGCATTATCAGTTTATCCTCTTTTTTATAAAGAGACAATACTTTCAAACAAAGCAGTGGCCAAGGGCTCTTAAAACACTTCTGATTGAAATAGTTGGACAAGTTGAAACTACCCTTTCTATCCTTTTAATAAGCCTACTCCTAGTTTTTTATTAATCTATGTATATTGTACAAACATGAGAAAGGATTATGAAGACTCACTAAGGTAAAAGGTTATTATTTCTTCTCTTATCTCCTAGACTCCTTCTTATCTTAAATCTTTGTCTTAAATACAGAAACTCAAGAAAATATTTTATATCTAAATCTAACTCTAGTTGCACTTCCATAACAATGGCCCCAAAATGTTGATTATTATTTTGCATAACTTGAGGACATTAAATTATCAACCTAGGAGGCCATATACTTAGAAGCACAATACTATATGGGAAGACTTAGACTTAGATTTACTTTACTCTCACTTAGTGTTTAAAGGATGGAATTGCTTGTATTAGATGCTAAAAAAATATGAAATCATAAGTATTATGATTTAAATAAATATACAATTTGAAAATGACATGTATCCTATGAAAACATAAATTATAGCTAAGTGAGTGCAATGGAAAGTTTCAAAGCCTAAATTATGATATTAAGGTAAACTTAAGATTAATTAATTCAACAATGAATGAACTAATCATATTTTTTATAAACTACAAGAACTAAAATGTGAAGATGCACTAAAGTGAAAGGTTCTTACCTCTTCCTCCCTTCACTCCTTATTTTAAATGTGTATCTTAAATCCACAAACTCAAGCAAATATTTTATATCTAAATCTAACTCTTGTTGCACTTCCCTCACAATGGGGCCAAAATGTTGGTTAAATTGTTTTGCATAAATTAGGACGTTAAAATTATCAACCTAGGAGTCTATAGAAGTAAAATATTATATATGAAGAATTAGATTTAGATTTATGTTACTTTCACTTAGTGTTTAAAGGATGAAATTGCTTATACTAGATGCTAAATAGATATTAAGTTGTAGCTATTATGATTTAAATAAATATGTGATTTAAAAATGACATGTATCATATGAAAACATAAATTATGGCTAAGTCACTGCAATGGAAAGGTTCAAAGTATAAATTCTAATCCTAAAGCTAATGTATCATTAATTAATTCAAAAAGAAATGAATTAATCATGTTTGGTATAGACTACAAAAGCTAACACATAAAAATAAAGAGAGAGAATCTAAGCCTGGAAAGCTAACACATAAAAATAAAGAAAGAGAATCTAAGCCTTGATAAAGGCTAAAAAAATAATATGTAGGTTATTAACTAAGGAAGAAATTTTAAGCACACATGCTTGAAAGCAAAAAATTCTCTAGAATAAAAAATATAATTTATTCAATTTTAATTGGTAGATTAGGAATGCATTAGGGTCCCTACTGGTAGTAACTCTCGTTGTATTGTCTTTGTTTCGCTCACTCATGTGGCTCAAAGGCTTCAACAATACTCTATTAGAATCCTCAATATTTTACTTAATCAAGCAATATTAGACTTGATTTTTGAAAGAAATAGGAGTTCTATTTAATAGAAACTAAAGTTGTTCATCAAAACTACAACAAATAAGTTACTATGAATGAATATTAAAGCTCCAAATAAATTGTGATGATATTAAAAAATGGAAAGTGCAGTAACTAACATATAAACAAGGAAACTAATGATGAATACAAATAATGACCATCTTGAATATTTAAATGTAAAAGTGAAAAATAAATCATACATGTATTTACAAAGGAATGATGCATGGGTGAGGGAATGGGAGCCTTCCAAACCTCAACTCTTACACTAAAGAACTCTATCAACTAAGGAAACCGAAGATTGTTGCAAATATTGATAGAAGGAAACCTAGTACATATATTTAATGAAAATTTCTTCTATATAAGTGTAATTAAATAAAATTTGAAACTTAAATATTTTTTATCTGCTCAAATTTAACTTATTTGTAATTTTATACCATACAAAATAAAACTAAAATGTTGATGACGGAGCCAACTGATTCCTATTTTTATCATCCATTTATATGATATTCACGTAAAATAGGGAGCTTATAAAATCTAGGTAGATTTTCTAGCTTGACCATGTATTTTTCTCCTAGCTCACTATGTTAACCATGTATTGATTGTACCCTACCAAATGTCTGCATATATCTCAACGAAAGAGAAATAACTAAAACTCATATTTTCCTTTAAATTTTACTAAAAAATAATTTTAAAATACATAAAAGATTTCCAAAATTCAAAAATTAAAGAGAACTAACAAAAATAATTTTTGAGTAGTTTTATTCATCAAAATGAGGGAAAATGTAGTAAAACCAACCTAGATCCATCTAACTCTGGATTTGTCATGCATCTGGAGGGATCAAATCCCTCGAGGTGCAAACCTTCTTTTTGGAGTGTAGAATTTGAGGGAATGTTTGCACCTTGAGGGATTTGATCCCTCTCGGTGCATGATAGATCCAAAGTTAGATGGATCTAGGCTCGTTAGAGTTGAGGGAAACAATGGAAAATTTTTAGATTATTATTATTATGTATATGTTTGAAATAAACTTCATACTTTGAAATTTACATTATGTTTTCTTTGTTTGACATTACTATATCATTCTCTTATTTAATTTTGTTTTTGTTTCTTTCCTTGAATGGTTTGTATGTCTGTGCTTGGACGCTTTGAGTGTTTTGCATGCTTATGTGTTTGGATTTGGATGGTAATATTTGTGAATGTTACAATTATTGTGTTATATTTCTATATGTGTATGTAATTGTCTGTTAGTAATTAGTTGGTGATGATGAAGGGAGACAATCTTGTCAATAGTTTGCAAGAGGATTAATACTGCAAATTCACAACTTTTGACAATTAATTAATTCTTAATAGTGTCCCTCTAGTTAGTACTAAATATATCTTGAAGAGTATTGCATCAAGATTATTGTTGAAATAACCCGGATGCGGGTGTCTTAATGAGCTGTTAATGCTCAAGCAAATGATGACGGCACCTGGCAAGTATGCGGGTTCGTTGGGCGATTTGTGGCAGGTTATTTACTGGCTTCACAGCGGGTTAGTAAGGCGGTTCGTAGCAAGACATCACCTCGCATTTATGATGCAGTGGTTTCAAGGCAAGCAGGGAGGGAATTTTAGGATGGCGAGATCCATTTGCAGCTCATATGCTCTGGCCGCTTCAGACAATTGCAGTGTTACTCTGGTGTATTTTGGCAGGGACATTCCCTGGTGGTTATGTATTCAGGACTTCGACGTAGGGCAACGCAATTGGAAGCCTCCATGGTTTTACAACTGCATGCTCCTAGCCGGCTTCAGGTATTTGGCTCTGCTTTTCTTAGCAAATATCTGGTATAATCAGTTGATTATCCTCTGGTCCATCTCTGTAAGTAGTCTCACTTCGGTCTCTGTAGAGGGAGTCTGGGAAGGGTGTTCGTTTCAGTCAATCAGGGCGGGGCTTTATCTCATTTCGGTCCATCTCTGTAAGTGGTCTCATTTCGGTCTGCTTTCTTTAGCAATTATCTGGTATGGTCAGTTGATTTTCCTCTGGTCCATCTCTGCAAGTGGTCTCATTTCGGTCTCTGTCGAGGAAGTCTGGGTAGGGTGTTCGATTCAGTCAATCAGGGCGGGGCTATATCTCGTGGTTGGTTGCTTTCTCTGTGTTGGGTTTTCCATCGGGGTCTCTATTTCAGGGGTTTGTCCTCTCCAGTGTCCTACAGATAGCAGCGGGTCGTCTCTGTCTCTCCCTCATTCCTTTAGCACCTTTATTTGGTCTTTCAACTCCACAATGGTTAGGCCTCGTGGCATTTCTCGCCGGGGCAGTCTTTCAGCAGCTCGTGGATGCTCTCGGGGTCGTGGTGGCTCTAGTCCAAGGCGCATCTCTCCGTTAACCTCTGTCCCGCCAGCCTCACCGCCTTCAGACCACTCTGGTCCGTCCCTTAACAGTTCCCTTCACTCAGCCCGCTTCAAATTTAAAAGCAGGCTCAGCAAACCTACAATTTCTGCTCTCATCACTGTCATCTTCTCAGAGGAAGAAGATGAGCTCTCAGATTCTGTTGAAACTTCTAAGGAAAGGCCTCTCTCCACACATTCCAGTGACTCTCAGGGCAGCAAAGCGGGTGTTGTCCTCAACAACCCCACTGTGTTGCAGGAAGACGTGCAGCAAGAAGATTCACGCCATCAGCAAGAATCCTCTAATGAGGAAATCATTGCCTGTGCGCCGGCGCAATTCTCTGGCGTTCTGCACCTTGTGACTCCTCCAGGATGCAACATGATGGAAGTTGAAGATAATGTGATGGTTCATTGGGTCAGCTCACCCAGCAAGGCAAATGAAAAAGACACAGACTTGCCTACTCAGGATTAATGTCCTATGCCTCAGCAAGTCAACTCAGGATGTTAGTTTTTGGATGCTCTTCTCAGTTGGGTATGCTTACGATATCATATGTATGGTCTTTTATCATCCTCCAGGTCACGATTTTGGCTTTCTAGCTTTTTGTAACAGCCGCATAGTACTGCATTTTGTAATAGGGCGGCTCTCATCAAAGTGTCGATGCTCTCTGGCTGTAATGGTTTTTGGGTCTATGTTTCTAATCTTTGTAAACAGTCGGCCAGGTGATAGGTGCAACAGTCTTTTTGACAGAGGGCTGGCTATGGCTCCCTCAGAGGTTAAAACCTCTCTGTAAATATTTTTCCTTTTATTATTAATAGATTAGTCTTTACTTAAAAAATAAATTAATTAATTAATTAATTAAAAAAAAAAAAAAAGATTATTGTTGAAATAATTTGTTTCATTGCTAATGTTTGACCTTCAAAATATTTTGATGATTTATTTATTTTTATCTATAGTTTTCTTTGCAAAAGTCAAGAAATAATGTAATTTTGAATTTTTTTTAATGAGTGGTCAGATTTACAAAATATTTATATAATTTGTTACATTTCCATATTTTCATTTCTATTATATGAAAATTATAGTTGAGATTGTAAACCATTCAATTCTTTAACTCACACTATTGTAGTAAACATCATACCTTGTCTCTCTTGCTCTCCAATATAACACAAAAATCAATGCATATTGTCAATCATTTTTTTTTGCTTACAATGAAATCAATGCACATTGTTAATTCAATCACTTTAATTTAATGTACCATCATATATTGAGTTACATCAAATAAAAAATCATCATATACATTGAAATCAATGCATCTAATGCATGCAATAAAATAATATTAGAAAACATCTACACTAAAATCAATGAATCTAATGCAAACAATCAAATAAGATTAGAAATCAACATCCTGACTAATATCAATGCATCTAGTGCAAGAAATCAAATAAGATAATAAATCAATATCGACACTGAAATCAATGCATTTAGTGCAAGCAATCAAATACAATTAGAAATTAACATCTATGATGAAATTAATGCATCTAGTGCAAGCAATCAAATAGGGTTAGAAATCAACATCTACACTGAATTCAATGCATCTAGTGCAACCAATCAAATAGGATTAGAAATCACCATCTACACTAAAACCAGTGCATCTAGTGCAAGCAATCAAATAGGATTAGAAATCACCATCTACACTGAATTCAATGCATCTAGTCCAAGCAATCAAATAGAATTAGAAATCACCATCTACATGAAATCAATGCATATAGTGCAAGCAATAAAATAGAATTAGAAATCAACATCTACACTAAAATCAAAGCATTTAGTGCAAGAAATCAAATAGAATTAGATGCATTGATTTGATTACTTCCCTCCCGTTCTCCCATTATCCCTTCCAATGAATAGTATCTCCAATCATGACCCCTCTGGGATGCAAAATATACATCTTATCGCCATTCTTGTAATGCACCTTGCAAATGTATGCACTTCTATTAGGGTCGTATTCTATGGTTACAATTTCTCCTAATATGTGTTCCTTATTCTTATTTGGACTTATATTATATTCACAGATCACTCCCTCTGCTAGACATGTTCCATAACATTGACGATCTGGTGTAAATAAGCTAGTATGGTCCCTACGAAGCCGCCATGGTGAAACTAGTAGACACGCTGCTCTCAGGAAGCAGTGCAAGAGCATCTCGGTTCAAATCTGAGTGGCGGTATTTATCTTTGATGCACTGATTTGATTTCTCTCTTCTTCTCTCTCTTCACCTTCCATATACATATCTATCTTTATTTGTCTCTCTTTTGTCTCTCTATATCACACACAAAACATACATACTCTTTATCCATATTTATCTATCTGTCCCTCCGTCTTCTTCTCCCTCTCTCTCTCTCTTCCCCTTCTCTCCCTATCCCCCCCTTCTATCACTCTTCCCTCCTGTTCTCCTCTCTCCCTCTCTCTCCATCTCCCTTATCACTCCCTCTCTCTCCACATTTCTCTCTCTATTTCTTTATTTATACCTATCTCTTTATCTCTCTTCCTCTTTCCTTCTATCTCTCACATCCTCACTCTCTTCCTTCCTTTCTCTCACTTTGTCTCTCACCTCTCTTTGTCTCTCTGTCTTTTTCTTTGTCTCTCTCTCCACCCTCCAACTCTATCACTACATCCCCTTGTCTCCCCATCTTCTCTCTATCTCTCCTTCATTATCCCTCTATCTCAACCACAAACATATACACACACTCTCTCTCTTCACTTTTCTCTTTCTATGTGTTTCTTTCCCTCCCTCTCTCCTCCTCTCTCTCCTCCTTCATCTCTCTCCCTTTCTCTCCCTTCCTCTCCCTTCCTCTCTATCTCTCCACCTCTATTACTCTATGTCTTTGTTCTTCCCTCCCATATATATCTATAGTTAATATATATCATGATATATTAATATATATTTAATATAGAAAATACTATATTAAATTAAATCAAATATTGTATTAATCCTAAGTTATAAAATATATATTCATATTATAATATATTAATATTAGATTTAATGATATTTTTACATGGCATCATCACAAAATTTTCAAATATTACAAATTTGACGTGGAAATATTTATGTCTTTAGAGATTTAAATATATCCATAGGATATGGTTTTCCTTTTAAAGATTAATTTTATAAATATTTAATTAAAAAAACATTAAAAGATTTTCGAGCAATATTTTCAATTATTTGTGTTGAATTAACCTTTTTACTTTATTTTAAGAAATGGTATTGACTTTAGTAAAGAGTAAAGATATTTAAAATTTTACCTGATTCGGAATTTTAATGTGGTAAAAAAATTTGTTGAAGATAAATTTATGATACATTCAAATTCAAATTATATGATAAAATAACTATTAAATGCATAAGATAATTGTATTGTAGTTTTCTTTTCATTGGTTTCTCAGATTAAAAAAAACTAAAATACAATTATATTATGTGTTTAATAATTATTTGAACATATATATTGAATTTGAATAAATAATTAAATAGCTATACAAAACATTTAAATTAAATTTATTTATTTTTAGATTTTTTAATTTTAGTTGACATGAGAAAAATTTCAACTTTGATAACACGTCATACTCAGTTCTAGGGGCTATACAACAAGCCTCTCGACTCAATTATTGCATAATAGGTTTAATATGATGGCTAATGTTCACATAAAATTAAAATCAATATTAAAAGAAAAAATTATGATTAGTTTTTTATTGTAAAATTATCTTACATCCCAACTCTTACCTATATTATATTATGATAAGATAACCTTTGTAGCTAACCAGTGTGGAGTGAATGAGTGTGGAGTGAATGAGTTGTAGAAGAATTTACTTATTTTAATTAAAGGAGGGATATTATCTACAAATTGAGAGTGTTATAGTATTGTTAATATAGTCTTTGAGAGTGTTATAGTATTGTTAATATAGTCTTTGAGAGTGTTATAGTATTGTTAATATAGTCTTAACTCAGTTGGAACCCAAGAACAAGGGCTCGCTATGAAGTACGTGACTAGATAATTTATTTCTCGTATACACAACCCAAGAACAAGGGCTCGCTATGAAGTACGTGACTAGATAATTTATTTCTCGTATACACATTTTTTATTAACATTTAGTTTTTTCTTATAGTGATAAATACATGATTTCTCTAATTAGTTTAGATGGTATGGGTTTTATGAATGATAAGTTCTTTTTTTGTGTGGTTTTTAGAGCATAGGATAGTAAGTATATTTTATTTACAAATTTAGTAGTAGTTCCTATGAGGCAAGCACATGCTAGACTTAGATTAAAGTTGTCAATTTTATTTTTGTAATATTCAATTAATTGTATTATACATTCATTATATGTTATTTTACTTTTATTGTAGTAGTGTAAAGCTTGGTTATAAATCTATTTTTATTTCATGAATATCTAGATATAATAAGATTTTTCTATTAGACTAGAAGTTAATTTGCAACATAATAAACCTTTTTAGTATATTCATTTGAAGTATCCATATCCTACACAAATAATTTACAATATCTCATAAGCACATAGGAAACCTTCATCTTTAAGATTATACATGCAACTGTTATTCAATTATTCAATAGATATAGAACCAATTATATCTTTAAAAAATTAACCCCTAGGTGAGGAGGGCATCTCCTTACCTCCTCCTCCTCCACGAAGATAGAGAAGTAGGGATAGGATTGAATCCTTTCCATTGTTGTAAGTTAAAGGAAAATAATGATCATCCAGTTACTTATAAACATATAGAAGTCGCAATGAGGATACCAAGGTATCCCATTTTTTATGTGTCTTTTACTTAATGGATGTAATACGTGCTAGTAATTGAACCTACAATGTGATAGTATTTCCTTCATATGACCCGCCAATATTAGAAGGTTATCCACATGATCAAACTCATATTTTTTCTAGTAGTGTAATTCCAAGGAAAATCATTCACCTCTTAACAAAGAATTCTCAAAGTAATCCTATCCCAATAATTGTATATATAGTAGAATTTTTATGAAATACTTGATAGGAAAACATTCCATCAAACACTTGATGGGAAAGCATTTTATCACACTTATCAACCAAGCATTTCATTAAACACTTTGGCATGCATCCATTTCTCATCCACGTCTTCAAAAATGTTACTGGATATACTCACTAAATGAACCAATCATGATAAGCCATTTAGTCTCTTGTGAAATCTCTAGGATTTACTAACTAATCCACTGTTTATCATGTAAAATTAAAATGGAAGAATTATCCATCTCCTTAGTACCATAACCCTCTAAAAGTTTTTCAGCTAGTTCAATTCCCATCTATCCATTACACATCTTCCTAGCCACAATATTGTATGCTACCATCCAAAAACAATAGGTTTAAAAAAAAGTGTAGTCCCCACTTAGGTTTGGCACCATAAATTGATACCTATGTTACCACTTACTTTTCTTATGATAAGACAAATTATTGGACTTAGAGTGTCACATGTAATGGCACATACATGAATACCAAATTTTCATATTACGTAGATCCCCACTTTAATTTACAAATCAACTATATCTTTTATAAGATAAACATAAATCTACTTCTATCATGAGTACAAAATTAAAAAAAAATGATTCTTTTAATATGCAAACTATTTTTTAAATGCAAAACTCAATAAAATATTTCATCTCTTCACCTTTAATAAATCTAAAATTAAAATATATCCCAATTAATTATAATAAAATATATTATAACTAAAAATATATAAAAGTAATTAGTAAACTAATGTGGGCCGAGACAAACATCTCTTGTGCCGAAGGTGCCAAATTGCAGAAGCATATCCCCATTAATTATAATAAAATATATTATAACTAAAAATATATAAAAATAATTAATAAACTAATGTGGGCCGAGAGAAACATATCTTGTGCCGAAGGTGCCAAATTGCAGAAGCAACTAAGCACGCATCTCGATCATGACGGGATAGAGAAAAGGGTGGTCATTAATATATTTGATGTTGGACCATATCAGATAATAAAATGAAAAAGAGCGACAAACTGCGTTTGAGTTCAGCGTTTAATCTAAATCACGGGGACACATTTATTCCACGTGAATAGAGGAGGAGGATTCAACGTTGCTTCCTCCACCGCATAGGCTGCGGCTGAATATGCCTAGAATTATGTGTAAATATCTGTACAGCTTCTCTGCATATCCAAAGTGGTTTTCCTGGTCTCAGATTTTTTGTTTTGAAGGTAATATATTTTAAATAATTAAAAAATATTTTTTTTTTTATTTATTTAATATTTTAAAAATAATTAAAAATCATCAAAAAGTCCAATTTTATATATATATATATATATTAAATAAAATTAATTATATTTTAAAAAATACACAGTATTATAAAACATGACTATCATCATTTCCCTATAATATTATAAAATTACTCTTAATAAAATAAAATTAAAAAATTAGTAGATTACATATTTGTGTATCTTTTAAAATATAAAATATAAAAGTTTACTCTTAAAAATCATATACTAGATTACATACTTTAGCCCGAAGAATAAAATTTAAAAGTTAACATATCCTGTATAATATATGAGTTGATAATTGAACATTTCCCTTTATTATTCTTCGTGCTCTTTAACGTGTATACATATATATATAAACAAATACACGACATCAAACAAAGACCATATCCTCTTTGACGATAACAATATAAGAAAATGCGTCTCTCGATATCTCATGTCGCACTAGTATGTAGTGCACACCTTCCATCGTCACATTAAATAATGTTTAATTACGCAATTGGTTTAAATTTTCATTATCAATTTAATATAACTATTTAGTTAGAATTTAATATAAATATTAATCTATTATTATATATATAAGGTTATTGACAAATGTGGATAGATATCAATTCATAAAAAATATTAAATTTTTTTGGAAAATGTGTGTCTAGAAAGTGCAATGTCGTGAAAATTTCACCATGTTCAAGGATCATACGTTTGAAAGGTTTTCAAATTCATAGTCTTTGAAAATGGGTGAAGTGTTCACCCAAATTACATTAAATAACCATTAATTGCATGGTTAAATTTTTTATTATCAATTCGGTATAATTGTTAGCATAATTATTTAATTAAGAATAGTTAATAGATATTTTAAAATGTTAAGCATAATTACTAGTATGTTTATATAAATTAAATGGTTGATAAATATCTATAGGCATCAACCCATACAAATAGTTTATTAAAAAAGTTCACTTTTTGACCATATGGGTGAACTTGAACACTTTATCCTTTACATGCATCATACACTTGAAGAATTTCCAAAATTACTATTTTGAAAATGAGTGAAGTGTTCACCCAAATTATTGGACATTGCTATTTCTAGACACACAGTTTTCCAAAAAATTGACATTTTAAAAGACATCAAACACTTGTTACATGATACTTTTCACATTTGTAAAATTAAAAAGTCATAAAAAATAACTAAATTATAATTTTATTTTAAATTATTATTACTAATAATAATTAATTAAAAAATAAATTAAAAAAATAATCTAACTAATAAACAAAATAACATTTTTATCCAATAATAACATTACAAAAATAATAATTATTTTTCGTTTTAATTATCATTTAAATATACTTTATCATTATTACTTTTCTTTTTCTTTATCATTTAGATATAGACCGATAATAACAAAAATAAAGTGTTGGTAACTTTTCTTCGTCATTGAATATCCATACAAAAAGTAATGGTCAGTTTTCTTCATCATTCAATATCCATATGGATATAAACAGATGAAAATATCGAAGTCGTTATGATATATATGCTGTGGTGGATTTTATAAACTGATGACAATTTCCAAGTTGTTATGTTATATATGCTGTCGTGGATTTTATGTAGACCACCAGATTCTAAAGCAATTAGACTGTCACGACATAATGCTAGAATATTTATCTCCCTCAAGATGCCAATGCTTGAATATTTATCGCCCACATGATGCCAATTGGAATTGGTTTACAGTTCATTTTCTTAAACAAATCGGTTATTCGTAAGCACAGAGGGAGTTCCTCGACATGGTAAGGCCAACCAAAACCCTAAAAGGATTATAAATGTATTATGAGTTCTTCGAAAAAAAATTCTGGTGACAAACAAGGCAACGGCCCCGCAACAAAACCTTAAAAAGTTGGATGCAGTAGGTCCCAGAGGATGCACACTGCCGCAAATTATTTTCAGACTCCTCAACATTTTGACTTGTGGCTGATCGACTGCACGTCTCAGCCACTTGTGGATTTATCTTCACGCATTTTGGTCTCCCACTTCCATGCTCTGTTGGCTGTTAGAATTTGTTTCGTCAGCGTTGGCGATCTGTTTCAATCCAATCTCTGGGTCTAGTCGGTCCAGTACTTTCTGTTCTTCATGAATTTGTTGCTTCCGGTACATACAATACAGAACTATCTGACTTATTCCCAATGGTAGACCAACTATATTTGGACACTGCATTGACCGCAACACAGTATGAAACTCAGTTTTTATAGCTATTGGAGGTTATGATTCCTTGAAAAATATAAGAAAATTTGTAGAAAAGGCTGCATTATATTGATGTTACCGCCAAGATGAGGTCTTTGTCCAAAAGGAAGTAAGTCATCCATAAACAACTGTTAATAAATGCGAACAGGGAGAAATGGATGGGCATAAACTCCACACTCTTAGTCCGTATCACCAATTTCTACCCACGTAAAAGAATGGGAGGAACTCGTCAAGACTTATTTGATTCAAATATTATAATAAAACCTTATAAATTACATTGCTGAATGTAAGAACGCCGTGAAATATACTTACAATGATGGAAAGCGGAGAAGCATACATAACAACGGTGACAATCATTCCTGAAGTCCCTACCATCGTTTTTCTACTCTTGTGATCATGAAGAGCGAGCTGAGAAACTGTTGCGATAGAGGCAAACACCATGATTACACCCACGAGTATTGTCACCATTGCTAACTGAGTAACAAACAATCAATTCAGTATATCCAAGTCAGTCTTCGCTTCAGCTCTTTGCTCGACATTTAGCAGTCCTCTTATATATAGTGATGAGTTCGTGTAGTAGCTCTGAGATCTTTAGTTCAACTTATGCAGTAAAGCTGATAGAGAAACTGATGAATATTACTAATTAACTGATAAAAGAATATGAGACTTGAAAACTACCTTGGATTTGCGTGGAGCGAATTTCAGATATATACAAACGAACAGAAGCTCGAAAATGATTCCAATGCCATTGACAGACAACACCAAGACGTTTTCGAAACCATTACTGATCAGAGGTGAGCCATACCATGTGTAAAGGAGACAATTTAGCAGAGCTATTGCATAGGGGAAGCCTGAGAAATCCTCTGTGGATCCTTTCTTAATCACTCTCCTAAAAGTAACGCTGCATATAAATATTTAGTTAGAATTATAGTTCAATTTATACAACCACAGTAGTTGATCTCAGCTGAAAATTTTCTTAAAAGGATACTTCAAAAAAATGAATCGCCTTACATTGGGGCTCCGTACAGTAGTAACGAAGCTGCGTTTCCTGATACATTAAACAATACAAAGCGCTCGTGTTTTGAGACATTGTTCAATGCTTTAAAGAACTATGCAAGTGAAGAGCACAATAAACGAATGAAACTAAAATGCAGCGAATGAAAGGATTTGAACGGTAAAACTTAAGAAGAATGAAAGAGAATAGCAAGCACCTAGAATGCCGACCGAAAACTGTACGTAGTTAGCCATGTTTCCTATATCAAAAATCTAAGAAAATCAAAAGCTCAAGCATCAAGATGGTGGAATGGAGGAGGCAGCTAAGAGAGCGGAGAAGAGAATGATGGCATTTGTTTCCACCGTGGTGGAATTCTTGAAAGGTTTAAGGGCAATTTATAGTCAGGAGACAAACATCCTCTCAGTTTCCACACCGTGCACATGGGATAATCAGATGCTTGAGCGTCGTGTAAAGCAAGAAACATGACGACAAAACCCAAACCTAAAATCATAGGGTTTCATATTCTACTCTCCACTAAGATCCATGCCGAATAGAAGAATCTCCAAATCTGATTCTTTGGCAACAGCGTGTGGAATAATTTTCTGCCTGGAAATGACGAACGCTGTATGTGAACATTTGAATAATATAAAGGCATTATATGGGTTGGTTGACACATTTTACTTACCCACAAAGGAAGGGTCCCGGAAGGTTTGAAAGGCTCCTGCGTGGTGCGCAGCTGTAAGTTAAGTAAAAAAGCTGATAGTGAGTAGGGTCTGTGCAAATACAGTGGGCCTGCTCACATTCATAAAACCTACGCAGAATGAAAATACTGTGTACGGCCGACATTGCAACGGCATTCACGACGCAGAGAATACCTTTTGCGAATCCCAAAGAATTGTTGCAACTTGCAACTGAGTTTATGACGTGGATAATGTCTTTTACGAATCCCAATGCATTTGAATAACAGTCATTAGTCCTTTTTCATATTCATCTCATTTGCTCTGTACTTGTAAGTTCGATCGTTAACCTAATATTTGACGGTAGGGCCATTAATGTGGGGTAGTATATTATATTTGCGTAAATATAATGGAGGTCATATACTATCCCACGCGTTAATGTCCTCATAGCATGTTGTATATATTAGTTGTTATATTTGACTACCACAGGCAAGGTGCAACATGCTGCTGTTTTTTAACAGGTAAAAGGTGGGTGTTCTATTTTGCTTTCGAGACTTTTAGGGTTGGAATTTCAGAACAAAGTCATTCATCAAATTTAATAATTTTTTATTCTTCAATTTTTTATTTTTCATATCAAATAAAAATCTTGACAATTTTGCAAAATTTTAAAGCAATCACCTTAACAAACAAATTGCCCATTTTCCATCCCTGGCCTAAGGGACTCATTTCGTTAATCTGTGCGATAACATTATAAAAAATGAATCTGTCCACACTCACAAATATCTGCAATCAACTCTTTATTTGTATGGCACGATTGGCTCATCTCCAGAAATTGCGCTCCATCTCATCGATTGGGACTTGCGTGCCCTGGTATTTCAATTGACGTCACAGCTGACAACGAGATTCCCAACGAGTGGGTGCTCAAATCCTATAGCCAACTCCCACGTGAAATAAAAAGGCGAAACCTGTAGTCGTATTTTTAAAATTATGTTTTTTTTGTTTGTATGGAAATATTTGTCATATTTTAAAAAATAGGTTACTAGATTTTTGTAAATCTAATTAAAAACAGTTAAAATTTATAATTTTAAGTGTTTTAAAATTTTTTTGATGGTGCTAAATCTATTTATATCATTAAAAACATGATTCAAACATTACATTTACAAAAGTTTTAAAATAAAAATCATAAATTCAAATCACTTTTAACAGTGCTATCAACTCCTCCACCATTTTAAAGGATTCCCAAACTTTAAATGTTTGACTTATTTGTTTGCAATATTTTTAACCCAACTTTGTTTCCCACCATTATTATTCACATATTTTTCAATCATTATTTCATATATTTTTCTATCATTATTTGATTTTGGCTTTTTTGGGTATAATTTGCAGTTAATTTTGTACCGTAACGATTTTTAAAATCACACCGTTTAACTGGCTTACGGAGCAAAAATCCTAATAAAAAAATTATAATTTTTCAATCAAACTTAAATAATATTTTATTGAAAACATTAAATAACTATAATAACATATACATCAATATGTTGCGTAATTGTTAATGGAGTAAGCAAAATAGATATTGCGATCATAATTATAATAATTTTTAAAAATTCAATTTCATTGTTAATGGAGAGCAGGGATCTGATATTTATAAAATATTAAAAAATTAATTTCATTGTTAATGGAGAGCATGGATCTGAATATTTATAAAACATTTGTGAATAATAATTAATAACATTTGTGAATAATAATTAATAACGATGAATAAATGTAATTATATATTTTTAACTTTTTACTTTAATAATTATAAAAATAAAAAATAAAAATATATCATAAATATATGGATGTCATATTATATATGGATGTTATACAGCTTGAGTCGGCCTAATGGTTAAGAGCATGTGTTTCCTCTTAAGAGGTCGCAAGTTCAAAAGTATGTATGCCTTCGCGGTAGACTTAGCAATGAAATCACAAGGAGGTCTCATACACCAAGAGCATGTGTTTCCTCCTAAGAGGTCGCAAGTTCAAAAGTATGTATGCCTTCGCCATAGACTTAGCAATGAAATCACAAGGGGGTCTCATACACCAATTTGGTGTCTGGCTTCGCTGTGACCTTAAAAATAGATATTATTATTATTATTATGTTTTCTCTATTAAATATTTTATTATATATATTTTTTTAATGTTTATATATTTAGTTCATATATTAATTTATTTTATTATTATAATAATAATTTAAAATAAAATTATGATTTAGTTATTTTTTTTATATTTTTTTAGTTATGGTAATATGAGATATATCATATCATAAGTATCTTTATACTGATCATGGATTCATATCTATTATGTTTACCATTCACTTAATTGATATAAGTGCACTAGTAACTTATCTCGATGACATCCATATGTTGCACAATTGTGAAAGTATGTAACCTAAATATAATTTATGATTTAAATAGTTGCATTGAAACATATTTTTATAATATATGAGGGAGATAGTCAACTCCCTCAATATTTAATATGGAGTTGAATTGCCATAATAACTCTAAAAGATTTTAATATTTACCAAAAACAAAATATTTCAATATTCATTTTAAGTACAATAACTTCTTATTTCCCCATGCCAAGTAGAAGTATCATTTTTCAACACTTAATATGCAATGTATTCTCATCTAAAAAAATGTTCATAACACCTTGCAACCAATACAATTATCTATTGAAAATTAATCCTCAACACCTTTGGCTAAGTAATTGAAACATTAGAAAATAGTATTTTATGCATTTCATGGATTCATCAATGTTAGTTTTCAGGAATTTCTATGGTTTCTAAAGTGTTATGTGCACTAAATGAAAATTCCTATTAGTACATTGAGTAAGACAAGTTCCATGGTCATTATTGGTGCATTCTCAAGGGATTTAAGTGTTCACATACATATAGAACAAATTTTCAAAGTTTGTTCATTTCCATTATCAAGGATGAACTCTTCATATAAGAAGAGGTCATGGAGCAACATTCAAAGCAAAAGAATAATAATAATAAGAAGAGGCCATTAAAAAAAAATCAAAGCAAGAGAAGAATAGTAATAAGAAGAAGTCATGGAGAAACATTCTAAACAAGAGAAGAGTGTCGAGTTATGTTGTCAAATGTTCTTAGAGATTTATTCCTTTGAGATTTTAGTTTGTGGGAATGGTTTCCATATTTTAGTTTATTTTCTTCCATTGAATAAACATGACTATTTTCCTGATTTAGAGACGAGAGGATTTAAGGGACATAAATAGAACCTCCTAATGAAGATTGGATAAGGCCCATTAACTCTAGCTCATCCCCTTTGGTGTTACCTTTAAGGCTAAAAAGTTATCCATTATGAATAAGGATAAGATAGCATAGTTTCTTTCCCCATTATTTCCTATATATTTATATTTTATTTCTTGTTATTTTTCTTTTATGTTGCAATCTTTATCTTTACATTGAAGTAACTCTAACATATGTTGTTTTGTAGTATTGTAGAATTAAGATACAACAAAGTGTATTTCACTCACAGTAGAAAACACCCTCCAATAAATTGGTTACTCAACTTGTCTTTTCACCCTCAGATTCTCCCTCCTTGGGAAATTGGAGCCTACTCCCTGAAATTTAATATATTGGAAGTGATTGAATTGATCTGTTTATGGTGTCAAAACCATCTTCCTATCGTTTGATTTAATATTCTTTTTTCATCCCACATAGGACTCATGCGGCCATCAAGGAAACATGCAAGTCATGTGGAAAACCACTTTTTCACCTTTGATATTTTTGTGACTGTCAATCGCAGACCCACATGAATTTTCTTCTTGTATCATTTTCTTTTGGTATAATTTTTCAGTTTTCCAGCTGAACCATGTCATAGATAATATTTATTTGCATTTACTAGCATATATAATCCATTCTCTAAATTATTTCCTAGAACTTAAATAGGTTACCTAGATTCGTGGAAGGATGAAAAGGACCATACTTCTTTTCCTTGCCACATCGATGGCTATCTAAATGCATTTGTGTTTCTTGGCTATAAGTGAAACTATGTATTCCTAGTAGACTCTCTTACTTGCGCATTAGTGATCTTGGTATATCAAAAAGGGGCAAAGTCTCCTCTATCTCGCTTGTTTAAATTGAAAAAACACACTTAGGATTAACTAATGGGAAAACATCATTCCCATACATGTGCAAATTATTTTGTTCTTTGGAAGTTACAATTAATGTAGAGAGTTTAATTAGAAAGAAAGCAAGGATCACACAATATCTGCATGAGAGAATCTCACTCATATATGTGATTTTCACAAATCACCTACACCTGCTATCACCTAAACACTAAAAGTTCATAAGTGAATTATTTGTTTCATATGTTCTTCTATTTGCACTCATAAGTGATCTTGAAGAATTTGAAAAACCAAGGTTATCTAGGAACTTTTGGAAAAAATCCCATAGTCAAATGAATTAGTTCATCATATTGATTCAAAACTCTTAAAATCAACTTTACGAAACCAAATCCTTCATAGAGAGATCACTATATCTATATCTATATATATATATATATATATATATATATATATATATATATATATATATATATATATATTTATTTATTTATTTATTTATTTGTTTATTTATTTCATGTTAGGATCTTGGTGGTGGACATCTAACCAACACACCTTTATCATTCGTCATAGGAGACTAAGAAATTTTACTTATAAGGTATTTTAAAATCCTTCACTACCCATGTGCACAAAGCCAAAGGAAATGAGAAACACATGAATGGGATAAGCCTTAGCCCCAAGGCCTTGTGGACCTTCTTAGGCCACCTAGACCTTGTGACTTTTCCTAGACTATGGTTGATACCCAAAAGTTGATATTCCTTTTCCCATGCTAGATGAAGGTAGCATGGTGTCCAACTCATAGGGAACCTTCCTAGGTGGAAATTATTGTATGTGAATGCAGTAGGATTTGATGTTGTGTGGATATTGGTAAATGTTTTATCCTCTTCTAAACATGCCTCTAAGACCCCAAATGATAATTGATGATTTGAATATTCACTAGTTTCTTAGACTAGAATCAAACCCCATCATTGAAACAAAGATAAGCTACATAATCACATGGAATGCATGATATATCTTTGAGGATTTGTGTTTTTATATTTTTTCACAAGCATTTGTATGGCAATATATCTTTCCCCCAAACCATTATTGTGATTAAGATATAATTCATCATTTTTTATTAAATCTCAACAAATTACCATATATGATTGTTTTCTTTGATACATTGTTTCATGAAAATACACACTAGTTAAGAAAGCATCCACCTATTTATAACAAGTCTAGGATTGTAGGGAAATTATAGAAACCCCAATGTTATCGATGCTTACTTGATATACTACCACTATTGAGAGTCGTCCCTAGTCTTCCCACTTCAATCACTCAGGCTCCCTGTCCACGTTCATGTCAACCCTTTTATTTTACCAATTTTGTGATGTAATTGAGAAATTATAATGATGGGGTACCAATGTTGATACTATGAGTTAAAACTCTATTATGTGATTAAATGTTTATTATTATTATTATTATTAAAAACTATTATAGAGTTGAAGGAATGGTGACAACCAACATATTATGGTGCCTTAAATGGTTAAGGTGTGATTATAAAAACAAGAGGGAGGACCAATCAAGAGATTCTTCTTCCTTTATATTTTTAGCCTATTCCATTTTCTCTCTCATACATTATTTTCTCTTCTCACTCAAAAATTTGAAGTGGAAAGGGAGTTGGTGATAGAACCTATCGCCCTCTGAGATAATTCTAGGTTAATTAATCATTCCAGAGTATCTAAAATGTTTTGTTGTTTTAAGGTTTTTTTGGATGGCCAATATTATGAACAGTTAAAGACAGGTGCTTAAACTTTAACAATGTTGAATATAATGAAAGGGCTGATTCTTTGTCTCTAAACAATAAATTGATTTATAATTGCATGAATAGCAGAGTTGAAAAATTATAACTCACTAAATATTCAAACTAGGTATTTAGTTAATTATAAGACAGAATGCAGGTAAACAAACAAAATGTATTTAATTCTATGAAGATGTGTGTGACAATTATAAATGTAGAGGAGTTTATAATAACATACAATCTTATAAATTAATCTCTAATATTGAGTATAACTTTACAGGGGATTTAAGATAGATTGATATTCAGTTTAATCTTACCCATAGTTCTTTATTAACACTTAAATACATGGAGAATAACATAATGAAATAAAAACATGAGATGAGGCAAATCGAGAATCCTTTCATTAATTTGAAGCAAATATCCAGTTTGATTACAATTCTTCTTTGAAAAGCTCATCCAAGGGTTCAACCCTTAATAACTCGAATGATGAGTTATTTATACAAAAACACTTGATTTTCTAGAAACATCTTTAACAAATTACAAAAATATAGGAATCCAAAAAAAAAAATTGAGCTACTAGCACTGTCTTCAAGGAAGTTGTTGATAATCTAGCCCCAAAATGTGTTGCCCCATTGTCTGTCAGGTTTAGGTGAAATTTAATCAATTATTTCACACAAGTGATCCCATCTTTCTTCACTTGGTATAGAAAGATTAATTAATTTTCTATAAACTTCATCCACCTCGGTATACTTTTAAAAAGTAGGCTTATTGACAAAGATATGTTTATTTTCATGTTTGATCATTAAATCAAAGTTTAAAGGCTCTAAGAAAGCCTTCCCTGTAAGATGACCTTTGATACTTGTAAATTTGACTTTGTCAGTTGCAATTATATAAATATTTTTGCAATATTCCTACAAACTGTTCAATCTGTAATTTGGTGCTACCAGTCCTGTAAATCCTCTCCGATTAAGCCAATCGAACTTAAAATGAAATATCTGTAGATAAGTTCTCAGAGTCTAGCACTTTGTCTCCAACTGAGTCATAAGATTCTTCTTCTGCAAAACTTTGTTAATCTCTAAAATGGTTTAGGTTTTGTCTGCAATCTGAATCTCTTCTAATTTAGATCTAGTTTTTGAATTCATTACTTTAATCATATTTCTGGCTTCATCTCATTTTTGTTTAAGTGTTGATCTCTCTTCTTCAATAGTTGTGTGGAATTTAGTAATAAGCTCTTCCTATTCAAAAATAATTTGTATGGAGGGCCAAACTTCAGTTATAGCTTGACTTATATTTTCTCAAATGTTTTCCTTGGCTTGGGGCAAGGTCTGAGCCATTAGTGACTCATTTTCCAACTCTTCAATCTTCCTGGTCAGTCTACAGATCTTTTTCATCTCTTCTACATAAAGAGTGTCATTCTTTATTTTCCGTGCCTCCTGATTTTTGAATTTCTGCTAAAGTTTTTCATTTTCCTATCTCTCGAGAGACAATTCCTATATGACTTTATTTAGATCACGTGTTGTTAATGTAGACTTTGTTGTTGTTGATGTTGATTCTCTTGCTATCCCTGCAACTGTGATGGGTATAGTTGTGATTGGAGCTATGGCCACTTGTGTAGACTCTTCCTTTTCCTTGAGCAAGCTTTCTATCTTCTCCTCCATCTTTATTTGTATATTCTCCTCAATGATTAGTTTGATAATTTCTTCTTTATGTTGCTCGCATTCTTCTATCTCCCTGGTTTGAGGATCCTCTGTAGACGGTAAATTGAGCTTCTTCCTAAGTGTTGTAATGTCTACATTCTTTTTCTTGATGATGTCCTCTACAGCTTTAACATTACTGGGATCATACCCCATATTGATCACTAAATATTCTAATGATTTGAGCCTATTATCCTTTGCCAAGGAAGATATCTTCTCTATTTTCAATTGTGACTACACATTTGAAAGAGTTGTTCTTAACTTTGACAGTGTCATGGTAGTATTAGTCATGGTGGAGAAAAGCATCTCTCCAGACTGTCTATGCATGTCCATTTGGTCGATAGGATGTATTTTTTTTGCATCAAAAGAAAATATAGTTTTCTTATAATCTAAAGAAGTCTTTGGAAAAGGCACTTGGGATGTAAGCATGCCATTCACATCCTTCCCTTTTCACTGTCAAATGTTAACAATCTATGTTGTGAAGTATATGTCTGCTTCCAGAATTGAGCATAGACATTGGCCTTAAGAGTTTCATTCTTTTGCTTAATTTCCAAAAAATTAGTGAAAATATTGGGTTCATCTTGTTCACTCACTCCTGTTGATTGTGTAATCTCCAATAAATTTTTGTGAAGTTGAAGAGGAGGATGGAGTATTAAGGACATTTTCCTTTGATCCTATAGAAACATGTGAATCATCCAAATTAATAATTATTGGCTCTTTCTAACCCTGAATAGTGGTAACTTTAGGATCTATCTTCTGTTTCTTCTAATAGATGATAAACTCTTTTGCACTCTTTGCTGAAGATAATGATTCTTCTCTCAACCTCTTTTCCTGTTTGTTTTGAGAAATGGGAGTCTGAAGGGTAGAAGCAGGTAGAATTTTCTCTTCTTCTTCTTGAAGTGTGTTCTCCTCCCATTGTTCTTGATTCCTGTATTTCTCAATCTTTGGTCTGGGAGTGTGATTATAAGGCATGGTTTTGATTTCCACCCTTAAATTAGAGATTATGTTAAATGGATCATATGACTAGGTAAATCTTGGTTGGAATCTCATCTGCTTGAGAATTGAATCTACTTCAATTCTTGGTGCTCTGGTATTACATATAAAATGTACCACTTGGGAATTGATCTTAAAATGAGACTTCCTCTTACCTGAAAAAAATGAAGCTCATCCATGTTAATCATTTGCCTTATATATTCCAGAGAGAAAATTCTCATTGGAACATATTTAGGAAACTTATAAGGAGCTAGCTCATAGCCATATACCCTTATCTTTGTATAAATCTAGTAAAGGTCCAATCTCCAATTTTGGCTTGGTCACTCAGGTGTAAGACCCTTTTTATCTCTGAATTGATTCTAGGTTCACTATGGCTATTAAGAAGTTGTGCAACTCGATGAATGAAACAATCAATAAAATCTATAAATTTAAACTTAGTTGTGCTTCTTCTTACCAATGAGGCCCACTCTATAACTAATTGATTGATTTGTTGGTCATCCTACTTATGTAAAGTTATTGGCAGTGTGTCTCCCTGTTCAAAAAGGAACATATGAACCAGTACAGAAGAGTATTTGAACATACCCTCTGTACTCATCTTCATCATCTATTCATGCATGTTATCAACCATAAATGGACTGTAATTATATATGCATGTTGGCTTGTGCTCTTTGGAGAGGAAAAGCGGGTGGATGATCTCTTAAAGTTTTAAAAGGTATTTTGATGAGAACTGGGCAAGTTTTTTATCAAATTTGCTCCTCTCAATGGCAGGAACTCAACGGTAATGTTAGTTTCTATAACAAAGCTCTCCATTTTTTGACTATTTTCCATATTGAAGGTATAAGATCCTTATGTAAATTTTGATTGTACTTCTTTCCCTTTCATGCCACTTAATGAATGAAGTCCTCCCCATTGATCAAGCAGGGTTCAGAGAGGTAGTCCAAATGAGATGAACTTCGTTATCAAGTCCCTTGTCTTCTTTTCATGCCTTTATGTGTTTCCTCTCTCCTTTTATGTGCACATTAAGTTTCTATGGTTAAGCTGTAATTGGTTAATGTTTATTTAATACATCTATAAGAAAAAGATCCTAAATCAAGTGGTATCAGAGCAAGTCTTTGTAGATGTGAATTGAATGTTTGTATTCAAACAAGAAACAGACTCTAAAGAGGCGAAGGGAAACTAAAGTCTTTCGATCCTGAAGCGAGGCATGCACATCGAAGGAGGAACGTGGCCAATGACTAGGCTCACTATGAGGAGGAGATAAATTACCGCAAAACCTTCTATACAATGCTAGAAGGGGTGGAAGTTGTTCTCAAGGCTTGAGAAGATAGTAAAAGCATTGGAGAATGGCCTAGAAGAGTAAGGTTCAGCGCATGGAAATGGTAGAGAGGAACCCCCTCCTTCTCCTTCCATGAGTGAAAGTTCCTCTTCTTCTTCTCACCATCATCATTGTAATTCAAGAAATGCATCTAAGAAACCTTTCCTTAAAATAGATGTCAAATTTGATATTCCCATGTATAACTGTGAAAGTAATGTAGAAAGGCTAAACAATTGGATTAGGCAGATTGAAGTATACTGAAAAATTCAACAAATCTAAGAGGATGAGGCGAAGATTCAATTCGAATCCCTTCAATTGAGTGGCACTGCTCTCGTTTGGTGGGAGAGAAAATTGCAGGGCAACAAGAATTTGGGTAACCTTCTCCCCTCATGGTCAAATTTTGTGTTTGCATTAGAAAAATAATTTTACCCCTTGGGCTATAGACATAAAGAATTAATGGAATGGCAACACCTAAGGCAAAGAAAAGGTCAAAATGTGAAAAAATTTACTATAGAATTTAGAAGACAAGCATTGAATTTGATCATTTCCTTAGATTCAACAGAGATTGTAACTAAGTATATCGGTTTGTTACATAGTTACACAAGGCATTCATTATTATTGTTTGAGCCTGCTACTATCAATGAGGGTAGTGTGAAATTCATGCATCTTGAAAGTAGAGGGATGCATGTGCAAAATGATAACCAAAAATGATCCGCAACAACCAAGATAAGAGGGGAAAAACTCTCTAGTACACATTGTGAGAAAGAGTGACACCACAAAGAGAATTGTTGGAAACTTCACCCTGAGTTGAGACCTAAGAGAAATGACAGAAAAGAGAAGCAAAAGCCAACTACCACCATGCAACAAGATCAAGCATATGAGTCAAAAGAAGACAAGAAGGTCACAATTGCAGGTTTTACATAAGGTAGACCCATTCACTTGGGATTAGATTCCGGTGACGAAAGGAGGATTGCAGCTCTTGGAATAGTAGTAGATGGACCCATCAATCTGGGTTCTAATTTAGGTGATGAAGCAAAAATTTCAATAGATATCGTACCAAAGATGGAAAGAACATCCAATATTGTACAGCTTCAGGAACTTAAGGAGACTAACCAAAACCTTCAAGCAGAAAATTCTAAGCTAAGGAGGCTCCTAAGGGGAGTAGAGGAGGAGAAACAAAGGTTACTACACTAGTTGAAAGCTAAGAATGAGGCCTTGGGAAGACTGCAGCCTAACCCCCTTGAGGTAAACATCAGTTCTTCGATTCCATGTACTTTTCCTAATGATGATTTCGCTTCCTTGAAAAAGTATACTAAAAGTATCGAGTCCAAGCTGTTAAAGAAGATGGGATATCAGGGGAAGGGCCTCAACATTAATGGCTAGGGCATCACGAATCCCATCAAAGTAGAGGAAATGCCTCATCATGTAGTACTCTCATGTAGCCCAAGTCAGTCCTTTTAAAACATTTCCTCAATTCCTTCTTTATGGATGTAATGTAGCTCTCATTGTTCCCTATCATCAAAATATAATCTACATACACAACAAGATATACAATTTTTTTTTCCAACTTTCTTGAAAAATAAATTTGCATCATCAAGATCATAATGTTTGAAGTCGGGTTTCAAAATATTCTTTGTTAACTTCTCATACCAGACTCGTGATGCTTTCTTGAGGCCATACAAGGATTTCACAAGTTTGCATACTTTGTGTTCTTGGCCCTTCAGAACAAATCCTTCTGTCTTGGACATAAAAACATTATCTTTCATATCTCCATTCAAGAAAGCATATTTTATATCCATTTAATAGACTCTCCAACCATTATGAGCTGCCAAGGAAAAGAGTGTTCAGATGGTATCCCATTTTGTTGTGGGGGGGAATTTCTCCTCATAATCGACCCCTTATTTATTTTCAAAAAATTTTACCACAAGCATGTCTTTGTGATTGTCAAGTTAGCCATCAGCTTTATGCTTTATCTTGTAGACCCACTTTCAACCAATTGATTTGGTTCCCAATGGATGATCAACCAACCTCCAAGTGCCATTCTTTATCAATGCATCATACTCTTTCGGCATCACTTCTTTCCATTCATCATGAGAATAGGCTTATTTTAAGGAAGTTGGTTCAAAATCTATAGAAAACTTTTTCACAATCATAAGAAACATTCATATCAATAGGTGAATCAGAATTGCCTACATCACCTATGTTTTTCCTGGTTGAATTTCCCGTTCATGTCTTTCCAACGTCATCAAGATTAACACTTTCAAGTACCTTTGTTAGCCATTTTGCAGGACCTTTCTGAGATGGCTTAGGCTTATCTTGATTGAGTTGGGATTGAATCAAGATTGAGTCTACCAATTCTATCAATCACATCACTCAAATTGTTATCAGTGGTTGGATATTCATGTGAGGGAGAGAGAGCTTCAGAAGAAGATTCCATAAATTGATCTAGTGTAGGAATCCACCCTTCTAAATGTGGAATATGATTATCAAATTCTTGAAATTAATTTTCATGTTTGAATCTATCTAAGCAATCAAGATGCCACTCAACAACATTGTGAGCCTTGGAAGACTTAAGACATATCACATCTCTAGATACAAAAATAATATTACTAACTTCATCATAGAGACGATATGCTTTGGTGGTATTTGAATACCTCAAGAAGATACACTTATGACTCCTTGCACCAAGTTTGTTTCTTTTTGCCTTAGGTATCAAGGCATAACAGGTGGAGCCAAAGACCCTGAGATGCTTTACCAAAGGAATGTGGCCATACCACATTTCATAAGGACTCTTCTTTCTAATATCATTAGAAGGACACCTATTCTTTATATACACAGCACATAGAACTGCATCAGCCCAAAACATCAATTTTATATTCTGGAAAAACATCATAGAATATACCATATTTAAGATTCACCTGTTCATTCTTTCAGCGACTCCATTTTGTTGGGGATTATAAGGCACACTTGTTTGATGTTTGATCCCATGATGGTGAAGATAGTTTTCAAATTCATTTGAAGTGTATTCTTTTCCATTATCAGTATGAATAGAGCCAATATGAGATTGTGCATCATTTTCAATCCATGCATGAAAGTCTTGGAATGTTTAAAAAGCCTCATATTCGTTCTTCAATAAATAAACCCAACACATTATCATGTAGTCACCAATAAATGTCATCATATATTTATTTCCATTTGAAAAAGGAGAAAGCATTGGGCCACATAAGTCTGAATGAATAAGTTTAATTTTCTATGAGCTCTATAATGTGAATCTTGAAAAGACTATTTTTTGTGCTTTCCTAAGATACAAGCATCGCATTGCTTAAGTTTCCTAGGAATTGTAGGAAAACCAGTAACCCCAATTTTCTTCAACATGCAAATGTTGCCATAATTCTTGTGCCCAAATATAGCATGCCATAAAATACTTGATGGAAATTCACCTTCATCATAATGAGAATTGTATGAGAAGTTTTGTGCATGAGCATAGGTACCTTGCAGCTTCAAAAGTCTTTCTTCATTGATCCTCATCATGACAAGTGAGCGATCTGATGCTTTTCTTACCTCAACCTTACCATCAAAGATATGAATGGAGTGTACTTGCTAGTATATGTGGACAAAACACAACAATTTTATCCTCAACTCCCGTAGGTATAGAACATTATGTAGAAGAAAGTCTAGATGATCACGAAATTTGAGCCTGATTGTGCCAAGCCCTGATGGCTTGAGTTTTGACTTATCGACGAAGTATAATACTCCATCAACATTGTCAGTAAATTCTTCAAAAAAATATCTTCTAAAATTCATGTGGCAAGTTGCTCTTGATTCAAGCAACCAATAGTTTTTCCAAGAAGCAAGTGAAGCATTAAACAAGTCTTTAGTTACTCCAATATTAAAATGTGCCACAAAATAGTGAGTGGATTCAGGTGGTTTACATTTCTCTTTGTCATGGGTTTTACCTTTAGCTTCATTTATTTCCTTCTCAATTCTATTCCAAGGCAACTTACATGTGGATGCATCATGTCCATCTCTATTGCAATGTATGCAATGAAGATCAAAATATTCTCCTTGAAACTATCTTCCCCCCGCCTCTAAAATTTCTTCTTCCTCTTCCTCTAGAAGAATATTGAGCATCATTCCTCTCTATGTGCAAGACACACAACTTCTTCAGGAGACTAAGGATTTTTCTTCTTACCAAAAGCCTTCTCTCTCTCAGCAAACTTCTTCTCATGGGAGTCAAAGGTAGTCTCCTTGAGGTTTCCACTTGCTTGCAATTACTGAAGATAATTTGAGTAAGTGGGATATAGTGCCTTGACATAAGCTATGAGAGGTATTTCTATTTCAACACCATTGGTTTTGATATCATGTATAATAGATATTACATTTGATTCTAAAGCAAGAGGTTCATCATTTTATCAATTAAAGGCTAAACAATTTAATCATCAATTGGACAACCTCAAGTTCAGATTCTGATTCATAGAGTTCCTTGAACTTTTGTAAGTCTTCAAAATCATTTGAAAATGGTGAAATATGAAGACTCACCTCTTCATTTATAGATGTTTCAATCAAGCAATAGACCTTGATGTTCTTGTTTTCCCAAATGGCGATCTCCTTATCTGAGGTGGGCTTTGCATGTTCATTACCTCCTTCTCCTACACTCCTTTCCACAACTCATTGAAAATGAGAGTGTGTTTTATCTTCCACAACCATTCAGGATAGTTCTCTTTCCCAAAAAGAACTACTCCAACAATAGATATCAATGAATGCATTTAAAAATGTATACTACGAAAAAACTTGTACTTATGGTGGAAAAAAAATGCAGTTATGGTGGAAAAAATGCACTTTTGGTGTAAAAATTCCAATATGAGATACATAAGAGCATGAAGAAAAGGAACAAGAAACATCAAAAGAGGAGGATATTCACCAGGAACCAACCCCAGAGAAGGAAGAAATGTATCCTACCATATCTTGTAATGCATTCGTAGGAATTTCCACTCCTCAAACACTCAACATAGAAGGATAAAAAAAAAGGGTAATAGTGTTGATTGACTCTGGTAGTACCCATAATTTTATTCATTGTAAGATAGTGAAGGAATTGAATTTCTTCCTATATCCAGCGCAAGAGTGTCAAGGGTTGGTTGAAAATGGATGAACTATAAATTGATGTGGAAAGTACCATAATATCAAGAAAACCATGGGGGAATATGTATTTAATAGTCTAATGCTTTCGATTCCAATGGGTGGTGTTGATGTTGTACTAGGAGTCCAATGGTTACAATCTTTGGGGATGATATATTTCAATTTTCAAGAATGTTTCTTGAATTTTTCTTGGGAAGGAAATGAATTTGAATTAAGGGTTATCGGAAGGAAACCAGGAAAGATAATCAACCCTAATGGATTGAGACAGATTTTGAAGAAAGAACAAAAAGGTGTAATTGCACAATTGTGCTCACTAGGGGTTCAAACATCGAAATCATATATTTTTGTGGATCTCCAAAAAACATTGGAAAATCATTCCAAGGTGTTTGAGACTCCCAAAGGCCTCCTACCAATTTGTGATCATGATCATGTGATTCACTTGATTGCAAGAATTGTTCCTCTAAACATCAGATCTTACAAATATCCTTATGCCCAAAAGAGTGAAATTGAATGTATGGTTGCGGAAATGCTAGAGGATGGTATAATTCAACCTAGTCAAATTTCTTTATCTTCTCTCGTATTCTTGGTGCACAAGAAGGGTGGATCATGGCGTATGTGTCCACATTATAGGGAGCTCAACAAGCTCAATATTAAGGATAAATTTCCCATTCATGTCATTGATGAATTGCTGGATGAATTACATGGAGTAATTTACTTCACCAGGATGGATCTTCATTCAAGATATCATCAAATTATAATGAAGACTGAATACATTCCAAAAACCACATTCAGAATTCATGATGTTCATTATGAATTTTGGGTCATGCTTTTTGGCCTTAATAATGCACCTTCGACATTTCAAGGTTTGATGAATTCCATTTTCAAACCCTTCCTTAGAAGATTTGTGCTATTACTTTTTGATGATATATTAATCTACAACAAGTTTAGGAAGGATCATGTTCAACATGTTGACAGTGTGCTCAAACTATTGGCAGAGAAACAATTATATGCAAAAACCTCCAAATGTTTCTTTGGAGTATAGGAAGTGGAATATTTGGCTCATATTGAATCTAATGAAGGTTTTAAGGTAGACACTAACAAAATTACAACCATTAAGGAATGTAAAATCCCCACAACCCTAAAGCATCTAAAAATATTTCTCGAGTTGACAGGGTATTATCGCAAGTTTCTTAAGAATTACGGCTGAATAGTGTCACCTCTAACATCATTACTTACGAAATACGTATTTTCTTAGACTCTAGAAGCAACAAAGACCTTTGAACATCTTAAAGAGGAAATGGGCCAACCAATGGTCTTAGCTACGCCAGAATTCATGAAAACATTTTTTGTGGAATGTGATTCTTCAAGAAATGAAATTGGTTTTGTTTTAATGCAAGAAGACTCATTTCTTTTGAAGTTTGTACAATCAAAGGAAAGTATTTACACAAAACTATTTATGAAAAGGAAATGTTGGCAACACTACATACATTAAAGTAATTGTGACCTTACCTAATGGGAAGACACTTCAAGGTAAACAAAAATCTTGATAGTCTTAAATACCTTTTGGAAAAAAATGTGTCTTTAGAAACGAAGCAAAAATGGGTGAGATAGAGGTTGGGTTATGACTTTGAAATCATCTACAAAAAAGGGAAGAAAAATGTTTTTTCATATGCACTCTCAAGAAAGGATGAGGATGTGGAATCATTTCTTTGTGTCAGTTCTATTATCCAACCTGAGTGGATAACCGAAGGAAGGGATGAATGGAAGAATCATGAAGAGGTGTGGTCACTCATTCAAAAGTTGCAACAAGATCCGAGTACATCTGATACATTTAGCTAGAAAAATAATTCATTATGGTACAAAGATCACTTATATATTTGCAATGATTCCCAACTCGAACAAAATATTCTTTTTGAATTGCATACCTCTCCCTTAGGAGGGCACTCGGGATTTTAAAAACTTACCATAGAGTCAAGAAGGAATTTTTTTCTGATGGCCTTAAATATGATATTTAGAAATTTGTGGTAGAATTATTGGTTTTCCAACGAAATAAAGTTGAGACAGTTAAGACCCCAAGTTTGTTACAACCTTTATCCATTCCAAGTCAGCGTTGGAAGGAGGTATCAATGGATTTTATCATAGGCTTACCCATGTCTGAAGGAAAGAGTGTCATCATCGTGGTAGTTGATAGACTTACCAAGTATGCAAACTTTTGTGCATTATATCATCCTTTTAAAGCCAGCGCATTTGCTACTTCCATTTATGGGAAAAATCAAAAGCTCCATGGAAATCCAAATATTATAGTAAGTGACAGAGATCCCATTTTCATTTGAAATTTTTGGACAGAATTATTTTCTTCTCTTTGTACTCAATTAGCTCATGGTTCATTTTATCATCCTCAATTTGATGGGAAAACTGAGATAGCGAACAAATTTTTGGAAGGATATCTTCATTGGTTTGTATCTAAAAAACAAAAACAATGGGTCAAGTGGTTACCTCTCACTAAATCGTGGCATAACACTTCCTTCCATACTGTAGAAAAAATGACCCTATTTATGGAACTTTATGGATATCATCCACCATCCATCACAACATCTTTAAGAGAAACTTATGAGGTTCAAGTAAAATATCACATCAAGCATCAAAAACAAGTTATCCAACTATTGAAGAACGACCTCACCGTGGCACAAAATCGAATGAAACAACAAACAGGTCAACATCATAACGAAAGAAGTTTTGATGTAGGTGACTGGGTATTTCTATGCCTACAACCATACAAACAAATGTCTCTCAAACAAGCTAAGAAGGATAATAAATTATCATTGAAGTACTATGATCCTTACAAGGTGTTGAAAAATATTAGTACTATGGTATACAAATTGGAGCTTCCTACATCTTCCCAAGTACACCCATTTTCCATGTTAGAGAAACAAGAACCCGACACCTACAGAGTATCTCATTAAGTTGAAGAACTTACCTGCTAAAGATTTTGCATGGGAGGATAATAATTTTATACAGAAGTATCCAGAACTACTCAAGCACAGAGGACAACACTTTTTTGAAGGAGAGGGGCATGCTAAGTCCTTATAATACTAGTGTATCCCCCTTATTGTTATTGTTGTGCCCATGTAGCCCCCATATTTTTATTGTTGTGCCACATAGAAGTCCACTGTTGTTATTTTTGTGATCTTACATTATTATTGTTATGTAGGTTGTGATTATATTGTGACCCCTTAGACTCCTATATATACAAAGGAGGTTTTGTCATTTATATCATCCAATAATTGTTCATTTATGTAATGTAAATGATTTTTTCCCCTCAAAGAGGATATTTTTTAAGTCATTGATCTATCTATTTGCAAGTTGGTTGCATAACAAAGAGACACTTGGGCTTCACCTCCCAGTGTCTCTTCATATTCATAATCTCCTTATTTTCTATTTACATTATTTTACATGAATTTCCTAATCCTAAAGATTAGGTGTCAACATATCCCCCTTCATATGAAGGGATGTTAGTGAGTCCAAGCATCATTTTGAATATTTCAAACTTTTCCCTTCCAAGCGCTTTGGTGAAGATGTTTGCAATCTACTCATTTGTGGAAAAATGGTGTAAATGGATTGTCTTTCCTTCAACATGATGTCGAATCATTTGGTATTTTTTATTGATGTGATTCGTTCAATTATGGAACTTTGGCTTCTTGTCAAAATTTATTTCAGAAGTGTTGTCAATCATGAGAGGAGTTGAATGCATTTGTTTTTCCTGAAAATCTTCCAGAATTTTCCTAAGCCACACAATTTCCTTTGTTTCTTCAACTTCTTCCACATATTCTGGCTCGGTTGTGGAATCCGTTGGAACTGATTTTTTTCATGATCTCCAAGGGGACAAATCCTGATCCAATACTCATAGAATAAATTGAAGTAGATACTCCAGTTTCTTTATCTCCATTGAAGTTTAAATGAGAGTATCCAATCAATCTGAAGTCACCCACCTATGTATACTTGAGTCCAAAGTCTTGAGTTCCCTTCAAGTACTTTGGAACTCTTTTTGTAGTATACTAATGTCCCTCACAACGCTTTTACATAAACCTAGAGAGGATTCCAAGAGCAAATGAAATTTTTGGTCTCGTAGTAGTCAAGTAGTTGAGACTTCCTACAAGTCGTCTATACTTTGTCACATCCTAAAACTATTTTTCCTCAACGGATGTGAGCTTCAAGTTATGTTCCATTGGAGTAGTCTAAGGGTTCCACTCAGGCATGCCAAACCTGTTCAACATATCTTCAATGTACTTCTCTTGAGAGAGGAATACAAACTTCGTATATTGAGTTACTTCAATACCAAGATAGTAGTGAACATAACCCAAGTCATGCATTTCAAAAACTTTCCTCAATTCCTTCTTTATGGATGCAATGTAGCTCTCATTGTTCCCTATCATCAAAATATAATCTACATACACCAAAAGATATACAACTCTTTCTCCAACATTCTTCACAAATAAAGTTGCATCATCAATATCATAATGTTTGAAGTTGAGTTTCAGAAGATGCTTTGTTAACTTCTCATGCCAGGCTCGCAGTATTTTCTTGAGGCCATACAAGGATTTCACAAGCTTGCATACTTTGTGTTCTTGTCCCTTCACAACAAATCCTTCTCGTTGGGGCATAAACACATTATATTTCAAACCTCCATTTAAGAAAGTGATTTACAACCATTTGATTGACTTTCCAACCATTCTGAGTTGCCGAGGCAAAGATGGTCTAGATGGTATCCCATTCTATGGCAGGGGAAAATTTATCCTCATAATCGACACCTTATTTCTGTGCAAAACCTTTTTCCACAATTGTGTTTTTGTGCTTGTGAAGTGAGGCATCAACTTTATACTTGTTCTTGTAGTCCCACTTGTAGCCAATTAGTTTGCTTCCCAATGGAGGATCAACCAGCTTCCAAGTGCCATTCTTTATCAAGGCATCATACTCTTTCTGCATTGCTTATTTCCTTTCATCATGGAAAGATGGCTCTTTGAAGGAAGTTGGTTCAAAATCTATAGACAAATTGAGTTCACATTAATAAGAAATATCCATATCAATAGGTAAATCAGATCATCTACATCACCTCTGTTTCACCTAGTTGAATTTCTTATTTCTGTCTTTCCAACCTCATAAAGATGAACACATTCAAGTGTCTTTGTCAACCATTTTGGAGGATCTTTATGAGATGCCCCAAGATTCTCAGTTGATTGAGTTGGGACTGAATCAATATTGATTCTCCCAATTTTGTCAATCACATCACACAAATTTTCATCAGTGGTTAGAGCTTCATGTGGGGGAGAGAGTGCTTTAGAAGAATATTCCACAGATTAATCTAGTATAAGAACCCCACCTTCTAGATGTGGAATTTGATTATCAAATTATTGAAATGAAATCTCATATCTGAATCTATCCAAGCAATCAAGATTCCACTCAACAACATTGTCAGCCTTGGAAGATTCAAGAAAGATCACATCTATAGATACAACAAAATTCTTATTAATTTCATCAAAACGAGGGTATTCTTTGGTGGTATTTGAATACACCAAGAAGATACACTTACGAATCCTTGAGCCAAGTTTGTTTATTTGTTCCTTAGGTATCAAAGCATAAAAGCTGGAACCAAAGACCTTGAAATGATTTACCGAAGGAATATGGCCATACCACATTTCATAAGGAGTCTTGTTTCTAAAAGCATTAGAAGGACACCTATTCTTTATATACACAACACATACAACTGTATCAGCCCAAAACATCAATTTTACATTCTTGAAAAACATCATGGAGCGTACCATATTTAAGATTCTCCTATTCATTATTTTAGCTACTACATTCTATTAGGGATTATAAGGCACAATTGCTTGATGTTTGATCCCACATTGGTGAAGATAGTTTTAAAATTAATTTGAAGTATATTATTTTCCATTATTAGTGTGAATAGAGCCGATATGAGATTGTGCATAATTTTCAATGCATGCATGAAAGTTCCTGAATATTTGCAAAGCATCAGATTTTTTCTTCAATAAATAAACCCAACACATTTTGGTGCAATCATCAATAAATTTCATCATATATGTATTTCCATTTGCAGAAGGAATCGACATTAAGCAACATAAATCTGAATGAATAAGTTCAAGTTTTCTATGTTCTGTATAATGTGAATCATGAAAACATTGTTTGTTGTGCTTTCCTAAGATATAAGGATCACATTGCTTAAGTTCCATAGGAATTGTACGAAAACTAGTAACACCACTTTTCTTCAACATATGAACGTTGTCATACATTAAGTGTCAAAATATAGCATGTCATAAAAGACTTGATAGAAATATACCTTCATCATAATGACAATAGTATGAGAAGTTTCGGGCATGAGTAGAGGTACCTTGTAGCTTCACAAGTATTTCTTCTTTTATTCCCATCATGACAAGTGAGCAATATGATGCTTTTCTAACCTCAACCTTTCCATCAAACATATGAATGGAGTGTCCTTACTGGTGGATGTGGACAAAACTCAAGTGGCAAAAAATTGTAATTTTGGTGGCAAAAATGTGCTTTGGGTGTAAAAATTGCAATCTGAGATTTATTGAAAAGAGGTATTATTTGAGGGAGGTGCATATGGGGGAGGGAGTTTATGGGAGAGGTAATGTATGAGGGAAGGTGGGAGGGGTGTCAATGTATGACTGTGGTATATGCGTTAATGACAGGGATTCAAACCCCACAACTAGCACCAAACCGTTGTATGTCACATAAATGGTTTATGAAATTGTATATGGGGGATCGGAGTTAAGTTATTGTGTGAATGGTGGGAGGAGAGTGGTATTACATAGGTGGTTTGGAGGAAACCGAGGTGTGAGGACGGGTGGTAGGAGGTGGTATTACAGGGTACCAATTGTGGTATTAACTTGTGCAAAGTACGAAGTATTAACAATCGAGTTCGATGGTATTAACACCAATATGGGTATTATATGTTGGGTTTGAACGCGGTGTATAGCTGTCAGGTGTTGGGATTGCGTATAAGGAGGAGTATGTGCTATATACGAAATATGCTCTAAGCCCAAATTTTATACAATACAGGGTTTAATACAGAGCATATTTTTGGTAGGGGCTAGAAGGTGGAAGGGTCAAGGGGCCAAAAGGTGAGGAGGTATTACATATACACCACGATATCAGAGTTGATTTTGAAAATAGAGACGAGAGTTATAAACCGATCACTCCAATGGAGAAAGAAGATAATTCAATACAGAGTCGATTTAAAACTTCATGAAATTCACAGCATATGATGTCATTCAATGCACACATTTTTTAGTAATTTTAACACACAAATTTCATATCATTCAATGCAACCATCATCCATCGACGCACCAGTTCGATCCTACATGGAGGCACCATCTCATAGTCATAAATGTATAGAACCAAGGAGAGTGCTTAATGCAGAGAATGTAGCAATGCCAGGGGTGCTATTTTTGCAAAATATGTAGAACATAGGCAGGAGGGAGTTACAAGGGCAAAGAGGGAAGCCAAAAATGGAGCTGGCTCTAATACCATGTAAGGCCAGGATGTAACTCCACAATCTAAATTGTGAGTTTGCATTAAGATTTCTCATGGATATATACATCGAGGGAGATATTCTTCGGATTCACCTCCCACTGTCTCTTCATATCCCAAATATCCTTATTTCTTATCAAACGAGAACTCTAACAAGAAAACCCCCAAAAAAAATGAAAAAATTGCCTGCAAATGAAAAGTGTTGATGCTGGAATAACCTTTTTTTCTTACATAAATTTTTAACATTTTTAAAAAATGGAAGTAAAAGCCATTTTTTTGTGCAAAAAACACCTTGAAAACGAAAAGTGTTGATGCTGGAATAACATCTTTTTTTATGGGTAAAATGTTAAGATATTTTAATAATAGCATTAAAGATAAAATATCATGAATCTAAAAAACCTTGAAATTCCAACGATAGACGTGACATTAGAGATAAAATATCAAAAGTCTTAAAATTCCAACGTTTTTTAGGCATGGTATTAAAGATAAAATATCATGTCTCTGAAAAGCCTTGAAATTCTGAAGATGACGTTAAAGTCAAAATATCAACTCTATGAAAATCCTTAAAATTCCAACAATTTTCAACCATGGTGTTGATATTATTTTAAAAAATTATTACCGTTTAAACTATAATAATTTATTTTTATTTTAAGTTTATCATATTAATATCAATTTATTCAATATAATATTCCTTTTATATATTATATTGAAGTCACTCAATAGGAAACACTTCAACTATGATGAATGAACAACTTATATGTGATTTTGGAGTTTCTTATACTTTATTAAAAAATTTGTTTTTTTGGAAATTTGTCTCAATATTTTATTTTTAAATAATTTTGAGATTTTGAAATTTGTAAATTATTTTTTAAAACTATTATTCATTACTGAGAAATATATATATATCTATCTATATATATATATATATATATATATAATTATAATTATAATAATAACATTTAATATTAAAATTAAATTTCTTTTGAATTTAATAAATCAAAAGTAATAAACATATTAAATATTATGCAAAAAGAATTGTCGTTTTCAAAATCCTATTGATCACTAAGGAAGTACAACATTAACAGACAAATGTTCTCCTAGACTTATTAGTTCTACATATTTTTTATTTTGACATATATATCCAATCAAATCTATCGCGAATATGGAAACATTGAATATATATATATATATATATATATATATATATATATATATATATATATATATATAATAACAAGTAAATAAAAAAATATATTTTAACATAAAAATAAAATAAAAAAACATGACCCAAAAAATACAATATTAAAAAAAAACAAACATTAAAAATTAAAATAAAAACAAAAAAATTAACTTATTAATTATCAAAATTAAAAACAAAAAAAATCAAAAGCAAACCCAAAAAATAAATACCCGATAAATTAAAAAAACAAAGAAATAAACAAAAACAATAAAATAAAACAAAAAAAACCTTTAAAAAAAACAATAAGAATAATTAAAAAATAAAAAATAAAAAACTTGAAAATAAATAATTAAAAATAAATTAGACATTCAAAAAAATTAATCCTATAAAAAATTTGAAAAAATGATGAAATGAAAATTTTAAAATATATATATATAACATTAAAAATATTTAAAATAATAAAAATAATAATAATAAAAAGAAAATAATTATTAAAAACATTCAAAATTAAAAAAAAAAAAAAAAAAAAAACAAAACCAAGGATTGATTTTTTTTAATAACAAAAAACAAAATTTAACCCAAAAAAATATTAAAATTAAAAAGAAAATCTATTAAAAAGAGAATTAAAATAAATAAGTAAATAAAAATAATAATTATATAATAAATTCATTTAAAAAAGCAAAAAACAAAAAAAAGAAAAATAAATAAATTATATATATATGAAATTGAAAAACAAATGGAATTCGCCCCTCCTTGTGGCCACTTGGGCGGAGAGGCCGACTCTCGCAGTTATCTGCCAATGTATGGGCCAAGCCCCATAGCCACTTGGGCAGAGAGGCCGATTCACAGACCCCTCCGCCAAGGTGGTCGCTAGGCAGGCTAAAATTCATTTTTTATAATTATTTTAAGTTGTTTTTTATTTAAATTCTAACTAATTTGAATTTTTTATTTAAATTATTTAATTATTTTTGAAAAATATTTTAGATTTTTGTATTTTAATTATTTCCTTTTTTTCGTTATTTTAATTTTTTTATTTTAAGTAATTTTTTTAATAATAATAATAATAATTATTATTATTATTTTTTTATTTTTTTATTTTTTTAAATGATTTTGATGTTTTTTATCCTGCGTTAAATTTTTTTTTCTTTAAATGAATTAATTTTTTAAAATTCTTTCTCCATTTTTTAAGGTTAATTTTGTTTTTTAACTATTTCTATGGTTTTTTTTCTTTTTTTTTTTATATTCATTTTTTTGTTACTAATAAGAAAATTTGAAAGACATTTATCTACAATATGAAAATCACCAGCATTTAAAAAAAGAAAACCTTCTAAACAAAAAGGGTTGATGTTACATTAACACTTTTCAAAATCAAGATGAAAATCACTAACATTTTTTAAACAATGTTCATACTTCATACATAAAAAAATTGAAAGTGTCGAAAATAAGGCCTAAAAAAATGTGTTGATGTTGGATTAACATTTTTCAAAATCAACATGAAAATCACTAACATTTAAAGTGGCAAAAATATGCTCCAAAAAAAGTTTGTATTCTGAATCACCACTTTTCAAAATCGGGTTATTTTTTGCTACCTCAAAAAAATGGTTACTAGGTGATTTTCTCATTTGATCAGTAACTATGTCATTAAGTACTATGATTGATAAACACTTTTTTTAGTGTGGTTTCTAGAGCAAGGGATAGTATGTAGATTTGAATTATATAAGTAATAGTTCTAATGATAGAAGCACATGGTATATTTAATGATAGAAGTACATGCTATATTTGGATTATAGTTGTCAATTTTATTCTTGTAATTGTTAGCTAATTGTACTATAATTTAATTACATTTTATTTCACTTTCATTATAGTAGAGCAAAGCTTGGTTATAAAGTAATTCTCATTTTCATGAATGCCTAGATAGAATAGGATTGCTATTATAGTAGTAGAATTTTTTTAACACAATGAACCCCTTAAGTGTAGTCATTTGAAGTATCTATATCCTACAAAAATAGTTTACATTGTTACGTAGGAAACTTTCGTCAATAAGATAGAATGTGCAGTTGTTCATGGTTGCATCCTTAAAGGAGAAACATCTAGGACTAGAGGGTCTTTCCTTACCTCATTCTCCATAAATATAGAGCACCCAGAATAACATTAAATCCATATCGGAAGAATAGTGATGCCCGAGCTCAAGGTCTACATGGCTCTTCTGTCTGGTCTTTTGGTCTCTAATGCTATCCTAGAAACTTTGTTGATGGGCTGGATAATGTCAGTCTCCCCTGCGTGGGATAATTTAGATTTCTGGTTGGCGCCCCTGCGTGGGCTAGCTCTTTTGAATGGTCTAGATTTTCTGTTTGGCGCCCCTGCATGGGCTAGCTCTTTTGATTGGCCTCAGCTGCTCCAGGATGATATTCCCGGTGCCTGGTTCTCTCTGTTTTGATCCGATGTAAATTTTGTCTTCTGTACATAATATATTAGCATAGTTTTACCAAGAAAAAAAAAACATTAAATCCATACCATTGTTGTAACTTAAAACAAAATAATGATTATCGAGTTACTTACCAACATATAGAAGCTACTACTAGGACACCAAGGTCTCCAGTTATATCTACACTTTGTACTTAATGGATGCAACACATGCTAGTAATTGAACCTATAATGTGATAGTATTTCCTTCATATAACCTCACCAATATTTGAACAGTCTCCACACAATCACACTCATCTTTTCTAGTAGTGTAGTCTCAGGGAAAATCATTAACCACTTAAGAAATCCTTCTCAAACTAAGCCTATCCCAATAATGCTATAGATAGTAGAAATTTTATCAATTTCTTGATAAGAAAGCATTTCATCAAACACCTTATGGGAAAGCATTTCATCAAACATTTATCATCCAAGAATTTCATTAAAAACCTAGCATGCCTCCATTGTAAAAAAATTAGTTATCCATATAGTCGCTAAAAGAACCAACCATAATAAGTCATTCGGTTTCCTACAAAATCTCTAAGCATTACTCAATATCCCATGATTTATCATATAAAATTAAAATGGAGAAGTTATCTATCTCTTTACTGCCATAACCCTCTAAAAGTTATTCAGTTGCTTTAGTTCCCATCTGTACATTACACATCTATGCCACCATTCAGAAACATTAAGTTTGCAATGAAAGTGTAGTCCCCACTTGGATTTTCCACCATGACTTGGTCAATGTTACCACTTATCTCTTATGATAGAACCAACCAATGGACTTAGATAGAGATCAATGACACATATATGGGTTCCAAAATTTGTATATTTTCTATTTTAAAATTAAAATCAACTATATATTTTATAAGATGAGCATAAATCTATTTTAATTATGAATTTACTAATTTTTCAGAATGAACATTTTAATATATAAACCATTTTCTTAACACAAAACTCTATAAAATATTTTATTCAAAATTAAAATATATCTAAATTAATTATAATAAAACATATTATAACTAAAAACTATATAAAAATAATTAATAAACTAAGCTAGATGAATGAGTTTTTTCACCAGCCCATGGGGCTTTGGATTGATGGTGAATGGGTGCACTGTTAAGACATTCCTTGCGATAAGTCACTGGTTCAAATCCTTCATGGATGCCTTCATGGATGCTTATCTACCAAAAAAAGAACGAGTTTTTCCACCAAAACTAAAAACTTTGTAACACTATTTAAAGCAAAATTGTATTTTTTTAATTGTTGTTTAAGATACCTTTTTAAATCCATAATTACATTCAACAACTTAAAAATCCCTAAAACTCTAACTTAAATTTAACCACATTTAAGTGTGTTGATGATTTAGTTTGAAACTTGAACCCATAAACTACTAATTGTGATTAATGAAGAGAAATTTCATCAAAACTTAAATTCAATTTTTTAAAAATCTTTAACAAATTTGTGATTATAATTAGATTAAAAAAAATAAAAATAAAAATAAAAACTAACTTAAAATATATAATAAACTAATACACTAATACATTTGGAAAAGAGTCGGCCCAAAGAAAACTACCTTTTGGCAAAAGTTCTAAATTCCACAAACTACTGAGCACGCTTCTCGGTTATGACGGAAGAGAGGAAAATACGAAAAAACTAAATATATAATAAACTAATATATTTGGACAAAACAGTAGGCCAAAGAAAAGTACGTTTTGCCGAAAGTTCTAAATTCCACAAACTACTAAACACGCATCATGACGGGATAGAAAAGCGTGGGCTTTTAAATATTTGATGTTACTGCGTTACACATTGTTTCCCAACAATGTGTAAATATCTATAGGCGCCGACTCGAAGTCTAGAGACGTAAATCTTTGTACAACTTCCCTGCATATTCAATGTGGTTTTCATGGTCAGATTATTTTAATCTGACACTCATATATTTTAAACTTAATCAAAAAAATATTTTAAATAAATAAGAAATAGTTTTTAATATTGAATAAGAAATAGTTTTTAGTATTGAATATTTAGAATATAATTTTTTTTGCAATTCAATCTCTTCAAAGTTAAAAAAAAATAATTTTAGAACGTATACAAATCTAATTTCATTATAAAATTTATAAAAAAATAATTTTATTTAATAAAATTGATTTTTTTTTTGAGATAGTAATGTTTTATTAATATAAAAAGTTACTTTTGCAAATGCATTACGATGAATTAGTCTTTTAGACCAAAAAAATAAAAAACGTGATACAAATATTTATCTATCAAAATATAGTTTATTTTTGGAAGGAAAAAATGATATTAATTATTTTATATATAAATAAAATAAAATTTTAAAAATTATATAATATAATAAATGATAATGGTTATCATTTTCATATTAATTTATAATGTTGTTCATCACATAATTAAATATCTAGTAGATCCTATTAATTTATTTTATCTTTTATTATTATTCATGTTTAACATATCGATAATAATAATAAAAAATATATATGACATTAAACAAAGACCATATCTTCTTCCTCTTCTTCTTGATGATCGTTGGAAATGCAGATCAGCTTAAACAGAAATTTACACACAAAACGCACCAGCTGTGGCTCTTCTATTGATTACATAAAACTTGATTATTACAATAAACCTAGTGAACGGTGAAGGGTATTTAAACTTTTTTGGACTAACTACTCACCCAAAATAATTCAACATGCACACAAACTTAACTCAGTTAACTCACTCTCTAAATATGGATTGCACTTAACTCTTCATCCATCACTGGACTTGACTCAACACTCAGTTAACTAACTCTCTAATTTTAGCCAACTCTGGCATGGGGGGAATTACAATTTCTAACACTCCCCCTTAATTACGACCGTATGACTCAACATAATTCAAACATGACTTAACTTAACTCAATTATCATTCAAACATGTCTATTGGTCTATATCTCAGCTAGGCTTACAATGACTCAAGACTTTCACAATTTTGCATTTTCTTTTTCTCTTCTTCGAAATCTTAAATCTTCGAAATTGCTTCATTCTCTGTTGAGCTCTCTTGTTGTAGGTTCCATATTTCGTTACTTGTTGTCGCTACAATTTTTCTCAGACTTTTCTTGAATTTGTGCTGAAAAACAATCTGATCTTGTCTTCTACACCTCTCTCTTCAAATATTCATTCAACCATGGTTTGTTGCCACAACATTGCATCTTCAAATTGTCTTCTTTACTCTTCTTCTTGCGCTTCATATTCCTGACTTTCTTTCTCCCATATTTCTTAATAGCATAATCTTATCTCTTCTTGACACCATTAGTGAAAAATGGTTTTAGTGCATTCATATTTGTATTCAAAAACATCTATATCAGTCTTTTCACTTTCATCATTAGGTATTTCCGTTCTTTTCCTATAATGTGCACACTGAAGATGATAGTTCACCATTCCATTCAATTTTTTTATTCCAACTATTGTTCTATTGGTTTCTGAATCCATTTTTCAATGAGCTTCAAATCTGCAGCAAACTTATTAACAACCTTGTTTTCAACTTTTTCAACCATGTTATTATGAACACCTGCATGTTCAAAAACAATTTTAAAAGCACCTTTATTATGCTCTTCAGTGAGAGCTTCCTTCTCTACCTCTTCCTTCTCTGCCTTCTTTTCAACTTCACTGAAACTATCTGCCACTATTTTGTGGTCAGTGGATATTCTCATCAAAAAATCTTCAATCGCTTTATCATGTTCTTGATCATCAACTTCTACTATATGACATACTGCTTCATGGGTAGTTCCAACTGCTTCATATCTTGTTGCTATAGCGGCAACTTCAACCTTCAGTTCTTCATCAAACATTGCACTTACCATATTTCCACAATCAACCTTTGTTTCAAAAAAGAAACCACACATATCATCAACATAATGTTCATCTATGGTAGGATATATGAGCATGCATGTGCTCATTGTCAATTTCAACTTCACCAAATCCATCATCGGTGGTTGGTTGCACCAATTCACAACTCACTTTCCAGTCATCATCCACATGCGTCTCATCAAAGTAGGATTCACCATCATCTACATCATCCATGTTATAGTGGAGTCCTTGAGCATTTATATTCTCTTGCTCTGCTTCACACATAGAGGCTTCAACTTCTCTAATGCAAATATTTGTTGCATATTCTTCATCCATATGCATGCTTGCATAATGGGTTTCAATTTCATGGTCTTGAAAACCATCATCCACTTTAGAGTGGGATTCTCCAAACTCTATTTTCCTCCTAGAGTCTTGCTCGTCTACTCTCATATCTACAGCTAACTTCTTTGTTTGTGACATAACCTATTGCTGCATGTCACTCCCCCTTGCACCAAATTATTCTTTCAAGATTTTCCACGCTTTCTTGCAAGTTTTAGCTTCTTCTATCTTGCACATAAACTTCTCATCCAATTCTTCTTTTACAAAATTCAATGTTAAAACATCACATATTGTGTCATATGGGTTATTAGATTCGTACTCAATTAACTCTTTAGCTCTAAGAAAAGTTATCATCTTCATAACCCAATGATCAAAATATTGACGTGTAAACATTGGAGGTGGTAGAAGATGAAAGCTACACTAATCACCCTCAATTTCCTCTTTGTATTCTGCTAGACTTCTCAGTTCCTCGGCTGCGGCATGAACTTCTCTAACCATGATAATGATATTTTCCTCTTCTTTTTGATTTCTTTTATTAATATGCTCCAGTCGAGCTTTGTGACCCATGACTGTGGTCTTTCCTCTGTTTTACAATTTCTTTCCTAATTGCATGAAGCTACCTTCCATTACACCCCAAAAGAAAATATAATTTTCAATATGGGCCCTTATAAGGCACAATATTCACCCAAAAACTTGTCATATTTAACAAAACGCCAAACAATTTTACAGTATACAGCAAAATATCAATTCTTCCTAACCCATATTCTCTTCCTGGGGGCCTACTAAATCTCTGCTGCGACATATCCAATGGGATAAGAAAGATAGCATACGAGGGAGGAGGAAATGGAGCTAAATGCCCTAGAATGTTGCACATCATTTTATTACTTCTTTCTTCAAGTTCAGGTATTACAAATAACAAATCCTCACTGAAATCCGTTTCAATTGAATAATCCAGTTCACCTTGCTTAACCACTAAGAAACTCGCTGCGTAAGGCACATGCCGGACCAGCATGAATGAAACTACGTTCCCTCCCTCTCTCGTCTGTTGGGAACGTGGAAACATAATCAATCTATTCATTGACACGATGGGGATTTAGAGAAAGCCACCATAACCCTGCGCGCAACACCTTCCCGGCTGTTGCTTTCCCTCTATTATGTCCTTTTGATAAATTGAACCGTATCTTAAATTGATCTGTATTCCCATCTTGCACCACAGATATATCCCTTTATCTCTGATCTTCAGTGTGTGCCGGTCGATCGATGTTGGAGTTCGATGTTGAATCTATGTGTGCCAATGCCAAAGGGTATTGTACGGCGGGGTCATCTCGGCTGGTCTTATCTCGGTGGGGTGGGGACCCATCTTCTCCAGTTAGGAACTAAGGTACCGGCACTTATATCAGGGCTGGTCAGGTTAGTCAGGCCGATTGTAACAAAGTCAGGCTACCGAAAGAGCTTTTCCCTTCACCTCGGTCTTCGTGCTAGTTTGTCAGCCGAAAAGAACCAATAAACCTCTTCAAAACCTTAAACTTATCCTACAAATAAAACCCTTTTCATACCATGCACTTTTGTATTTGCTTTTTAATAAAAAGTTGACTTTAAAACACTTTTCATACTATGCGCTTTTGTATTTTCTTTTTGATAAAAAAATTATCTTTAAAAAAACTTATGTGGGAGCCTTCAAACAAAAACCTATTTATAATATTCAAAGATAAAACGAGCCTTAAATAAAAGCTCTTTTCAAATCTCCTTCATAAAAATACGTACTACCACAAGCTCATAAAAAAACCTTTATATCATGACCTTTTAATATTTACTCTTTTGAAAAACTTAGGAGACTCCTTTGAAACGTTCACACATTGTTCACACTAACCCGTTGGAATGTTTAATACATATGCGTGCTAACGCCCGTCACGAAGGTGAAGTCCCTCATTGGTCCTCTAATGCCACCGAAACCAGAGTGAATACACTGAACCCGAAAGGTGTTAAGGTGGAGACCCAATAATGTAGCTCTATGCTAAGCCCACGAGCGATATAACGCACTCAATATCACTTTACGGTGTGTTATAGTTCAAACAAGAAGAAAAGTTTTTCTCACGCATTATTGTTGATCTGCTGTCTTGTAATTTAGAAAGGCTAGCTTAAACACAAATTCACACGCGGTGCATTTTTTTTAATGATCATACAAAATTTGATTATTATAATGAAGTCAGTGAAAGATATTTAATTTTTTTTGACTAACTATTTACCTAAAATAACTTAACATGCAGAGACCTAATTCAGTTAACTCATACTCTAAATATAGACTACATTTAACTTTTCATCCATCGCTCTATTTGACTCAAGGCTTAGTTAACTGACTCTCTAATTTTAGCCAACTCTCGCATACGGGAGTAATTACAATTTTTAACAATGATGGCTTTTCCAAATTGTAAGTTATAACAATATAAGAAAATGAGTTTCAATATAAGAAAACTTAACTCAATTAACTCACACTCGAAATCTGAATATGGACTACACTTAACTCTTCATATCCATCAATCAATTTGACTCAACGTGGCGGGAGCAATTACAATTTCTAACAACGATGGCTTTTCCAAGTTTTAAGTTATAACAATATAAGAAAATATGATATCCCAAGTGGCACTATTATGTAGTGCACACTTCCCATATTTGGAGTAAATAATTATTAATTATATAGTTAGCTTATTTGTTTATTATTAATTTGATATAATTATTTAAGAAAAATTAGTTAATAAATATAAAAATATTAAACACTTTACTAGTGTAATTATATAAATTAAATATTTTATAAATGTTAATAGGCATCAATCCATAATAAATATCTAAATTTATGGGAAAATTATGTGTGGAGAATGCAATGTTTGATGTTCAACCATCTTTACGGATCATAAGGTTGCAAAATTTTCAAGATTATGGTCCCTAAAGATGGGTGAAGTGTTCACCCAAATCATTGAACTTTGTAACTTTTAGACACACAATTTTCTAAATTTTTTGTCTACAACATGAATTCGACCTATGAAAATCTACATTCTAGGATGCATCAAAACACTTGGTACATGATACATTTCACATTGCTAAAAATAAAAAAACTCATAAAACTAGCTAATAAATTTATTTTAAATTATTTTTTAATAATAAATAATATATAATGAAAAATTTAGTCTAATTAATAAACAAAATGGAATATTTTCCTAGCATTTTTTTTGGGCAATTTTGCCAAAATCCCCTCAAGATCTTTAAGAATCATAAGTTTAAATTGTTTAATTTGCAAAATTAAAATATCCTCCCTTTTTTTAAGGTGTTGAATTAATTTATGCATTCAAAAAATTATTCTGATAAATATATGTAAATTTAAAAAGACATACGTACATTTAAAGAAACATAAGTTAAATTTCTCCTTTGAGAAACATATGTACATTTAAAAAAATATGGAACGAAATTCTTAATCATGGAGATTTAGTTCCAGTTTACCATAGAGATTTAGCTCGAGTTTACCACGGAGATTCTTAATTTGTAAATATATTTGTTACAATGCCATGGGCCAATAACATGACTTATCATACACATATCCTAAAAATCATAATTCCATATCACACTTATTCATATCACATTTTTTAATTAATTGATTTAATTAAAAATACAAACATGACATAGCTTTTTTGGAAATGAATATGAAACTTTGATTTATATATATATTAAAACAATATTAATATAATTGAAATAACTATGATAAAAAATTCGCATAAACTTTCATTTATAAATTTAGTATTAAAAAATTCATTAGAATTTATATTAAGATAAATTTATTAATTTTAGTACTGGTAAAATTTAATAAATTTAAGAAAAATTAAATATGAAATTTTAATTTGGTTATTCAAAACTCTTAATCAATTATATATATATATATATATATATATATATATATATATATATATATATATATATATATATATATATATAATTATAATTATAATTATAATTATAATTATAATTGTTCAAATATTTTAATTAATTTAAAAGCGTTCAACTATTTTAACAATAAATTGTAAACAATATCACTGTACATTTAGATCTCGTATCCTTAGGGTGATATCAACTTTCTTTTTTATTTTTCTTAACATAATTAAAATAATAATATTGCAAAAATAATGGTTATTTTTTTTATCTTTATATTTATATATAGATATATATATCATTAAATATCTATACATATATACAGAATGAATAATAACAAGTGTAATATGCAGTTTGCTTAGTACCTTCTTCTTATGTAAGAAGTAATTGTAAGAAGTAATTGATAACACAGTTTATTGTATCTAAGATAAAAAATTCCCTCATGCTTATGCATAAAGATTATAACAAATTTTGTCTTGACGATGAAGCATACTTGCTGGTTCAAAATTCGTAGACAAATGACTTTGACTGTGATTATTGTGGAAAGCTTTTCTATAAAATTGTTATGCATCACAGAAGTCTGAATTCAATAATTATAAAAAAAAATAATTATTACAACTTGTGATTTTTAAGGTTCTATTTGAGGTGAAGTTCTAACACTTGAGATATTCTTCAACTTTTGAATTTAGGTTTCTACTTCAGAATATTAAAACAAATTTTTAGAATATTAAAACAAATATTGTTAAAGTTTTTAAGGTGGGACATTTTTATAGTTAAATTCACAAAGTTAAGATTCAATAAGTGTTTAGTTAAAACATTGAAATTTATGTTTTGAATTAAAAACGTTTATAAGAAAAACAAAAAATCATATCAATTGGTTTTTGTTTGTTGTCTATATTCTTAAATAACTAATGCATCTACAAATTCTTATAAGTTTTTACCTTGCATTGTTTCGCTGCTTCTATGTATTTACCATGCATTATTTGACAACTTCATATTTCAAGGCCATATATGACTCATACAGAAGTTGCCTATAAAATCAAACTATCTATTAAATGTAGGTAAAAATGTTTGAAAGAAAAATATTATATAATATTAAAGGAACCAATAATTATTTTTTAAAATATATCTTGATTTAGGGGCATACCAAAGAGTTATAAATATTTATAATGGAGGGGACATTGTTTTTTCTTATCAATATGTTGTAAGTAAATGATGAATTCAGTTTTAGGCGTTTTATATTTTTATGAAAAAAAATAAAAAAAATATGTATAAGTACTAGGAGACTTTAAGTTATTAATAGATTAGATACTCAGTAAATGTAAAATTGAGACTATAATATCAATTCCAATTATAAATTAATTTATGAAAGTAAAAATAATTTATATATATATATATATATATATATATATATATATATATATATATATATATATATATATATATATATATATATATATAATTCAAGTTAAATATTGATTATTTATAAGTTGTATTAAAATTGGAAGGAACTCAAATGCAGCGAGAGTTTAGAGAAAGGCCCTAGATTGTATTTAAAAAAATATCTCTATATTGATATAGGAAGCCATCGCAAATGTGTTTGTTGAATTGATTTTGGTAATTGTTGCAATAGTATTGGAGTTCTCGGCTTAAAAGAGATTTTGTTAAAAAAAATTCATTATAACTTAGGAATATTTTATTTAAGTAATAGCATAATAATTTTAAATATTTGTTTACATTAAGTAGATTGCATATGTTAATATTATATATAAAACTGGATCTATATACAGATTATTTTCGTAGTTTATATATATATATTAGATAACCAAAAATAAATCATATATAATAAAAATGATGTGATTGTAAAAATTTTCAAAAATTTGAGCAAACTTTGTAAATTATTTTCATAAATTAAGCATTAATTATCAAATATGAGTTTGACACATTTACTTAGAAATGATTTTTTTTTTATAAATAATGAAATTTCCATAAATATTGAGATTTAATGTGTACCATTATGACACTTGGTCACAAATATATATATATATATATATATATGATTTCTAATTCTTATGAATAATAAAATTTTTATAAATGTTGAGAATGACTTGTGTACTCATTTTTTATAGATATGAGATTTGTAGTGGGTACTATTATGACACTTACTAACACATTAAATTTTTTTATTTTTTATTTTTAAAATAATTTTTATTTCTAATAAATGAAATTCAAATTTCAATAATTATTTTTAATTTCCAAAAAAATCAATTTAATAGTTATTTTTTCAAAACTTTAATAAACTTTATAAAATCTTTTTAAAATTAATGGAAACCATAACATTTTAAATAGGAATTGCAGCATAATTTGTTTATGCAAATATAATAAGGTAAAATAATGTTCACTTTTCTTATATTTCAATATGCATTAATAACAATTCCCAAGTTGTTAAATATAGACCTAACAGATTCTAAAGCAATTAGAATCTTTCTCCCCAATGCTGGAGTACTTATACTTATGGCCCACAAGATGCCAAATCGGAATTGGTATACTGTTCATTTTCCTAAACAAATCAAATCAATTATGTAATAAAGTCACTTGTCTTATTTTTCAATGTGTATTAATAACAATTTCCAAGTTGTTAAATATAGACCTAACAGGTTACTGAAGCAATTAGAATCTCACGACCCAATGCTGGAATACTTATCGTTATGGCCCACGAGATGCCAAATCGGAATTGGTATAGTGTACATTTTCCTAAACAAATCAATTATACATAAGCATAAACGGAGTTCCTCAACATAGTAAGGCCATCAAAAAGACCAATCAAATCCGTAAAAGGCTTATAACTGTATTATGAGTTCTTAAAATAAATTATTGTGACAAACAGGACAATAGTCCTTAAACAATACCGATAAAAACGTTGCATGCAGTACAACACACAGGATGCATGTCCAGCAATATTTTGGAGTTATCTATCTATTAATATATCTATTAATGTCTAATGGGGTGGTGTAGCTCATTAGCTTTAAATAAGTACGAAATTTAAAGTGGCATATACTCCAGATATATTAATGGATAAATAACTCCAGAAATATTGGTTACCCAAAATACGTACTGCCACAAATTATTTTGAGACTCCTCCACACTTGGACTTCTTGACTAATCGACTGCATCTTTTAACCACTCCTGGGTTTATCCTCACGCACTTTGGCCTGCGTTAACACGTTCTGTTGGCTGTTAGAATTTTTTGGTCAGCGTTGGCCAGCCAATCTCTGGGTCAAGTCGGTCCAGTACTTTATGTTCTTCATGAATTTGTTCCTTCCGGTACAAACAATACAGCATTATCTGACTTATTCCCAAAGGTAGACCAACTATATTTGGACACTGGATTGACCGCACCACAGTATGAAACTCAGTTTTTATAGATATTTTTAGTTACGATTCCATAAATAAAAATACAAGAAAATATGTAGAAAACGCTGCAGTATATTGATGTTACCGCCAAGATGAGGTCATTGTCCAAAAAGAAGTAAGTCATCCATAAACAACAGTTAATAAATGCGAACAGGGAGAAATGGATAGGCATAAACTCCACATTCTTAGTCCGCATCACCAATTTATGTTCACGTTCAAGAATGGGGTACTCGCCAAAAGGAATTTGATTCAAATATTATATCAAAACACTTATAATTCCACTACTGAATGTAACAACCCCGTCAAATATACTTACAATGATGGAAAGTGGGGAAGCATACATAACGAGGGTGACGATCATTCCCGATGTCCCTACCAGCGTTTTTCTACTCTTTTGATTATGAAGAGCAAGCTGAGAAACTATTGCTATAAAGGCAAACACCATCATGACACCCACGAGTATTGTCCCCAAAGCTAACTGAACACCAAAATTCAATATATTCAAGTCAGTCTTCGCTTCAGTTATTTGCTCAAAGAGTTGTGGGCTCGGTGGGGTGAGCAGTGCTGAGGGATCGGTGGCGTAAAGAGCATGTGTTAAGGGTTGTGTGAGCATTGCACAGTTGTGATTACTTGAGCTAGCACCTGCTATAAGCGAGAACGGTGGCCTCGTGGAGCTCCGAGAGTTATTTGAAGTGTGATAATGCTAGAGCGTGGAGGAGTCCTGAGGGCCGAGGAGAGTCGCAGAAGAGCGTCAAGGAGCACCGAGGCCTGTAGATCAGTTCCAATTTGTCTTGCAAGTAGGAATCCGAAAAACGCGTTGCTCCAATCTGCTTAAGCATAAAAGAATTTTAGAGTGATAAATTTAATAAAGTCAAAAGCCACAACTTGGAGTTGTTTTGCAGGTAAAGCCTGAAGCTGTTTGTTGGGTGGCATTGTTGTGAGGCATCGAGAGGACTCCGTTGTGAAGACTTGAGGTGGTTTGCAGGTAAAGCCTGAAGCTGTTTGTTGGGTGGCATTGTTGTGAGGCATCGATTCACAACATCGATAGGACTGCGTTGTGAAGACTTGAGGCGTTGTGAAGACTTGAGGGCACGGTATGTGGAGGTTTGCCGTTACACCAAAACCCGCAGGTGTTGGTAAACATTACAAGCCAGTAACTAGGATCCCCAGGGTGGAAATTATGGATTCTATAGAGATGCGGTGATTCTTCCAACACCACCCTCAAATGCAACTTGGGGGAATCGAACCTGGGTCCAAGCTCTGATACCATGTGGAGGTTTGCCGTTACACCAAAACCTGTAGGTGTTGGTAAACATTACAAGCCAGTAACTAGGATCCCCAGGGTGGAAATTACAGATTCTATAGAGGTGCCGTGATTCTTCCAACACCCCCCCTCAAACACAACTTGGGGGAATCGAACTTGGGTTCAAGCTCTGATACCATGTGGAGGCTGGTATCAGAGGTTTGCCGTTACACCAAAACCCGCAGGTGTTGGTACTAGGATCCCCAGGGTGGAAATTACGGATTCTATAGAGGTGTCGTGATTCTTCCAACACCCCCCCTCAAACGCAACTTGGGGGAATCGAACTTGGGTCCAAGCTCTGATACCATGTGGAGGTTGGTATCAGAGGTTTGCCGTTACACCAAAACCCGCAGGTGTTGGTAAACATTACAAGCCAGTAACTAGGATCCCCAGGGTGGAAATTACGGATTCTATAGAGGTGCGGTGATTCTTCCAACACGGTAGTGACTGCCGAAGAGCTATGAATCATGTGGAATTGCTGAGCAGCATTGAGTTGATGTTTAGCTGTTTTCCGAGCGGAAAATTGGTGACGGCCTGTGGCTGCCGTAGTGGTTGAGGGATTTTCCTGTGATTCAGTCTTTCCTGCCTTAGATATCTCGTTGTGTTTAAGAAGTTGTGTTTAAGGAGTTGTTGTCGTCTATGAGAACTAGTCATGTGGGACTATTGCATTAGGATTAAGTCAACGTGAAAACAAGTATATTGTTTGGTTCTTGTCACCATTGTTGTGTGAACTGAGCTCGTCGGAGAAGTTGTGTTTCTTTGGATCGCTCTTCATAAACAAATATTAGTAAAAGGATTTTCGAGTTTGTAGTGGCTCATGCGGTGGCAAAGGAGGATTGAGTAGTGGTAGGATTGTGGCAAGAACTATTGAGAGAAGTCATCAAGTCGTTGTTGGTGACCGTGGTAGCAAAGTTGTTGAAGATTGTTGCATTTATTGAGTGTTGCATGTGATGTTTGGGGTGCCAGTGTGAGATCTGGTACTCAATGTGCTGCAACCAACCAGACATTGTTGCAAGTGCTACAGTGAGCGTGGAGCCAACCACCCAGTGAAAATCATTTTAGATGACTCTCGTATTAATGTCGTGAATGTCTCGACTACTGGAGCATGTTGCGGAGGTTGAAATTTTGGTGTAGCTTGACCGCTAGGAGCTTGCATTGCGATGGGTCGACAAAAGAAATTCAAAGAGTTCCGAAGAGAACTCAAAAATATCGAGAGAGAGAATAAAAAGGCAGAGGCAAAATAAGAAATAGCAGATAGAAATCTAAGCCACCTCGAACAATTTGAAGGCACTATGCAATAGTGAAACTATTAATCCCAGTTTTGCCTATTTTCTCACGAGTTGAAGACACTGATGCAATAGTGAAATGATTAATCCCAGTTTTGCCTATTTTCTCACGTAAATATTTAAGCTCTGGGGAATTAAAATTGAAAGATGGTTTGGTTAAGTAGATTTATGGAAATTTGTCTACGAAACTTCTATGAATTTTGATGATAGGTGTAGAAGTGGAGTAGCACTACTCATTATATCAGCTCCAGATGAAAACATTTTGTCAAGTATTTTGCATGAATTTGGTGAAATACATAATACAAAAATATTTTGGGATATTCTTAAAATGAAATACAATATGGAGGGAAGTGAAAAAGTTGAAGATGATGAAAGTGGTTTTGTTAAAAATGGTGATTGTGTTGAAAGCATCATAAGTGGGATCAAGACTAAAAGTATGTCTATAGTTGACAAAAGAGTAGCATGTGATAGTGAGGAAACTCCCTGTTATGTTGAGACTTATGAAGTGAAATTTGATGAGAATTGTGTATCTCATGAAGAGTGGTTCAATCTCATGCAAGAAAATCATCTTATTGATGAGTTGTTGTTTGGTGAGAAAACTTGCCTATCTCCATACACAAATCAAATGTAGGACAACATGTTTGCAATAACAAAGTTGATTAAAGAGGTCGAAGACATGAATCAACCAACTATGTCAACAAAGAAAGATGAAAGAAATAAATCTCTCTTGAAAGAGCATGATGACAAGAATTAGTATGGTTCTTTTTATGAATCTAACGTTGTTTTTTAGTGTGGAGATATTGAAAATCAAAAAGAGCCAACACAACTTGAAGAAATTGCAAGCATTAAGGACAAGTATAAGTCTCAAGAACCTCCCTGCACAACTTGAAGAAATTGCAAGCATTAAGGACAAGTATAAGTCTCAAGAACCTCCCTGTAGCAATGTTGAATACAAAGAATTTTAACCTGCAATCAAGAAAGGAGAAGCAAGAAAGGTGAAGATGAAATTGTGCCAGCAAATAAACAAGCATGGACCCTTTAACAAGAAGGAAAAAATGAAACGTGTCATTGTAAGCCTAGCTGAGACTTGACCAACTTAGACCAACTTAGATCAACAAGGAAGTTAAAGTTTAGGTCGTCATGATTAAAGAGAGGTGTTAGATATATCATGGACCTCGCAGACCATTGTTCCCACGTTGATGAGTTTAATGTGAATCGGGAGGATTTGGTAAGACATAGTTTCAGTCGGCGGAGATCATTATAATTATTGATTTTTTTGCTTATGCATATATAAATAATGATGTTTAATAAAAAAATAAGCGAGCATTGTGAGTTTCATTTTCCTTTAGCAATCCTCTCATATATAATGATGACTTTTAGGAGAAGCTCTGACATCATTTGTGTTGAAATATAATTTCAACTACCGTAAGACTGCTGTACAGCGACGGCAAAACCACTATGGATTTCCTCGCACCACCATTTCACACTGAGTGGTATCTTCCGAGGGAGCTTCGATCACATTTGTTGATCAACACGTGGCCGCAACACTATTCCAAAACCAACCATTCCCTGGCCGGCAATGTTCGTGCGATTTTGACCTCCGGGGAAATTGCAACAGTCGTCCGATTGAAATCAGAGTTTAAGGCCATACGATTGAATCAAGCTTTAATGTACAGGCCTGCACCATTACGTGACGTGAAGTAAAGTTTTGTTGACCGCTGGTTTTGTCCATAAAACAATTAAATGAAATTAATGTAAATGTACTTCGGTGGGTAGATATAGGTGAAGTATTTAATTTTATTATTTTTTTTGTTATGTAGCTCGTTGACTATGTGTTATGTTTTTAGTTTTGTTGTTCATTGCATAGGTAATGTAATGGGAATAGAGAGGCGCAGCAGCGCGATAGCAAAAAGGGGAAGAACGCACAGAGTGCGAATGAATGTATTTTTTTTGGTTGAAATGTAATGTTATGGAAATGCAGCAGCATATGTAAGGAATTACATTTACAGCAGTAAATGTAAGAAAGTTATTTTTACACAATAGTGTAAAGAATGAAGGAACAATGCAGTTAAATTTTTATGAGACATAGAAATTTTTTTATGTGCACTTGAAGCAGTTCTTGGTGAATCTCTCTGAGAGAGGAAGAAATTTGTAACAACAGTTGTTCTGGTTAATGAATAGAAAGTTTTATGTGTGAGAAAAACTTTGTTCTCCAGCAAACAATTTTTTTTGCTTCCCTGTGCTAAAACAGAGTATTATTTCCTGGGTTAAAACAAAGCATTGTTTCTCTATTCATTTTTATTTGAAATTACCAGAAATTTCCAACATGGTACCAGAGCTTGTCTAGGCTTTTTGATGGTGTCAAAGAAGTTGAAGGAAGTATTTATTGCTGCAGCAGCTTCTCCAGCAGAGTGAAGACTCAGTCAAGGTATTTCTCAAGTTTTTTGTGTGTTGCTGTTGAAGACAGTCAGTGATTTTTAAATACACAGTCAAGTATTTGAAGGATACAGTAGAGTGCAAGAATGGTTGGCTTCAGCACCAGCACCAGCACTAGCATGGGTATCTTTAATACTCAGATCCCACAGTTTAATGCGAAAAACTATGACTATTGGGCAATAACCATGAGAGCCTTGTTTGCTTCTCAAGATTTATGGGAATTAGTTGAAGATGGTTTTGAAGAACCAACAGATGAAAATGAGTTTAATAGGTTAACTCAAGCAGGGAAATATCTATTGAAGCGCAATAAGAAGAAGGATTCCAAAGCCCTCATATTTTTGTATCAAGCAGTGCATGAAAGTGTGTTTCCAAGGATAGCAGTAGCCAAGACATCCAAAGAAGCATGGCAAACTCTCAAGACAGCCTATCAAGGCATGGAGAAAGTGAAGACAGCAAAACTACAGTTGCTGAGGAGAGATTTTGAGAATCTATGCATGAAGGAGTCAGATAACATTGACCCATTCTTCACACATGTGAATGGTCTGGTCACACAGATAAGGTCTCATGGAGAGATTCTTGAAGAAAGGAGGATAGTGGAGAAACTATTGAGGGTCCTACGCTCAAAGGTCAATGTGATTGTCACCACCATAGAAGAGACAAATGATCTCATAAACTTTTCAGTTGATGAACTACATGCATCACTGATAACACATGAGTAGAGATTCAGTAGAAATGAAAACTCATCTCTAGAACATGCCTTCAAGACCGAGATGTCCTTTGGAAGAGGAAGAGGTCAAGGCAGAGGAAACAAGAGAGGAAGAGGCAGAAGCCAAAACAGAGGTGGAAGAAACAGTCTAGCAAATACTCAAGGAAGAGGCAGCAATCCAAATTAGAACCAAGGCCAAGGCAACAGCCAACAAAGTGGACAACATCATGCTCAAGGACAAAGGTATAAAAACTCCAATGTCCAATGTTATTATTGTAAAAAATATGGACATTATGCAAATGAATGTAGGAAGAAGTAACATGATATGAATAATAGATCTAGTGCAAATTTCACTAGAGAAAATATGAGCCAAGATAATTTGTTGTTAGCTTATAATATGGCTGAAAAAAAGAGCGATGGTATATGGTTTCTAGACTCTGGTTGCAGTAACCATATGATAGGGAACATAGCCCTGTTTTCTAAGTTAGATCAGAATGTAAAGTCACAAGTCACACTTGGGACTGATAGTAAAGTTTATGTTATAGGAAAATGAGAAGTAAAAATATTTACAAAGAAAGGTGAAAAGAAAACCATAGCAGATGTTTATTATGTTCCTGGAATGAAGTGTAACCTCTTAAGTATTAGACAACTTGTTCAAAAGGGTTACAATGTTTTCTTTGTGAATGATGTATGCACCATCATGGATAGAGCACCCAGCAAACATTGTATTGCTGAAGTGAAGATGACAAGGAACATGATGTTCCCTCTCAGGATAAAAGCAGTTTTAAAAGATGGAGTAGAAATAGCAGCAGTTACACAAGAGGCTTTCCAAAGTGAACCAAAGGATGAAAATTGGTTTTGGCACTTGAGATTTGGACATCTCAACTTTGGAGGTCTTAACTTGTTGAATAGAAAAGGAATGGTAAGAGGATTACCATTGATAGAGAAACCGGACAGCCTTTGTGAACGTTGTATCTTGGGGAAACAACACAGAGAAAGTTTTCCATCAAGGAAAAGCATAAGGGCAAAAGCACCCTTAGAGATTGTCCACTCAGATTTATGTGGACCGATGCATATTCCATCACTAGCAGGGAGCCAATATATTTTAACATTCATTGGTAACTTTACTAGAAAAACTTGGGTTTATTTTCTGAAGAACAAAAGTGAAATGTTTGAAAATTTTCGAAATTTCAAAGCACTTGTAGAAAACCAAAGTGGGCTGCATATCAAAGTTCTAAGAACTGATAGAGGAGGTGAGTATATCTCCAAGGAATTTCTACGTTTTTGTAGAGAAAATGGAATTCATAAGCAATTTACCACTAGGTACACTCTGCAGCAAAATGGAGTTGCTGAAAGGAAGAACAGGACAATCATGGATATGGCGAGGAGTATGTTAAAGGCAAAGCATTTGCCAAATGATTATTGGGCTGAAGCTGTACATTGTGCAGCGTATATTTTGAATAGATGCCCTACAAAAGCGGTGATGAATGGAGTGCCGGAAGAAGCATGGAGTGGGACAAAGCAAGGAGTCACCCACATGAAAGTTTTTGGATGTGTGGCATATGCACACATTCCAGATCAGCTAAGGAAGAAGTTGGACAACAAAGGGGAGAAATGTATTTTTATTCGATACAGTAAGGAATCCAAAGCTTACAGGTTGTATAACCCATCCACCAAAAAGTTTTTTGTGAGTAGAGATGTTCAGTTCATTGAGGACGAAGCTTGGGATGGAAGCATAGAGAAAATAGTGAATGTTAAAAACTGTTTGTCTCACGATGAAGATGATGAGGAGATGGCTGAAATACATCCCCAATCAGTAGCACCAACATAAGGACAGCAAGGGACACCCTTGAGGAGAAATGAAAGTGCTTCTCCAAGCACACCACAAGGAGGAAATTCAAGTGCTTCTTCAAGCACTTGCACACCAAATGAAAGAGGTAAGAAGTTCAGAAATTTAAATGACATTTATGAACAAGAGGTAGCAAATGAAGATATGAATTCTTTGTTTGCATTATATTATCATGTTGATGACCCTATTCATTTCAAAGAGGCAATTAAGGATAGGAAACGGATGGAAGCTATGGATGAGGAGATCAATGCCATAGAAAGAAACAAGACATGGGATTTAGTTGAACTACCAAAAATAAAAGAAGTCATTGGAGTTAAATGGGTTTACAAGACCAAGAGTAATGCTGAAGGAAAAATAGAAAGAAATAAGGCAAGACTTGTTGTCAAAGGATATAAGCAACAATATTGGAGAGACTATGAGGAAACTTTTGCACCGGTTGCAAGAATGGAAACCGTGAAAGTAGTGATGTCCATAGCAGCACAAAACAAGTGGAAAGTTTACCAAATGGACATGAAGTCAGCATTCCTAAATGGAGTGTTAATGGAAGAGATTTACATTGAACAACCTCTGGGCTATGAAAAGAAAGGCCAAGAGCACAAAGTATGCAGATTGAAGAAAGCTCTTTATGGGTTGAAGCAAGCGCCAAGAGCATGGTACAGTAGGATAAATTCTTATCTACTGGAAAATGAATTTGCAAAGTGTGAGGGAGAACCCACCCTCTACATCAAAGAAAAGGATGGTAAAATTCTAATTGTTGTGTTATATGTTGATGATGTTATTTTCACTGGTAATGATGATTACCTTATTGAAATTTCAAAATAGTCATGAAAGAAGAATTTGAAATGACTGACATGGGTTTGCTGAGATACTTCTTAAGATAGAAGTAGATCAAAATGAAAATGGGATTTTTATCTCACAAGCAAAATATGTTAATGAAGTGTTGAAAAGATTTAACATGCAGGACAGCAAGGCAGCAATCACTCCCACAGTGATGGGATTAAAACTCAGTAAAGAGGATAGCAGCAAAGATTTTGATCCTAGTTTGTACAAGAGTATAGCTGGCAGCCTCATGTAATTGACTGCAAGTAGGCTGGACATAATGCATGCTGTTAGTTTGATTTACAGATTCATGGAGAGGCCAAAAGAAGCACATTGGCAGGCAGCAAAAAGGATTCTGAGGTATGTTAAAGGTACAAAAAGGTTTGGCATTTTATATACTACTTCATAATATTTAGATTTAATTGGATACACTGATAGTGATTGGGCTGGAAGTGTAGATGATCGGAAGAGCACATCCGGTTATGTTTTTCACATGGGTTCAGGGGCCATTTCATGGGCTTCTAAAAAACAACCTATTGTAGTATTGCCTACAGTAGAAGCAGAATATGTGGCAGCTACAACAGCAACATGTCAAGCAATTTGGATGAGAAGAATGTTAAGGAGTTTATTCGAGGAGCAAGTAAAAGAAACCGTGATTTTTTGTGACAATAGTTCAGCTATTTCATTATCCAAGAATTATGTGTTTCATAAGAGAACGAAATACATCGATACAAAGTTTCATTACATTAGGGAATTGGTAAACAATGGAGAAATTGTCTTAAAACATTGCAGGACCCAGGAGCAGGTTGCAGACATTCTGACCAAGCTATTGGGACAACAAAGTTTTGAGTTTTTGAGGAAATGTCTGGGTATGACTGATAACCCAGCAGTTGAAATTAAAGGGGAGTGTTGAAATATAATTTCAACTACCGTGCGACTGCTGTACAGCGACGACAAAACCACTATGGATTTCTCCGCACCACCATTTCACGCTAAGTGGTATTTTCCGAGGGAGCTCCGATCACATTTGTTGATCGACACGTGGCCACAACACTATTCCAAAACTACCCATTCTCCGGCCGGCAATGTTCGTGCGATTTTGACATTCGGGGAAATTGCAACAACCATTGGATTGAAATCAAGGTTTAAGGCCATCCGATTGGATCAAGCTTTAATGTAGAGGCCTGCGCCATTACGTGACGTGAAGTAAAGTTTTGTTGACAGCCGGTTTTGTCCATAAAACAATTAAATGAAATTAATGTAAATGTACCTCAGTGGGTAGATATAGGTGAAGTATTTAATTTTATTATTGTTTTTGTTATGTAGCTCGTTGACTATGTGTTATGTTTTTAGTTTTGTTGTTCATTGCATATGTAATGTAATGGGAATAGAGAGGCGGGCAATAGCAAAAAGGGGAAGAACGCACAGAGTGCGAATGAATGTATTTTTTTTGTTGAAATGTAATGTTATGGAAATGCAGCAGCGTATGTAAGGAATTACATTTACAGCTAAGAAAGTTTTTTTTACACAGCAGTGTAAAGAATGAAAAAACAATGCAGTTAAATTTTTATGAGACAGAGAAATTTTTTATGTGCACTTGAAGCAGTTTTTGATGAATCCCTTTGAGAGAGGAAGAAATTTGTAACAGCAGTTGTTCTGGTTAATGAATAGAAAGTTTTATGTGTGAGAAAAACCCGGTAAAGAATTTTTTTTTGCTTTCCTGTACTAAAACATGGTATTATTTCATGGGTTAAAACAGAGCATGGTTTCTCTATTCATTTTTGTTTGAAATTACCAGAAATTTCCAACAATTTGTTCAACGTACTCTCTAAGGCTGATGGAGAAACTGATGAATATTACTAATGAACTCATAAAAGAATATGACACTTGAACCCTTTGTTGGATTGGCGTGGAGCGAACTTCAGATAGATAATAACGAAGAGAAGCTCGAGAATGATTCCAACGCCATTGACAGCTAATACCAAGACGTTTTCGAAGCCATTGCTGACTAGGGGTGAGCCATACCACGTGTAAAGGAGAGAATTTAGCAAAGCTATCGCTTAGGGGAAGCGTGGGAAATCCTCTGTCGATCCTTTCTTAATCACTCTACTCAACGTAATGCTGCATATAAATATTTAGTTAGAATTATAGTTCAATTTACACAACCACGTTAGTTGATTTCAGCTGAAAATTTTCTTAAAAAGATACTTATAAAAATGGAATCCATACAGTACTAAGGAAGCTGCGTTTCCTGATAGATAAAACAATACAAAGCGCTAGTGTGTTCAGATATTGTTCATGAATGCTTTAACAAGCTAAGTTCAAACCTATGGAAGTGAAGGGCACAATAAACGAACTGGAACTAAAATGCAGCGAACGAGAGTATTTTCAATGGTAAAACTTAAAAAGAATGAAAGAGAATAACAAGTACCTAGAATGCCGACCGAAAACTGTACATAGTTTGTCAGGTTTCCTCTATAAAAAAATCTAAGAAAATCAAAAGCTCAAGTACCAAGATGGTGGAACGGAGGAAGCTAAGACAGGGAGAGGCAAGGGAATGATAACATTTCCTTCCTCAATGCTCAATGCTGGAATTCACAAAGGGTTTAAGGGCAATTTATAGTCACGAGGCACACATCCTCTCGGTTTCGATCACCGTGCACATGGGGTAATCAGATGCTGAAGCGTCGTGTAAATCAAGATAACCTGCCCTAGCCTGCTCACATATGTGTATCTCCTTTTTATCGTGTCGAGTAATTATGGTGTGACTAGTGTCATATCTATTCAAAACAATGGAAAAAAACAACATGACCACAAAGCCCAAACCTAAAATCTCCAAATCTGATTCTTTGGCAACTGGGTGGAATAACTTTCTGACGGGAAATGATGAACGCTGCCTGTGAACATTTGAATAATATAAACGGCATTGTATGGGTCGGTTGACACATATTCCTGACTGACAAAGGCCAAATGAAGAGTCCCGGAAGCTGTGAATGGCTGCTGTGTGGTGTGCAGCTGTAAGTGAAGTAAGAAAGGTGATAGTGTAGTAGAGGTTGTGCACCATATAAAAGGAGATACAGTGGGCTTGCGCACATTCATAAAAATAGAAACCTACTCACTCACCACGAAAAGACTGTGTGTACATGCGAGATTCCAACGGCGATCACGACGTCGAAAATGACTATTTTAACGAGGCAACTTGCCTTAAAAATAGTAGAAGGATTTGTAAGATTTTGATGAAAATTTTGTAAATATTTTGGGAAAAGACTCTGCGTACAGGCGAGATTCCAACGGCGCTCACGACGTTGAAAATGACTATTTCAACGAGGCAACTTGCCTTAAAATTAGTAAAAGGATTTGTAAGATTTTGATGAAAATTTTGTAAATATTTCGAGAAATTTGAGTTACAGCCATAAAGATTCAGAATTTTAGAAGTTCTAGAATTTTTAATAAAATTAATTTATTTCCAACCTCAAAAACTATTTAAACACATATAATTAAAATTTTAACCAAAAAAATAACCACCTTCAAACAAAACAATAACTTTCCCAATAAAATTATAAAATTGTAATCTCATAGACAACTTCCGTCGAAAATATCTTTGACGAATTCTAAAACATTGTTGCACCTGAGTTTATGACGTGGTAAATGTCTTTTACGCATACCAATGCATTAGAATGCCAATTACTGATCCTTTTGCTTTCCAATTTTTCCTTATTCAATTCAACTGAGCTTTCATCCAAAATATTTGTGGCCAATTGTCTTAAAATAAGATAATTACTCTACTTACTCTTACTGAGGAGTTAGTTATTGAGTATTTGAGTGTTAGTCAAATTCAGTTAAGTGATAGACGTTGTTTGTATAGGTATGCATGTCAAGATGAATCATTAAACTAAAAAGATAAAAACCTTTACCAAGTACATTATAATCATTATGTACTTTTCCCTGATTTATTGTAAGCATCAATAAAAAAGGGAGTTGTCTATAAACCTTGATTTCTTGCAGTTAAAATGGTTTTTTAACTGCATATTTGGATTCAGCACCCTGAAAAACCCCTGGGACGCTTTCATTGTGCAGAAACTAGCTATCAAACTTACGATTCCAATAATTCTTGCCGGATTTCGACCGGAAAAATCCGCCGGAAAGGCTTTCAAAAAGTCGCGTTATAGACAACTCCATAAAAAGGCAGCAGTATGTTTTTTTTTGTGAATTCATGCTTTGTCTATTCCACCTTTCCAACAAATTCCAACAAATTAATATGAGAAAAATGTTACACCAAAACGAAGTACGAATTTGCATGATCAGTGTGAGAGGAAAAATCTATTTTTCCTTGTGATTTTCGCGTTAACGCATCCTAGATGTTATACACAGCGCGCAAAAATGCTGTCGGGCTCCAGAGAAACCCGCGTTAATAGTGAAAAACTTAACGCAGTTTGCATGCACGCGAGTTCCGTGATTTTTTTAAGTGTTAAAGCATTAACGCCATGCTCCGGATCGTGCACGGCGTTTATCGCGTACCATTCTCACAAGAGGCGCGTTAATCAACAAAAACAAAACTCGTGAGATTCATATGCGTTGACTACATATTCGTTGAGTGGGAAGCTTTATTAAACAGAAGCCACTTATTTTTTTTAAATTCGTTGGATTGGCTATTTAAAGGTGTGAGTGTTAGTATTTTTTTTAAGGTTTTATATTAAAGGTTTTGGGCTTTACGATATTGAAATTTTTCAAAAAGCTGTTTGAGAAAGGGTTTTTAAAAAGGTTTTTTATAAAATAAATAAATAAAATAATAGGGTCTTTATTATTACCACGGTATTTTTTGAAAAAAAAATAAAATTAAATAATAATAAAAAAATTGGGTTTTATTGAAAGGAGCATTTTTTTTTTAAATTTACAAAAGAGAATTTTAGAGTTTTTTCAAAGAGAAACTTTTGGAGAAATATGGCTTTTTCAAATTTCCAGCCCCAGTTCCCACCGTTTATACGGAAGGATTATGATGTGTGGGCCATTAAGATGGTGACCATGTTGCAGGCACATGATGTTTGGGATTATGTCAAGTTTGGGTTTTCTCCTAAGAATGAAGAAGAAGAACAAGCTCTGAGTAATACAGAGAGGGAACAATGAAAGAAAGACAAGAAGAAGAATGCACATGCATTGCAACTTATTCAGCAGGGAGTGGACCGAGCAGTGTTCCAGAAAATTATGATCGCGTCTTCAGCAAAAGTAGCATGGAACAATGAAAGAAAGACAACAAGAAGAATGCACATGCATTGCAGCATCTTTAGTAGGGAGTGGACCGAGCAGTGCTCTAGAAGATTATGATCACGATTTCGGCAAAATTAGCATGGGATACTTTGGCCACAAACTATAAAGGTATGGCCAAAGTCAATATTGTTAAGTTGCAGAATATTAGGAGGGATTTTGAAAGTTTGCAGATGAAGGAAACAAAGGACATCAATTCTTTCATGAATCGAGTCATAACTGTCGTAAATCAGTTAAAGATTTATGGTGAATAAATTAAATATCAAACAATGGTTGAGAATTTCCTTAGAGCTTTGTCTACCAAATTTGATGTTGTGGTAGTAGTCATAGAAGAAGCCAAAGATTTGACATCATTGACAGTTGATGAGTTGATGGGATCACTTCTATCACATGAGGCAAGGATAGACAAAAAAGAGATTGCTTTCAAAAGTCAAGCTTCTATTTCAAGAGATAGAGGTCGAGGCAGAAGTAGATTGAGAGGAGGAGGACGAAGTGGAAGATATGGCGGTCAGAAAGATGGCCGAAAAGAGCATGAAAATGAAAGTGGAAGAACCTATAGAAGCTTCAACAATAATCAAAGAGTTGACAAATCATAGGTGAGATGCTATTACTACAATAAATTTGGTCATTATGCTCATGATTGCAGGAAGAAGATAGCTGATCAAGGGAACCAAAGAACTAATTTCACTATAGAGAGTACTAACTCCATGTTCCTAACTTTCCATACCATGCATGAACCTTCTGCTAGTGTGTGGTTGTTAGACAATGGTTGCAGTAACCACGTGATAGGCAACAAGGATTTGGTTGCAATTTCGATCAATTTGTGAAAACAGAGGTAAAGTGGGGATTGGCAATGCTGTGGAAGTAGATGACAAAGGAGTGGTCAATATTCTAACCAAGGAGGGGGAGTCGAAGACAATCTCAGAGGTATATTATGTTCCAAGTCTCAAACATAATTTATTAAGTGTTGGTCAATTGACACGGAAAGAATACAAAGTTATCTTTCAAGGTCAAGAAGCTTATATATATGACAAGCCCCTAAGAAAGAAATTGATAACAAATGTGTAGATGACGAGGAACAAACTCTTTCCTCTAATTTTGAATTACAGTGGTAAGATGAGTTCTTTTACAGTTGCATGCTTTGATGATTATTGGTTATGGCACTTTCGATTTGGACACTTGCACTTTTCTGGTTTAGGATTGTTATAGCGAAATTAGATGGTTAGAAAATTACCTCCCATCAAAGAGCCTACTAGTACTTGTGAGTGTTGCACCTTGGGAAAACAACACCGTGAAAATTTTCCAAAGGGAGTTGCATACAGAGCAAAGAAATCTTTTATGCTAGTGCATACAGTCTTGTGTGGACCTATGAGGACACAGTTGATTGGTGGAAATTGCTGCTTCCTCACTTTCATTGATGACTACAATAGAAAGACTCGGGTTTACTTCTTGAAGCACAACTCTAAAACTTTTGCAAAGTTCAAATAATTCAAAGCCTTAGTAGACAACCAAAGTGATCGATAGACCAAGGTATTAAGGTCAGATCGTGGTGGAGAATATGACTCAAAGGAATTCCATGATTACTGAAAACAACATGGGGTCAGAAGATAGTTTACAACCAGGGACACACTGCAGCAAAATGATGTAGCAGAGAGAAAGAACAAGACAATTATGAACATGGTAAGAAACATGTTGAAAGGAAGAAACTTGTCTAATGATTATTGCATAGAAGTAGTTGCATGTGCTATTTATGTGATCAACAGATATTCTACAAAGAGTGTGATGAACAGAGTACTAGAACAAGCATGGTCAGGTATGTATTATAACGTATCTCATCTTAGAGTATTTGGATGTGTAGCTTATGCACACGTGCCTAAGGAGAGAAGAGGCAAATTGGATGATAAAAGTGAAAATTGCATATTCGCTAGTTATAGTGAGCAATCAAAAGCTTAAAAACAGTATAACCCTGTCACAAAGAAGACCATAATTAGCAGGGATGTTGTGTTGAAGGAACAAGAGTCATGGAATGGAACTGTAGACAAAAAAGTTGATGACCAAGTGCCAATGATGGAAGAAGATGATGTAGCAGAAAAAGAGCAGCAAGAATCATAGGTGAAGGCACCAAACAAAGACACACCAACAAGGACTCCAAGATTTTCAGAGCAGTATGGATATTCAAGCATATCAACAGATCAAGATTCTCCCAACACTCAATTAGGTGATGAATCAAGAAATGGTAAAAGAAAGGTGAGAATTTCCAAAGATATTTATGATGATTTGGATGTTAGTTCAATTTTTGCATTGTTGGCATTCCAGCCTTCTTCGTTTGAAGAAGCAATCAAAGATGAAAATTGGCTGCAAGCCATGGATGAAGAAATTGAAGCTATTGAAAAGAATGATACACGTGATTTGGTTGATTTGCCAAAGGACAAAAATCTCATTGTTTTGAAGTGGGTGTACAAGACAAATTTGAATGAGAACGGTAAAATTGACAGATGTAAAGCTAAACTTGTAGCAAAAGGATTCTCGCAGCAACTGGGAATATATTTTGGAGAAACATTTGCTCCGGTAGCCAGATTGTATACTGTAGGAGCAGTTCTAGCCACAACAGATCATAGCAAGTGGAAAGTAAATTAGATGGACGTGAAATCAGCCTTCTTGAATGGAATTATAGAAGAAGAAATTTATGTGCAAGAGCCTCTAGGATATGAACTTGAAAGTAACGAAGGAAAAGTTTACAGGTTGAAGAAAGTGCTTTATGGACTGAAGCAAGCACCTAGAGCTTGGTATAGTAGAATTGATAGCTACATGATTAGGAATGAATTTTGCAGAAGCAACATTGAGCCTACCTTATACACAAAGGTAAATGAACATGGACAAATTTTGATTATTTTATTATATGTTGATTACATGATTTTTACAGGTGATTTTGACATAGATGGATTTAAAGCAGTCATGATGAAAGAATTTGAGATGACAAATCATGGTCTCATGAAATATTTTCTTGGCATAGAAGTTGAACAATCTGAAAAAGGAATTTTTATTTGTCAAAATAAATATTCCAATGATTTGTTGAAAAGATTCAGGATGGAAAATTGCAAACCTGTCCCTACACCAGTTGCAACAGGTACAAAGTTAAGCAAGGATGATGAAAGATCATATGTCAATCCAACTCTATTCAAAAGACTGGTTGGCAGCCTCATGTATCTCATAGCTACAAGACCGGATATCATGCAAGGAGTGAGTTTGATATCCAGATTTATGGAGACTCCAAAAGACACATATTGGAGTGCGGGAAAAAGAATTTTGAGATACATAGCAGGAACTAGAGATTGTGGCATAATGTATTCAAGCACGGAAAATAAAGATTTGATTGGATACATAAATAGTGATTTTGCAAATAGTTTGGATGATAGGAAGAGCACTTCTGGTTTTGTGTTCCACCCTGGTTTAGGTGTGATTTCATGGGCATCTAAGAAGAAACCCATTGTGACACTTTAGTCTGCAGAAGCAGAATATGTAGCAGCAACATCAACAACATGTCAAGCAGTGTGGTTAAGAAGAGTATTTGATGAACTCAAGCGGAAACAACAAGGACTAACAACAATATATTGTGACAACACGTCAGCAATTGCACTATCCAAGAATAGTGTGTTTCATCAGAAGAGAAATCATATTGATATGAGATATCACATTATTAGAAAACTTGTGATAAATGGAGAAGTTCACTTGAAGCCTTGTAAATCTAGTGATTAACTGGATGATATATTTACTAAGTCATTAGCACAAGATGTGTTTGAGTTTCAGAGAAGAAACTTGGGTGTTGTAAGCCTAGCTGAGACATAGACCAATAGGCATGTTTCGGTTGTCATGAGTCATGTTTTAGTTTAGCAGTAGTAATTAAGGGGGAGTGTTAAAATAAGATAGTCACTCCTGTATGAGGAGTTAGCTAAACATAAAGAGTCAGTTAACTGGGTGATTGAGTATTTGAGTCTTAGTCAAGTCGAGTTAAGTGATAGATGTGTGGTTGCATGTGCATGCATGTTAAGGTGAGTCGTTAGAAAAAAAGGATAAATACCCTTCACCGAGTTCATTGTGAGCATCATGATTCGTGTGATCAATAGAAGAGCAACAACTCGTGTTTTGTGTGAATTTATGCTTTGTCTCCTCTGCCTTTCCAACAAATTCTAAAACATTGTTGCACTTGAGTTTATGACATGGTAAATATATTTTACGGATACCAATGCATTAGAATACGAATCACTGGTCCTTTTGCTTTCCAATTCTTTTCCTATTCAATTCGCCCGCTCTGTACTAGGAAGTTTGATTATCAACCTAACATATGAATAACACAAGTGGGGGTTCTGGTTTCCTGTAGTGAGGGATTTGTTTCGTTAGTATGTGGAATAACATTATAAAATGAATGTGGGAATTAATTAAAAACATTTTTTATTCAGAAGAAAAAAGACTTTTATATAAAAAGATGCAATGATGATGAAGTTACAACCTCTATCTTCAGCAATATAGGCAAACCAAGGGTGAGCAAGGATAGTTCCCTAGAAATAGACAACTCGAAACCAAACATAATGTTCAAAAAACAAGAAGCCCCCACTACAACCCCCCACTACAGGAAAATTAATTAAAAACATCTACAATCCATTATTTATATGTATCTGACACGATTGGCTCATCTACATGAATTGTGCTCCATGTCATTGATTTGGGATTGCGTGCCATATTTTTCTTGCTGAGATGAACGACTGCCTGATATTTCCACACTATTTATATGTATGTGACATGATTGGCTCATTTACATGAATTGTCCTCTATGTCATTGATTTGGGATTGTGTGCCAGATTTTTCTTGCTGAGATGAACGACTACCTGATATTTCCATTTATGTCAAAGGTGACGATGGGGAGATCGCCACTAACGTGGTGCCAAAATGTTATCACCAAATCCTCACGTGGAATTACAATAAAAAAGTAGCCAAAAACTGTAAGCCCAATGTTTAGCAGTATTCTAATTAGTCAGCAAATTTGCTTTAAAAATCATGGAATTTTGGCAAGATTTTGATAAAATATGGCAGAGATTTTTGTAAATCCAGGTTATAGTTGTTAAACTTCAAGATTTTGGGTGCTTTAAATGTTTTTGATGGTGCTGAATCCATTTCCACCATAAAAAACATGATTCAAACACTACTACTATGAGATTTGTTGAATTGTTTTGGCCGTATTACGCCACTTTTGACCATAAGAGAAATTCCTATGCTTGGTTAGACGATGACCTTTATTTGACCTACTATATTACCACGTTGTTTGAATTTATCACCAACCATTGCATCACATGTTGGGAAGGAAAATCCTTAAGACTATAACATATGGAATAATAGAATAGATTAAAAAAATGTGATATGTTATGTGATATAGATGTTGCCTAGTTTGGAATTGTTTCCTTTGCAGAATAAATTAATTAGCAGGAATAGGTAATAAATGAATTTAACATTACAACAAGTTTACACACATGCCTCAGAAATGGAGACCCCAATTCCATTTAACAATTATTAAGTTATAAGGAGAATTTCGGCGTAAATCACATGTAGAAAACCTTTCTCGACGTGTTTCGAACCAACTAGTGTGGTTCATCGTCAAGACAAGTTGAATGGACAGATCTCGCTTTTCATAGTAGATAGATAATAGAACATTCTAGACTAGGTAACGACTATAATGACAACGACTAGATTTGACCAGGAAATGGCTAGTTGACTTAGATAAGGGTTAAAAACTTTATTAAATAAGTTAATATTCTTATTAAAATACGAAATGGATCGTTTTATAATTATAAATATATATTAGAATAAGTAAATTTGAATAAGTAAATCATAAAATAAATTAATCTAAAATTGTTAGTTATCAAAGTTATTATAAATATTAGTTAGTTATAGAGTAATCTAAAAATAGTTAAATTATATTTTGATTAAAATATAATTTAACTATTTTTAGATTACTCTATAACTAACTAATATTTATAATAACTTTGATAACTAACAATTTTAGATTAATTTATTTTATGATTTACTTATTCAAATTTACTTATTCTAATATATATTTATAATTATAAAATGATCCATTTCGTATTTTAATAAGAATATTAACTTATTTAATAAAGTTTTTAACCCTTATCTAAGTCAACTAGCCGTTTCCCGGTCAAATCTAGCCGTTGTCATTATAGCCATTACTTGGTCTAGAATGTTCTGCTATCTATTTAATATGCAAAGCGAGATCTGTTCATTCAACTTGTCCTGACGATGAACCACACTAGTTGGTTCGAAACGCGTCGACAAAGGTTTTTTACATATGATTTACGCCGAAATTCTTCTTATAATTGTTATGGATCATAGAAGCCTCAATTCAACAATTATTAAGTTTTAGTTTATAAAATATTTTCAATCAACTAAATAAATTAAATCAATGAAATTTCAAATGTGAAGTTTGAACTTTGAAATTGATAATTGAATCTTTACAAATATTAAATTTACAACAAATTGTTTATCTGAAATTGCAATTCTCCTTCAACTACTATACCCTTAGATTTGGCATGATCCTTCGCATACAAGTAAATCATGAAGAAAATCCCATGATACATGAGATTTCCCTCCTTATCGGGCTAGATTCATTGTGACTTTATCCATGCCCTCATATAGGTAGGTTGTGATGGGCTTGTCACTATTAACCAATAGATATTTATTAAAGTTTCACTAAGAGAAAAACCCTCCCTTCCTAAAACCCATAAGGATTCTCTAGAAACAAAGTGAAGGTACAACCTATCCCCTAGGTTTTTTGTTGAAGATATTAGCATACCATTCTATAAAAACAAACATTTTCCTCCACTCTAATTGACAATGGGTTGATGTTGGTAGGGTGATGGTACAACACAACAAGTTTCTATTATTTGTGATGCCATCATGAGGGCATGATCATAAATGGATTTGGTGATGATCATATTGTCCTCATTTCCTCCTCAACATCTCCAATATTAAATCAATGCAACATATAAAGAAAAAAATAATATGGGTCATCTCTTCATTATAAATTTGTTAAGTGCCACATAATCAACACCTTAGTAGTTATGTCTTGAAGAACATGCTCCACACCTATCTTTGTTTTGAATTTATCCAACAAATTACACAAAATGGAGCATCCTCAAATTTTTTTATTAACAAATCAACACTTAAAAAGAAAAAGTCAACAGCTAAGGTAAATGTAAGTGATTATACAAACACTGCCCCTAAAATACATTTATGTTGGACAATTAAGTTTCATATTTCATATGTCATGGAATATAAAATTTCGAGTGTCTTAAACATGTAAAGACAGGTCAAGCTCCACATCTTATGTATTAAAAATGGTCTTGTCTCAGTCAATCGCTGGTTGTAGATTGGTGCAATTATCATGACAACAAATCAATCCAAATCAATCTCTTGGTGTTGCATGGCCTTCAAACCTCTTGGCTTATAAATCAAAGTACACAATAAGGTAGTTTCCTACAAGCTGAATTATGAGGCCTGTTACAGTACCCATCTTTCATAGTTCCTAGTGATCTAAGCTCATTATGACCTAAGTTCTTGCAACAAGATTATCAACCCGCAAGAAGAATTTCATTTGGAATGTATTTTACATATAAGGTGATTCGAAAATTCATGTTGATTCTTTTAGAAATAAGATAAAAGGGAAACAAAATATCCAACTTGTAAATTGATACAATATCTAAAGAAAGATACCAGTGAATAAGCCAACGACGATACCAAAGGAGGGAGAAGGAGGAGATGTTGTACTCTAACCACGTTCAATCTACTAGTGCACCCATTAATGGTTCAATCTGGAGTTGATTGGCTACAATGACTCATATTGGGAAAGTTGCATTGATGATAGGTGAGCTTCCTCTCACCCCTCCAATGAGCCATGTAATGCCCAGGAGCCATATAATGCCTTTGAGCATGGACTAGTCCTAAAAGGTAAATCACCCACCATGGGTCGTTACTATTTTTCCTATTTTGGCCAATCCAACGTCCATTTCAGTTAGAAATTCACATTTGAAAATGAGAGATTGAAAATAAAGATTGTATTTTTATCAAAACAGTCAAGAGAGGGACCTCTAACCTTCTAAATATGGGTTACAACCAAATAAAATGAACTCACCATTCAAAAACTACAGAATCACATGTATAATTAACACTAAGAAATGACTTTACATCTCAATTTTTTTTTTCTCGTTCCATAATGAAGTTCAAAACATGGTTGTTGTTGATGTTGCTATAAATGACCCTCTACATATGAAGAAATAACTTACATACATAACTATACCTAATCCAACTAAAAATTTAGGGAAAATGAATGGTTGATTTTTATCAACAAACCCAGAGTAGGGTTACCAGGTATCATGGTCATGGTCATGGTCCTGGTCATGGGATTATTCATCATCATCAGTGAAGAAAGAAGAGGCGTATGATGAGGAGGAGAGGTATGGCAGAGAGTTGAATGTGGAAGGAATGGTGCTAAGGATAGAGATGGAAAAGTCCAAGTTACAATCTTCATCCAAGTGCAGGGAGACCTCAATGTGACACTTGAGAGAACCGAACATCATTATGGGTTCATGCATCATCAAATGAAGAAAATTGGTTGAGGTTCCACCACTATCATCATCAGATATGAAAGTGTCCATGTTTCCATCACTGTCACATGTGAGGTCCAATAGAATGCCACACACAGTGGGTCGCTTGTTCAGCCTTTGGATAGGCATCACTGGAAACAACTGGCCAATTTCCCAGAAGGCAGGAATTGACTTGAATATTGATAAATTTATGTGAAAAATGGCAGGCCCTGCGACTACAGGATAAGATACACGATTACACATCTCGTCTACAGTGGCTAAGGGTTAAGGCCACTAGTGCTCTTATTTGAATAAATATAGGCACCTTCCTTTCATATGCTCTATGCGGATTTGACTGTTGTGGAAATCCCCCATGGTAGTATAAGCCATGACCGTCTTATACTCACCCATTAATTCCTTATGCAAATTTTCCACCAGAGGCTTCAAAACTGTTCCAGCCACAACTACAGATACAAAGTCCTTTTTTTCATCCACACACACAACATCAAACACCACAAGAGAATGGTGTGAAACCAGAGCTCTCCCACATTCACTGCATGTGATTAGATGGTTTACCCCTTTCTGGTTACAGGCCTTAGGGACTTCCTTGACCACAGCCGTTGCATATTCTTCCAAACTGTAAGCAACAAACATATCAGAGCAAGAAGACTTGGTACCTTCATAATCAATACCAAGCCCTCCTCCAATGTCAATGATCTTCATATTAGCGCCCAACTTAACCAACTCACAGTATATATACATCACTTCACTCACACCATCATTAAGAACTTCAATGCATGGGATCTAAGACATAATATGGAAATGAAGAAGCTCAAGACAATCCAACATCCCTAATTTCTACAATTTCCAAATGATGCCGACAATTTCCAAACTCGTGAGCCCAAATTTTCCCTTCTCACCAGATGTGGCATTGAAATGGCCACCATGTTTGTCCTCAAATTGGATCGAACCCCAATAATAGGCCTCACAGTTAACTTGTAGCTCACACTAAGCATTGAATAAAATTCTTCTTCTTTCTCCAACACAATAATGCAATTAAAATTCAAGGGTATGGTAGTAAGCACCAGTGAAATATATTCTTCATCTTTGTATCCATTATAGACAAGAAAAGCCTTAGGGCTTTCTTTACACATGCAAGCCATGGCTAGCAACATATCTTGTTTTGACCTAACTTCTAGCCCAAACTCCATAATGTTCTCCACAACATATCAATGTTGATTGCATTTAATAGGATAAAACCTTTGAAAATAAGACTCATACGACTGCATCGACATTGAAGAATCAAAGGTCAATTGTAGAGATTCTAGCCTGTGCTTCAGCACATCAAGAAACCTAATAATAAGAGGTGCCGACATTCCCAATATTTGAATCCAACCACCTTCTTGATGAGCTTCATCAAATTGATTTCTTTAGAAGGAAGAGTATGATAACCATGAGGTTGAAGAACCTCGTTCCCATTATAATTCACCACACAATATGGAGCTACCCACCCCTCGAATCTATACAACACAAAAGAATGAGAAACAGACGAGGAGATAGGTGCAACAACAATGCCTACATTGCCGCCATTAGAAAACAAGGGGCTGGGAAAAATCAGAACCAGAAGAACAAAAAGAGAGCCCTCCCTAGTAAATCCATAGCAAGCCAGGGGAAGCATCCCTTCCCACCTTTTTACTATCTCTCGGGATTTAGAGTGGCATGGGTCGTTACTGTAACGAACTTCTAGTGCAGCGTTTACTGTAACTGCTTATGATGATCCAACAACGAAATTTATTTTAATCATCTAACACATCAGATCAACGACGCAAGACAATACACAATGGCACATAGGGGAGTTCTTCTCAGAGGGAAACACCCTAAGCACATAGGGGAGTTCTTCTTGAGGGAAACACCTTACGACACAATTATTAGTTTGAAGCATTTGCTATTTTTTGACATTGAGGTTAATCAATACAAAACAACGCAGAGGCATGTGCCTATTTTGGAATAGGGATTCCATAATTTTAATTTAATTATCAATAATTATTAGGTGAATTTAACCTCCACAAAATATTTTAAAATATTCTTAGTTGTATACAAAAATAAAATGTTAAGATTTATATCCAAATTAGTAATGCCATTTTTTCATTTTTAATTAAACTAATTAATTTAAAAAATGTCATAAGAACGAGTGCCATATGAAATGACTCATGGTTTATTGGACATATAATATTGATAAGCCTTGACATTTATCCATGTTATTGTAACAAGGCCTATAAAGTGAGGGTGAATCAATGACTTGTGATTTATTGGACATATAGTATTGATAAGCCATGATATTTATCCATGGTATTGTAGCAAAGCCTATAAAGTGAGGGTGAATCTCCATGGTTAAGAATATTGTCAAGTGATTTTTTTAAATGTATAAATATTTAATAATAATCATAATAATAGTAATTTAGTTAATTTTTATGATTTTTTGTAATTTAATAATGTGAAATGTATCATAAATAAGTGTTTTGATGTTTATCATAAATTTATGTTTATATTTTATTAGTGTTTACTAACTATTTAATTTATATAACTAAATTAATTGTTATTAAAAATTCATAATGAATTAAAAAAAAAAACAAAAAAACCAAAATAATTTAACAAAAATTATAACTAAAATTAATGAAAAAAAAATTGAGTTATATCCCGTTATTTGAATGAAAATGCAGAAAATATAACCAATAAAAAATGTAATATGGAACAAAGAACAATGACAAATATGAAACACCATATTGCATGACGAGTGAAATTAATGAAGCTTCCAATGCCATGAAATTACAGGAAGAGTAAAATTAGTTTTCTTAAAAAGGTTTGAACCATGTATCCCATTTCACCTTGAATAAATCATTGAAATAAACATAATCCATAGTTAACCATAATTAACAAAATAATTGTTTTATTTAATTATTTTCACAAAATATTCGCTATGTTTATAGATTTTTTAAATATGCTTAGACTCTCATATCGAAAATCTTATCTAATTAGCCGCTTCCCTTTGAGTGTAACTTACGGAACAGAACACGGTATCACAATACACAGATTCTGTCAAAACTATATTTTAAAGGAAGGTATAAAAAAAGTAATTTCTAATTTATCCAAGTTGAATACCTTTACTTATTTAATGGTTTGCTGACTAGCGATTCATCATACCAGACTCATCCTTGCACCTTTAAATTATAATATCCTAAATTTGCTTACGATATGTCAAACAAAAAGACAATTTTGAGATTGTGCTAGATTGTGCTACTTTTGATAGTAATTAGCATCTAATTTCAACTAACTTATATTATTTATCTGTAAACACAAAACATGAACTCATTTAGTCATGATTGGTTGGGTACATGAAATAAATTCCGCATCTTATTCTTGAAAAGATAATAACAATCGTTACGGTAACGAACTTACTATAACCACCTATGATAATCCAACGGTGGGAATTTTTTAATCATCTAACACATCAAATCTAACAACGCAAAACAGTACACGGGATACATAATTAAATATAATAATTTTAATTTAATGATTTAGATAATATCATTTGCTTTCTTATGATGATATTTTCTTTAAATTCCTTTAATTTTATAATGGTTTGATTTAATTAATTGAGATAATTTAATTAATGGTTAAATACATGAGTGAATTGATTGGAAAATAGAGAGGGTGTTATCTGATGTACCAAATAAATGAGAAAATCCAAAAGTCAATCTCATATTTTAGTTCAAATAATGTTCGATCAAAAACACTAATCACATGGCTTATCATTGAAGATGCACAAATTCTACCTTTCTAATGGCCAACATAATGAAATAACGAACCCACTCATGGTAATTAAGTACGCAAATAAATCAAAAAAATTTGATAGTTAAACATTTTGAAAGAATCACCGTAATTTTATGGAATCTGTAATTTCCACCATGAGGATCCTAGTCACTGGTTTGGAATGTTTAACAACACCTCAAAGTTTTGGTGTAGTGGAAAACTTTCTCATGGTATCAGAGCTTGGACCCAGGTTCGATTCCCCCAAATTGCGTTTGGAGAGGTGTTGAAAGAATCACCGCCCCTGATACCAATGAAGAGACCAAAACCAACAATTGTTGATAGATGGAAATTACAGATTACGTATCCCCAAGATGGAAATTACAGATTCCATAGAGATGGAAATTGCAGATTCCATAGAGGTGCGATGATTCTTCCAACAACAATGCATCATATGATTGTGATAGATGGAAATTACAGATTCTATAGAGGTGCGATGATTCTTCCAACAAAAATGCATCATATAATTGTGATAGTTTTGACAAGCACATATGACCGTAAACAACACAACACACAAATGCATCATATGCCTTTGACTATAATGTAGATTCGTATTCTCCAACATGCATCTTACTCCACCAAAAATGCATCCTATGATGCCTTTGACTACAATGTAGATTCGTGTTCTCCAACATGCATCTTACTCCACCAAAAATGCATCATATGATTGTGATAGTTTTGACGGGCACATATTGCCGTAAACAACACACAAATGCATCATATGCCTTTGACTACAATGTAGATTCGTGTTCTCCAACATGCCTTTTACTCCACTTTAGTTAATGCGAAAAGCGTTCAATTTACTATGAAAATTACAGATTGCCCCTGATACATGAAGAGATTTTCTGTTACACTAAAATTTGTAAGTGTTAGTAAACACATCTCCAAAATTACGAATTCCATACAGGTGTAATAACTCTTCCAGCAAAAATGCATCTTGTAATAGTTTTGACGGGCACATATTTTCGTAAACAACACACAAATGCATCAGATGCCTTACACTACCATGTAGATTCGTGTTCTCCAACATGCCTTTTACTCCACTTTAGTTAACGCGAAAACACACTTAAAATTAGACGAGCGAACGTGCAAAAGCACTCAAATTTACTACGTGTTCATGAGATGAGATGGAAAACACTCAAATATATTACGTGTAGATGAGACGGTTAAATTAGTACATAAATCATTGCCTAATTATTAAGTTTCTGTGATTATGGGTGGAATTTGGAAAAATAATTTGTACTGACAGTTTGTTTCTGTTTTATTATTTAAAATAAGTTACTTTTTAGCATGTGAATCCAACATTCTCAAAATTCCTAACAAAACTTTCACATATTCCAAATAAAAATATATCTATATAATTCCAATTTTCACATATTCCAAATAAAAATATATCTATATAATTCCAATTTTATTGTTTATTTTATTTGTTTTAATATATATATATATATATAATTCCAATTTTACTGTTGATTTTATTTGTTTTAAGTGAATTCTTTACCAGAATGGTAAGCGGGAGAAACAAATGTGAAATAACACAACGCTGGCGTTTATTTGTTTGAATGAAACAATGGATTGCAATGTAGGAAATTCAAAAACCTGTGGATAGGAATGGCTTAGGACCCATGACCTCAGCCCACTGAATTCGATATAAGGCTGCAAAGTCTCTCAATTCTAGCCAATACATTTCAAAATTTTGCTCCACTATTTTTTTTGTGGCTCCTTTTCTCTGACCCGAAAAAATGGAATCCAACACTGATGCTGCTCAAATGAAGATCGATGAGGATAGTTGGGTTATTCAAATTAACGCAACTCTCGGCGCACTACAAGAAGAAGAGGAGGAGAATGTGAAAGTGTTTTGGGTCTTGGTGTTTAATGTGCCAAAAGAGTTATTGGTAGACAAGTCGGAAGCCTACATTCCTCAAATGGTTTGCATCAACCCCTGTCACCACTGGATATCTGAGCTCCATGATATGGACCACTACAAATTAGCAAAGGGTCTAGAAAAGTTTTAGTCGGCCATTGTGGAGGAATTTAAAGAATACGATTGGGACGTCTGGAGCTACTATCACAACTTCATCGACTATAACGAAGAAAACTTCATCGACTATAACGAAGAAAACTTCTTGAGCGTTTGCAGTTTTATGTCAGAAATGCCGACCAAATATTCTGCTCTGACGTCAAATCGCTGGGACGTGTCTTAGATCTGACTGGCACCAGTGCCTTCTACAACTCTATTCTCAGAGATTTGATGATGCTCGAAAATCAGATGCCACTTTTCCTAATGTTAAAGCTTTTGGAGTTGGAGTTGGGTTGTGAAGCCAAGGCAGAGCAGAGGCTCTCCAGACTGTTGTGTCTAATGGTCCAAGAACTATCGCCTTTCAGTTTCAAGTTGCCAGAGAGTGGAAATCTCCGTATCAACGAAAGGCGGCACATGTTGGAGGTGTTGTACTACTGTATTGTGCCTTGTTCCGACAATCAAATTCCAATTCGATTTGATGAAGGAAAGGATGCTCCTTATCCAGCGGACATGTCAGCCGTTACTCCAACTCTAATTGAGGAAAAAGATGATTCGCCTGATCTAGCTGACAGTTCAACCGTTAAAGAAGCCTTCAGTATTCTCTGTCAAACTCTCTCTTCTATGAACGTTGGCGTCGCTCGATTTCTCACGATGTTACTTTGGCAAGCGTTTAACTGAAAGCCTTCGCAATTTGTGATGAATTTTCCCTTTCTTCTTATACTGAGTATGTTTAAAAGATTTAAAAAAAGATGCAGTCAGAATTGGGGAAGAATCGTCTGTTAATATCATACAACCCTCTCCACACGAACTGAATATTCCTTCTGTGGCTGCTTTACATTTCATGGGAGTGAAATTCTCTCCTACTGATGGCGATATCAACACAATACCATTTGAAGAGAAAACGGCCATGCTTTACCTCCCCAGAGTAAAGTTAAACAGTAACACATAGGTAATCAGGAGAAAACTGGTGGCATTCGAAGCTTCTGCTGCACCTACTGCCTTGAGTTGTTGTAGAAAGTTGTTACGGTAATGAATGTACTATAACATCCTATGATGATCTGATGGAACATTTTTAATCATCTAACGCATCAAATCAACAACGCACAGTACACCAACAGCCCAAGCCAGTACACCGTGGCACAGAGTTAATTTAACACATCAAATCAACACCTCAAGACAGTACACCGTGGTACATAGGTACATAGGAGAGTTAATATGAAAGAAAAACACCTTACGATTTTTCTACCATTATTTTATTTTATTATTTTTTAAAGTTAACCTTGTTTTTTTTTTTTTTTTTTCAAAAGGTGGAAAAACCTATCAAACTCAGTTTGTCAAACCAACAGTGAGGACAGCCATCTCTGGTTGCTATCCGCGAATGTTAGTTTAACACATCACTGTTATCAAGGAAAACCATGCCACCTGAAATAACCCGCTGGTGGTCCGTAAGGGAGCAGGCTTTCACTCCTGCCAGATGCCTCTGGGTCTTGGGCCGTTAACCTGTTTCCTTACGAAGACGAGCTCTTAGCCAAGCAGAAGCAGTTTTAGGGCATACTCCAGGCCCTAAAGTTAACCTTGTTGTTTGTATATACTATTATTTTTCACATATTTTTCTACCATTATTTATTTTGGTTTTTTTTTGGTATTTTTTTTTATCATCTAATTATTTAGAATCAGCTTAGATTCATATTAAGTATAGATCTAAGATGAGTCCAAAGCGATCAAATTTCTTCACCTGAAAAACTTTCTAAAGTGCAAAATATAATGTGTTATTTTTCATTATTTAAATTGTATTTTTGAATGCTAAATAGAGTATATATAGGACCAAATAAAAATTTTAACCATAAAAACTTAACATTTTTTTTTCTATATATAGATATATAAGAAGTTGATATCCACATAAATTAGTTAACACATATCTTCAAATAGTTTATTTAAATCTCTTGTTGAAATATTTTTGAAAAGTATAAGATTTAAACATATGATTCACACATTTTTTTTATTTTTTTTTACTTCTAATCACTTTATAATATATTCATTATTATTCTATTTAGAACATAATTTTTAAATTTTAATTATTTTGAAGAAGCACGTAGGGACAAAATTACACATCGCCTCATATTGGGTTGTAGAATAAACTTTTGGGCTCAATCACTAATTTAGCTTGCTTACTACACAAGATCCTAATGTCTTATTTACCATCAAAATTAAATAATATTTATTAAAAATTTTAACTAACTATAATAAAATATACATTTAACATGTTCCATAATTGTTAATGGACAAAAGTAAAGCATAATATTATATATACATTTAACATGTTCCATAATTGCTAATGGACAAAAGTAAAGCATAGTTTATAATAAAGTATACATCATTATGTTGCATAATTGTTAATGGAGATTTGCGAGTTTGTAATTTTATAAAATTTTAATTTAATTATTAACATAGAGGAAGAATTTCAATATTTACAAAATATTTTTTTAATATTAATTATGAATAAAAAGGTTTTTTTTTAAGATAATTATATTTTTTTCAGGTTTAGATTTAATTAAAGGAGAAGAAAAAAGAAAACCATATCATAGATATCATAAGTGTTCTAAACTATGCTTTGTTATTTAGATGTTTTTTTAAATGTATATATATTTATTTCATATATTAATTTCTTTAATATTATAATAATAATAATTTAAAATAAAATTATAATTTAGTTAATTTTTATATTTCTTTGTATTTTTAATCATGACATTGTGAGCCATATGATATGATAAGTATATGGATACTTATAATGGATTGCTATGTATTGATGTTTATCATCCATTTAATTGATATGGTTGCACTAATAAGTTATCTTGATCACATCAATATGTCACAAAATTGTTAAAGTATGTAACGAAAATATAATTTATAATTTTTTTTTGTAAGTTGGTACAAAAATTTCCCTTTAATAAATAAGATTTACACCGAAGACATGTTGATAACAAAGGAATAATATAGGAGTGAAAAAATCTAACTAGATATCTCTAGAGAGCATTAGAGCTTCCAAAAAGCAGAAAAGACTAATTAGACCACCATTTATCACTGTTTTACAAAACATTACCCAAGTGGTAACATATATGTTCCCAAAACATGAAGTGGCAAGATTCTGGGTACGAAATTTCAAAAATAAAAAGGAAATATCATCCACTGAACAAAATCCCAATGAATTCTGACCATCAATTTGTCGGGTTGTTGTCATGTTATCCATCGAAGCCACTAGTGCGCAGTCAATGCTGAGGAGGAAAGCCAAAACTAAACTTTGCAGACAAAATAATATCCTTAGTTTGAGATGACCACCAGAGAAAGGGGAGCCCCATTAGCTGATGGAGAAATGTTGGGAGGTGGAACTATGTTGATTAGTTGGACTCCAATTACTGAAGGAGTTTTGAGATGGTCTTTAGAGTCAGAATCATAATCTTACTCTACATACTTTTCCACTCATTACAAACGTATATGTATGTCATCCAAATAGTAACAGATGCTCCTCAAGAGTCATTTTATGTCCTCCTGAGCTTCAAAAACTTTATAATTATCCACCTGTTTGGTACGAAGCACTAAATGAAATAAGGTGTCCAACTGTTGATTACCTACGATAGAATGCAAGAATGCAGTCTTCTTCTTCGAATTTTTCCAGGGTCAGGAGTCCATTTGAAATATTGATTACCCACCTTTGAATAAGATAAATAGGCCTTATCACCAAATTATTAGGATTCAAGGTGCCAAATCTCCTTTCTGATCTCTAGAGGAACCGAGTCAAACAAGGTTGCCACTCAATTCCATCCAAATAGATATATGGGTTAAGAAAGAGAGCTACTAACAGCGCCTCCCTAATATCTTTCCATTCTCTAATGAGGTGACATAGTGACACAGAGGTGTCCAAGACTTGCACTTTGTTGAATCATGGCCCCAAGATTCAAAAATGGACTCAAAAAGTGATAAGTTGAAGGGCTCCCAAACAAGACTATATCATCCCCAAAACCCACAAAGCATAGTACTAGACAACACCCAAACAATTTGAATCCCTTGTGGTAGGAAAACCCAAATGGGGTTAAGATTTTCTCCAAGTATGAAGAGAAATCAACTCTGAATTACAGAGACCATTGATAGTTTCTGTTGCATGGAATTTTGTTACATTCACACAAAAGGCCTCAAAATTGGATCAATCAACATCATTGAACACTTTGTTATAATCCCTTTGCAAATCCCTAAGCATCCCCTCTCCAAAAAGTCTGATTTTATGGTTCAAATAACTCAAAACCATGTTTTTAGCCCCAATGCACCCTATATGTCTGTCCACCTAAAATGGTTGCAAGATGCATAATTGAGCATCTACACTGATTAGCGTGGGTTGATCTACTCTGCAGGTGAACTGATTCTAGAATTTTGGGAAAATTTAAAAATATGTTCTAATCTTCTCTTTCTAGAAGCTTCTAAGGTGGTTTCAACCATTTATCATGGATAAAGATCACAAATTCCTATTTGATCCCACTCTAATGGTATTATCTCTTATCCCTAGAGCTTATCCTCCCTCATATGTGGACCGAAAGCCTATATTTGTAAATCCTAAACTACCACTTTCACCCTTTAAATTTACTGCCTCCCATAGAGTTTGGGTTAGCTTTTGGACATTACCAGTGCCTTCATTCTTCTATGTTGAGCTTAAGCAATCCATTCATTTATGCATTATGGTTGAATTTGAACCTTTGCTTGTGGCAAGGAAGGATAATACAATTGGGGAGACATCTACAAAGTCAACTTCTATACATTTTTGTAACTCTCTCCTTTATTTATTAATAGAAAAATAACTTTGTTTTCCTATAATTGTGTCTTGTTGATGCTTATGTATTTCATTTCCATGTTGACTCATTGATTAGATATATTGGATTATGTTATGTGGATATTTTAGTTCCATTTCTTTTTTAACCTTTGTTGCAAGTTCCACTTATAGAGTGAGGAGCTGGAGTTGGAGCTTACAAGCAAGGAGAAGAGGAGGACTTACTACAGATTCTAGGTAGGTATCTTTTCCATGTTTCAATATCTCTAAGGAGAACATAGGTCTTTTTTCTCTCTGTTGTTCTAGATTAGACCACTCGATCTAGGGAGTTCACTTTTGTGGAAAAAATTGAATTTTCCATATAACAAACTGGCGACTCGACTAGGGATTGATATTTCCCTTATGGGTTTCCTTAGTCTCAATATATTTTCTCCTTTCAAAGAAACCTTAATAGATTTATTCTTATAGTAATTGACCTTAAGGAAATACATTTTTGAGCTTTCTAGTGTTTATTGTGTTGTGTTTTGACCAAATTAGCCCCAATGCATGCTCTGATCTAAGACAGAGAGCAACAATGCAGTCTCTCATCTCTAGAAGTGTGATGTTGCACACTGTTGTCCACATTGCACCTGCAATGATCTTGTAGAATTCAAAAAGTTGTATTTCTATGCCTTGATCTAAGTTCTTGTTTGATCCAAAAGGTTTTCTTAAGTGTCTGATATTGCCTATGTCTCTGTAAAGGAATCATTGTGTTTACATTTAAATTTGTTTGCCATTGATGAGAGTTTTTTTAATTTGTCTTTCTTCTTATCATTAAGGTATTTTGTAAACATTTTGGCTTGATTGTTGAATACTTGAAGAAACTTTTATTACAGTTTCATTTTGTGAGATTTCTTTTATCAATATGAGCTACATTTTAGTTTTCATTTTATTTGGAAATTAAAAGGAAAGAAAAGGAAATTTTTCATTTTTTGCATTGCATATAGGGTTTTGAATTCGAATAGTAACAATTGTATTACAATATATGTTTAGGAAGCTTTGTTTGTTGCATCATTGATTGTTGCATTATTGTTTGTCTCTTCCCTCTCATAGATAGATCTTCATAGAAAATAAAAGAGTTCTTGTTATCATACTAGATTACATCATAGGGAATTCAGGTGAACTCGTATTGTGATCCTTGAAACTGAAACATATTTGAAGATCAACTTCTAAAATTTACTCAATCAACCTAAGGATTATTTGTAACATTAATGACACACATAAAGGTCTAGGCTAGATACATGTTCCATTGTCTTTAAACATAGGATCTATCATTACTTGTGAGTGTTACATTCTACGGTTAGTCGGTATTCCACTTACGTAAGTATATCAAATATTTCTTTATGTACACTTGGGCATATTAGATGACACTCCATGTATGAAAATTATATTGAAATACTTCCTATTGTATAGGATGCATTATACAACACTACTATAGACTGCCCGTCCACGTACCTCTGGTCGTATTTTGGAAATGTTATATAGGTTGCTATCCTACCATAGGTAACTGAGTCGATCGCCTTGTTCTTTTTGATACACTGAACAAAACATTCGAGGAGATTTCTTGCACATACTGGAAACAATATTCCATAGTTCATAGTGACTTGGTAACCCTTTTTCCTAGTTCCCCTTTTTTTGTTTTATTTGTGTTTAATTTTTAAAATTAATTGACTGTGAAACAGAATCCTCACTATGGAGCAAATCGTTAGTAGATCTTAGGTTGAGACTAATGGAAATAGTTCTCGAGTCCACCAGTTAAGGAAACCCCTTCGACGGGAAACTTGATCGTTTTCAATCTTTTGGAAATGTTGGTGCTCCTTATATGGAAACATTGTCCGTCCTTGGATTTACCATAGGTTTTCCAATTTGATTTTTTTAATGTCCCTAGTTTTAGATGTCCAAAATACTTCTCAACCACATAGTCCTCCACTTGAATGGCATCTATCTCAAGTTGATCCTAAAGTTGACCCATTTCCTTCTTCGCTTTTTGTTTCTTCATCCCTTTCATCCTCCTCGGCTAGTGAAAGTATTCATTCTAGTAACCAGGACACTAAGAAGAAGAAGAAAAGGATGAAGAAGAAGAATAAGAAAAATAAGCATGGGCGAAACCAAGAAAACATTTCTATTAATGCAATTGATATTGTGAAACTTTCCAATAAGCCCCGTAATGTTAAATTCTCCTTGCATTCTTTGTAGTGTTGATCACCTACTTAGATATTGTCATGGTATTCTATAGGTATTATAAGTGTGGTCCATAGGCTCACATCAGCCTTTGTTTTCAACCTTTGGAGATCATGCTTGTGACAAACCATCAACTAGTGATAGTAATGTCCAAGTGAAAAAGGGTAACTTTTAAGTTTCCCAGTAGGTTATGTGAAGAGTATCACCCTATTCACCTTTTTCCTTATATGGATGAAGCCTCGAAAGTGTTGGATAACCTTACAACTTCTTAGCCTTGACTTTGAGCTAGTTACCGAAAAAATTCTTGCAATCCTCCACTAGTTGATGAGGTGATTGATCTAAATCCAATTAATCTCACTCTATCTAAACGTGAATCCCATGAGTTCATTCCTAGCCAACCATCGGTTTTTAAAATGGTTGAATTATTTTCACCTTTAGTTTATCACACTTTTCCTGATGAGAGTGAGGTTCATACCACTCAAGTTCTTCTTATTTCTTCAGTTCTTATCAAACAAGGGGACATTTATCCTATTGTCACGGAACCCCCTCCAAGTAATGACTCACTTGGTCAGACTATTCAACAAGCACAATTAACTCAACCCATTTATAGTGTGCCATAGGTTCCAATTACTTAGCCTGGTCCAGAAATGATGCAAAGTACATTAGGGCAACCATTACAATGAATTCCCTGAGATGTTGTTGGTCAGAAAATAAGAACAACCTTATTCAGGAAAATATTTCCATGGTCATCCTTTTCAAAAATATCAAGGCTTTGTTGGGACTATATAACCTAGTATGGATTATCCTAGTTATCAAAAAACTTTGTCTCAATGTGGGATGCAAATGTGAATGACACAACCCATTTCATCCAATCTTGGACATCCCTCACCAACAATTAAATTTCACCTTTAGGGTTACTGAGATACCGAAGGTCTCAAAGAAGAGTTCCTTTTCTTGTGTCAAGCTCATTAAAAAATGAAATAAGGTCCTCGAGCAAAGTTCCTTTTCATGTGTCAAGCTCACTAAAAAATGAAACAAGGTCCCAAAGCAGAGTTCCTTTTCTTGTGTCAAGCTCATTAAAAATTGAAACAAGGTATCATGAGCATAGTTATTTTCCTATTTCAAGCTCATTAAAAGATGAAATAGATCTTCCTCTAATTCAAGTCTTTGATTAGATCTCATAAATTTCAAGTCGATTCTTTCACTTGGTCTCGTAAATGAACCTTCATTCTATCCACCTATTAGTAACTAGTATTCTACTTAGGTGAATGAAATGAATCTTGGGGGCATGAGTCTAGAATCGCATTATTATTCCAGGGGGCATGAAAACCAATCTCAAACATACTCTTCCTTTGTTTCAAGCTTATGTAAAAATGAAACTAATCTCAAGCATAGTTTTTCCTCGTTTCGAGCTTGTGTAATAATGAAACTACATTCAAGTACTCTTAAGCATGGTTTTTCCTTATTTCAAACATGTGTAAAAATGAAACCAATTTCAAGCATAGATAACCATGTTTCAAGCTTGTGTAAAAATAAAACTATTCTCATCATGTCCCTTGTTATTGCCATTTTTTATCAACATGTTTCTGCTAGATGATCCTTGCTTTTCTCATTCCATCATCACCATCTTCTTAGTCTATCATACGCTTTCACTTGGTTGTTTTACCCTTTCATGATGAATCACTATAAAGAGTGGTATTATTAGCCTGCCTCTTGACCTTTACATGTTTTGAGAAAGTTCCATAATGACCAGAACCAATTTCTACCCTTTATATCATTCGTTCCTCTAGGAGGAGTTTTATTTCAGCACTTTTCAAACTCCCAAAACATGCAAAAGATTGTCAAGAACCAATCTTTACGAACCTGTTAAAGTAAATTATAAGACTTCTACACAATATAAGTTTACCCTTTTTTGGAATGGGTTAGACTATTTATGAAAAAAATTACTTTAGTAAAAAATGACTAACAGGTTCTCCTGAGTATTATTTTTTTCCTTTTTGGTCTCAAGAGACTAAATTTAGAAAAAGGGACCTTTGGATTTTTATTTTTAGCCTCTTTTTAAAACTCTCTAAACATGAAAAAGAAGCAGTGTTACACCTTCAACTGAATCATAAAATCATCAAATAGTGTTGGAATTTTCCAACATGATTCATCAGAAGGGTACATTAAAAATACTTAGAAGGATTCATTTGGAGGATGAACTTATAGATAAAGTACATGTTATCCTCTTCAAGCTTGTCAAAAATAAGTAGGTACTGACTAGAAATGGTTGGGGAAATTGGGAAATAGGGTACTTAACCTATTAATGGCAGTGAGTCACTCTTGAACATGGAAGTCTTTCACTTCATCTTCATGACTCTTGGGTTGGGTAATATGCTTGCCTCTTTGGTTAATCACACCATATCAAAATCCTTCATAATAAGTTTTAGGTCAATGCTACTAACTCCATAAAGTGTCACTAATATGTTTAAGAGAAGTCCTTATGTTGACATTTGCCACAATACCCTTAAGAATTCAATCACGTTTGCCCTTCCTAAACGAGCTCTACATCGATATCTATTTTGTGTTGTTGATTAGGGATACATCAAGGCCCTCCTCTAACTGGTCGCTTCTTGTCAACATCAACTCATTATCCAAGAAGTTAATTTAGAAACTCCTTTCGATACCTTCAAACTTGCATACCTCAGTGGAAAGTTTCCTCGCTCTTGGCGAAAGGTCTTCATCATTGGCATTCAACCAGAAGATTCTATGTCATTTTCAACTTCAACTCTTTCATTCACACTACATAGATTGTACTATGGTACCTTGAGAGAAATTATCATTATCAGTGGTTTCTCTCGCATATATTAATGATTTACATCATTGGTAGGTAATCATATGGTGTCTACCATGTTCGTCTCCAGCTCATTTATTCACATGGTTATAATCATACTATCGAGTGACAAGGTAGAAGTCCATGAATCTAGTTCCATCCATCTAGGTTGTGATTTCAGGATTGATACAATATTACAAAGTATGTTGGTTATGATCATTCAAGACAATCATCCAAGTAGGGGTCCACACACTTTCATCAGTGGATGAGACTTTTTTATTATTGTACATGTAATATTAGCTTATATTATGAGTATGGGTATGCCTCCCTTAGCAATGATATCATGATGATAATATGTATTGTAACAAATGATGATCTCGACCTAATTTATTATTGATCCGTACTTGTCACAAGGTAAAGTACTTCAGTCCTCAACCAATGCTTCTAACTTTTTACTTTAGGGGGCAATCTGTTACAGATCATTTTGTCACATTCGGTCAACAGGCCTGAAAACTGGATCAATCAACATCCTTGAAAAACTTGTCATAATCCCTTTGCAAAGGAAGGCCCTAAGCATCCCATCTCCAAAATGTATGAGTTTCTAGGTTAATTAGCGCAAAAACCATGTTTTTAGCCCCAACACACCCTGTATGTTTGTCCAACTGCAATGGTTGCAAGCTTCATAACTAATCATCTACGTTGATTGACGAAGGTTGCTCTACTCTGCAGGTGTGCTAATTCTAGAATTTCAGGAAAATTAAAAAATATTTTCAAATTTTCTCCTTCGAGAAGATTCTAAGGGGATTTTAACCATTTATCATGGATAGCTATCTCAAATTACTATTTGATCCTTGTCAAATGGTCTTATCTCACATCCCTAGAGCTTATCCTCCTTCCTAGGCTGGTAAATCCTAAACTACCACTTTCACCCTATAAATTTACTACCTCCCATAGAGTCTGTTGAAAACAACAACAAGAAATGATAAAAATAGAATCCAGAATATTCCAATTTTAATTTTTCCTTGAATTAAAATTGTGAATTAAATTTCAATTTAGTCTCACCATCTGCTTGAAAAATAATTAATTAATTCATCTTGAGTTAATTAGTTGGAGGAATTCAAGTTAGAAGCCTTTCTGAAGTCATCCAACTATTATCCCTTAAATTAAGGAGATTATCCCTTAATTAAGGAGATAAGATTGAGTTATATTTGAGTTGTAATTGGTTAACTCAGTTTACTAAGTTAAGTCCAGTTAAATTAGTTCCAAACTGTTTGAGGAACTAATTGTGAGTTATCAGTCAGTTGATGCATGCATGCATTCAACCAATGTACTCCAGATAACTAAAAATTCCCTCATCAGAAACTCATGCATGTCTATTCAGAGAAAGACCTAGTTGAGCTAAATGTCAAGGAAAATGTACTATTTGTTGCATGTTTTCTCCTATAAAGAAAAATCATGCATGCAGTCAAGGTAAGGTTCCTTAAGCATTATGTAGTTCTGGCAGGGTGTGAGATCAGTGTGAGAGATCAGTGTTCCACTTGGTTGAGATTTTTCCACTTGGTAATAGGAGGATCACCCAAGAGAAACAACGCAAGGAAATAGGAGGCTTGGAGGGTAGAGGAGAAGGATTGTGAAAAGCCTTGTTTTCCTGTGAGCATCTAGGAGGATTGTACTGAGAGTTGGCTAGCTGTGAGAGTTAAGGCTTTGTGTAATTCTAATATATTTCCACCTTATATGATAATATAGATAGTGGGGGTTTTAGCTGAGGCTTTCCCCTGAGTTTTTTTAGTGTTTCATGTGCATCGATTCTTCTTTGGTTATATGTGTTCCGCTTAATCTTGCTCAAATCTTTCAAGCTTCCACTAATTGATTGTATAAGTATATTAAAGTATTTTTCTTTAGTTATATTGCATTATCATGTTAATATACATTCATAATTTCCACATGGTATCAGAGCTAGTTGATCTATAGAGAAATTTCTACATGGTATCGGAGCCAAGTTTATAGGAGTTGTGAATAGTATATGAAGAAGAGAATTTGAAATTTGAAGTTTGGGGTTCTAGGTGAAAATCAAATTCATATCATACTTCAATTGAGATGGGACATTATGCGACTAATTTCCCATTGAAGAAGTCCAAGAAGGGATCCTCAGAAGGATCGAAAGGTAAGGCATTGGCCTCTCAGTTCGAAATGGACTTTACTCTCATCACATGCATGGTGTCATCAATGATGGGTTGTGTCTGGTATCATGACAATGGAGCCTCATTCCACATGACCGGCGATAAAAGTTTATTCAGTGCCTTGGAGGAGAAAGACCTCACGATGCGCATAGAGATGGGCGATAATGAAAGGTATAGTGTTTTAGGAGTGGACAAAATTTCTTTTCATAGGGAGCATGGAGATTCTATCACCTTAACAGATGTGAAGTATGCACCTGGACTGAAGAATAACTTGGTATTGGTCACGGTAATGGAAGACCATGGCTATGATGTGTTTTTTTGTAAGGGAAAGGTTTTCCTTAGACACATCACCACGAGACAGGTGAAACAGATCGGTTCACAAGTTAAGAACCTGTATGTTCTAAAGGTTCAAGATGCATGCAAAGCCTTGGGGAGCAAGGAAAATGTTAGAGAATTGGTGGTTGAGAGGGAGACTAAACTACCTATCAACATGTAGCCCCAGAAGAAGTCTCAAACAATTGTGGAGGAGCCACAATTGGAGAAGCAGAGAGGGGACCGAGTGAAGAGATCCACTCATGAAGATACCTCCATTAGGGGGGAATTTTGATCCAAGTGGGTAGAGGGATCACATGCAGCCATACCTCCAAGTGTGAGGTGAGGCGATGTCAAGTGATAGTCCCATGAAGGCTAAAATTGGGTAGGGTGGATTGAGAGGTTTTATCTCATGGATCATACCTTGCCACGGGAGCCCAAAGTACATAGTAGCGGGAGAAATCAATGGGATTGATGCAGTCAGAGATCAAAGTGATAGAGGATAGAGCAGTCAGATAATGAAGAGCGTAGAGAAGGATTGAAAACAGTGCAGAAAGGTTGAGTTGGAAGAAGTGCAAAGTTTTCAGTTAACAGAGGCAATAACAGTCAGAGACTTTGATGGCAGATGCATCATACTGATTCAGGTTGGATGTTTTTTTGTTTCTCAAGTTGTTGGAGCAAAAACACTAGAGAGAAGTGTTGCATTCATAAAATTCCAAAGGTTCACGATCGGGATCAAGTTGAATTAATTTATTATTGAGAGGGAGTGTTGAAAATAGCAAAAAGAAATGATAAAAATAGAATCCATAATATTCCAATTTTAATTTGTCTTCGAATTAAAATTGTGAATTAAATTCGAATTTAGTCTCACCAACTGCTTGAAAAATAATTAATTAATTCATCTTGAGTTAATTACTTGGATAAATTCAAGTTAGAAGTCTTTCTGAAGTCATGCAATAGTTATCCCTTAAATTAAGGAGATTATCCCTTAATTAAAGAGATAAATTGAGTTATATTTGAGTTCTAATTAGTTAACCCAGTTTACTGAGTTAAGTCCAATTAAATTAGTTCCAAACTATTTGAGGAACTAATTGTGAGTTATCAGTCAGTTGATGAATGCATGCACTCAACCAGTGTACTACAGATAATTGAAGATTCCCTCATCAGAAACTCATGCATGTTTATTCAGAGAAAGACCTAGTTGAGATAAATTTCAAGGACAATGTACTATTAGTTGCATGTTTTCTCCTATAAAGTAAAATCATGCATGTAGTCAAGGTAAGGTTCCTTTAGGATTGCGTAGTTATGATAGGGTGTGAGATCAATGTTCCACTTGGACGAGAGTTTTCCACTTGGTAACAGGAGGATCACCCAGGAGAAGCAACGCAAAGAAATAGGAGGCTTGGACGGTAGAGGAGAAGGTTTGTGAGAAGCCTTGTTTGCCTATGAGAATCTAGGAGGATTTTACTAAGAGTTGGCTAGCTGTGAGAACTAAGGCTTTGTGTAATTTTGATATATTTCCACCTTGTATGATGAAAGAGATAGTGGGGTTTTTAGCTAAGGCTTTCCCTTGAGTATTTTTTGTGTTTCATGTGCATTTATTCTTCTCTGGTTATATGTGTTCCGCTTAATATTGCTCAAATCTTTCAAGCTTCCACTAATTTATTGTAGAAGTAGATTAAAGTATTTTTCTTTAGTTATATTGCATTATCAAGTTAATCTACAGTCAGAATTTCTACAGAGTCCGGGTTGGCTTTTGGAGATTACTAGTTACTTCATGATGCTACTTCAAGCTTAAGTAATCCATGCAATTATGCATTAGGGTTGAGTGTGAAGGTTTTCTTTATGGCAAGGAAGGAGAAGACAATTGGGGAGACATCTACAATTTTATCTTTTATATATTGTTGTAACTCTCTCCTTTATTTATTAATACAAGAAGCACTCTATTTTCCTATACTTATGTCATGTTGATGCTTATGTATTTAAATTCCATGTTGACTCATCGATTATAAATATTGGGTTATTTTATGTGGATATCGTAGTTCTCTTCCTTATTTTATCCTTTGTTGCAGGTTCCATTTATAGCGTGAGGAGCTACAGTTGGAGCTTACAAGCAAGGAAAATAGGACGACTTACTACAGATTGTAGGTAGGTCTCTTTTCCATGTTTCAATCTATCTAAGGAAAACATATATATTGTTTCTCTATATTGTTCTAGATTAGAAAATTAGATATAGAGAATTCATTTTTTTCCACATAAGTGAATTTTACATATAAAAGTTTCCAATTGCTTGTGAGAGGAAAGTAGTTTGAGAAATAACCGTGGAATTTAAAGTGTACAACCTGGGAATCTTGGAGATAAAATATTCTTTAACCCCATAGAAAAAATTTGAAACAACAAGAACACCCACCCAATACACTAACTAAGAATCCTTATCAACATACCAAATTTTGTTACCAGACTCAACAAAAGGAAATTAGTGGTGACAATTTGGCACAAATGAATGACCCACATGATACAAAGGTAGAAAATTATCCACTACAAACCAAACTTTGCTGCTAGGCACCAACATTAAACAATGTAGCCCAAAATTAAGCACTTTAAGCCATGAAATTCCCCATTGCAACATAAAACCATCCATGGTAGAGGATAATATTAAAACCCAATCAAAAAATTCCCCATATACCAAACCCCACTTACAAAAATTGGGTAGTTGAAAGAGACACCTGTAAAGTCCAAGCCTTGGAGTGCTCATGAAGGAAGAACAAAAACCAACTCAAAGATGGGCCCTGAGGCTACACAGTGCAGGAAGAGGATGAAAAAATTTGACCTCCTTCAAAAAATTTGAAAGCCTGTGAAACAAGAAAATATTAAAACCCCAATTCCCTCCTTCGGGTAAGTGTATTTTAGTTTACCAAGAGATGGCTTCTAGAGCACCCAACACATCTAGTACACAGTGTTGAACATTACATGTTAAACTAAAGAAAAAAACCCATAAAAATTTTTGACATCTCTAAAGAGTCCAATGTACGCTCGCCAACTGATGAATAATCTATTTCATTTATAATGACTAGGGGAGGAGAAAGGCCATGATATCAAGATACCATTAATCATCCAATAAAGGAAAAAGATAAGAAAAATGTTAACTACTACACACTTGACATTCTTTTTTGTGCTGCACCAAGCCATACATGAGATGAGAGTGTGCATCCTTCTCTCCTATAATGGAGCACATCCGAGCCATTATGGCAACCCCACCTAACACTATATGAAACACACTGGAGATGATGGAAAAAAGCAACAACTTGTAATGTTACTCTCTTATTTCCCTCCCATATTGATGAGAAAATGTCGTCGATTGTTGATATTCCATGCTCATAAAATTGTGCTTCCACATATTTCTCTCATGCAAACACTTGTGAGTACCATCACACTTTCCAACAAGGATATGATTATGGGCTCATTCCCACCCCCCTAAGGGAATATGATTTATAATCTCATTAGTTGCATTGAAACATATTTTTACAATATATGAGGGAGACATCGTATTCCATTTAATATGGAGTTGAAATTTTCATTTAAAAGAAAAAAATAACTAAAAAATATTTTAATTTTTAGCAAAAATAAAATATTTCATTATTCATTTTAAGTAAAATAACTTCCCCAGATCTAGTAGAAGTATAATATTTGCAATACTTAATATAGAATTTATTATCTTCCAAAAAATGTTCATAACACTGTGCAAGTAATTGCTTAAATTATCACCAATAAATTATCTATTGAAAATTAATCCTAAACACCTTTGGCTCAATAATCAAAACATTACAAAATAATATTTTATGCTTTCTAGGAATTCATCAATGCTAGTTTTAAGGGATTTCTTTGGTTCCTCAAGCATTATATGCATTAAATGAAAATTCTCATTATAAAGTACCTCAAGTAAGGCAAGTTCCATGGTCACTATTAGGACATTTTCAAGATATCTAAATGCTCTCATACATATGGAATCAAGGTTAAAATTGAATTCATTTGATTTATTGAGGATGGACTCTTCTTATAAGAAGAAACCATGGAGGAACATTGAAAGCAAGAGAAGAGTAGTAATAAGAAGAGGCCATGGAAAAATATTCAAAGCAAGAGAAAAATAGTAGTAAGAAGAGGTCATGGGGAAACATTCTAAGCAAAATAAGAATAGTAGCCTTATGTTGTCCAAGTGTTCTTAGAGCTCTATATGCTTGGAGATTTTAGTTTGTGGGAATAGCTTCCATTTTTTAGTTTAGTTTCTGTTAGTGCAGTCTTTCCAGCCTTCCTCCAGTGATCAAACGTGCTCTTACAAAGTGATTTTGAAGTGTCAAGGTCAAATTTTGTCATTTCAGTGAGTCTTCAAGCAAAATTTGGTCACTAGGCATTAGGTCTAGGGTTTGCTTTCACTCCTTCTAAAGTTGTCCAAATGGCGGTCCATGTCATCATTCAGCTGAGTCTATCATCATTCATAGGGTTTTCATTATCATCTCAGTGTCTAATGAGTCTTTTTACACCTTGTCCATGCTTCAGTTGCGCCTAGGTAAGGTCATTTTCCTCTCCTAGGGTTTTGAGGGAAATTTCTCTTGGGCGGTCAAATCATCGGCAAAACTTGTATCCTGATGTTCATACACCTTCCCCTATCCTTAAAGTACCTTTCCAAATGCTTCCCATCACTGAGATCCACCAAATTCCTCATTTTTGCACAAACCCTAGTTTCTAGCTACAACCTGGCAATTTTCTAGGTTGGGCCTGTGTTTTTCCCTTTTGGACCCCTTCCCCTCACTCAATCTCTGAGATTCCACTTTCCCCTACTTCCTAACATCCCTCCCTACTTCCAAAAATTTCCCCAAGAATTTAGAAGCCCCCTATTCCCTTCATTTCGCTCCATTTCGACAAAATTCCTTGTTTCACACATCGGGACAAGTCGCACTCAAATGATGTTCCAGAGCAATAAAAGATGAATTTTGGAAAACTGAGAGAGGTTTTTGTCCACAACATGCCAAGGAAGAAAAACCTCCTTCAATTTTTGCACAGGTGTCATGGTTTTAAATAAATATCAAAAATACCGGCGAGAACGAAGGTGCTCCAAGGACGGTTGGTCAAAGCACAAAAACAAAGGAAAACGCCCGATCCACTCCAAATTTTGGCCAAAGCCTCTTTGACTGAGCATGGTACTTGATTAGGGACTCCCAGCCCAAATTTCAAGAAATTTGGAGAAAATTGTGTCATTTGTGAATTTTTTATGCCAAACACAGGTTTTCTCCATTAACGGGTCTCACCCCCCACGCGACCCTTCATCCCAGCAAGTCCATTTTGAAAAAACTCAGCATTTCCAGATTTTTCATGAGAAGTTACATATGCTCATCAATGGACTTGAGATTTTATGAAGTTTTGGGCCTCCAGAAAGTCAAAAAACAAGCAAAAAATGACTTTCTGCCACATTTTTGAGACACAGAAAGCAGTCTTGGGAGATTGCAATTTTGGAGGGGAAAATGATCACCAAATTCAGAAATTCCAGTTGGGTTGGAAAGTAGACTCACAGACCTTTCCAACAAGCCTACTCTTGCTCAATTTGGCCACCTGGAAGTGCCCCAAATGTGGTCCCAAAGGCGTGCGACCCGTCAGGCAGAGGCGCGCGACCCGTCAGGCAAACTTCTCCAAATTTCAGTGTACAGCTCAGAAAAACGCAGTTTGACCCTGTTTGACTTTTTGGGGTGGATTATTATTCTCTTTGATGTAATTAATGTACTTTTATGACACTTTTACTCTTATGTACCTCTTCTAGAAGATTCATTCATGAAAAAGGTGAAAATTAAATGAATGAATTGGTTTCCTAGCTTATAGAGGCAAGTTGTTTTGACTGCCTAGTTTGTAGTGCTTAGTTTAGAAGTGGTTGAAACAACTCCTAGGATAGTGAGCTCGACCCATGGAGGCAGGGAAAGAGGTTAGATGATCTATATTATGTACTTTCTTGCTCATTTTCATGGTTGGACTCTTGAGGGAGAAACTATCATTGTATTATTCACTGTATCTCTGCAATTTTTGTCTAAGGAAGACCAGGGTTTTGCAGTCCTTTTTGGGATTCTTGTGGTTAGATGTATTGATGGTGTGTTTCTCTATGTAATTGTAAGTGTGTTATGTGAATCATTTCCTTTCTTTTCCTTCTGCACATTAAGCAAACGAAGTGTTAAAGTAAGAATTCATGACTGTCATGCTCTGCTTTTAAGTTTGTTTAATTTCAATGTTTTCTACTGTTTAAGGAGAATTCAAAGTTATTGTTTGCTCTCCTTAGCTCCTCACATGTCATTCCTGACCATCCACCTCAATCAAAGGCATCAATACTGTCTCCTACCTCGCCCCAAAGAACCCCCTGCAGAAACTGTGTCCAATCCCCGCACCCAAAATTGCCATCCCCTCAATTTGCCACCGAAAACCCTAAAAACCCCAAATCAACCTTTTTGATCAGTTTACTAGCCTAAAATCAGTGTTACCCTATTGGTCATCTCATCCATTGAAGATCTCACCGAGATAGACCGGAGAGAGCCCTCTCCCGCCCCGTAGGGCTAGCTACGAGGCGAAGTGGTTTGATGTTGCCTTGAGGTTTACCTTTCTCAGCCTGAGGTGAAATTTCAAGCGCTAACAGTTTCTTCGACTGAATAAAGTTTACTCTTTTATTTTATTTTATTTAGAGACAAGAATATTACAAGGACATAAATATAAAATCCTAATGAGGATTAGAGAAGATCCATTAGCCTTATTTCATTACCTTTGTTTTATAACTTTAAGGCCACAAATATATCCATTGTGAATTAGGGTAAGTATATGATATCTTCTTTCCCCCATTATTTCTTATCTACTTATATTTCATTTTTTGTTAATTTCCTTTTATGATGCACTATTATATTTCTATTGAAGTAACTCTAACATATCTTATTTGGTAGTATTGTAGACATAAGATACAACAATTTAGTATATTTCACTCACATTAGAAAATACCCTCCAACAAATTGGTGACTCAACTAGTCTTTTCACCCTCAAATTCTCCTTCCTTGGCTACTTGGATCCTCCTCCATTACATTTCATGTCTTGAAAGTGCTTGAATTGACCTGTTTATGGTGTTAAAACCATATTCCTAGCCTTTTGTTTAAGTTTTGTTTTTCTCGTCCCACATAGGATTCATGCAACCATCAAAGAATCATTCATGCAAGTCATGTGGAAAACCACTTTTTCACCTTTGATATTTTTGTGTCTTCTAATCGTAGACCCACATGAATTATTTTGTTGTATTTCTTTTTCTTTTGGTAGATTTTTTCAGTTTTACAGCTAACCCAAGTGGTATATAATATTTATTTGCATTAACTAACATATAGAATCCATCCTCTAAATTCTTTCCTATAGCTTAAATAGGTCAACCTAGACTAGTAGAAGAATGGAAATGACCATGTTTATTTTCCTTTTCACATTGATGGCTAACAAAATACATTTTAATTTCGTGGCTATGAGTGAAACTATTATTCCTATTAGGCTCTCTACCTTACATGTTGGTGATATTGGTATATCAAAAAAGTGCAAACTCTCCTACATCTTCCTTGTTTAAATTGGAAAAACACACTTAGGATTAACTAATGGGAAAACATCATTCCCACACATATTTAAATTGTTTTATTTTCTTAAAGTTACGATTCATACAGAGAGTTTAATTAGAATACAAGAAAGGATCACATGATATTCCCATGAGACAATTTCACCCATATATGTGATTTTCACAAAACACTTACACCCACTATCACCTAAACATTAAAAGCTCTTAAGTGCATTCATTGTTTACTATGCTCTTCTCTTTGAAAAGGCAAGGTCATCTAATAACTTTTGAAAGAATTCCCTTATTCAAACGAATTTGTCCATGAACCTTATTCAAAACTCTTAAAATGAACTTTACTTAGGAGAATCCTCCAAAATTAATTTCTAAAGAAAATTATTTTAATTTTATAAAAATGAATTTGTAAATGTAATTAAAAAAAATTATAAATGAAAAATAAATAAAAACAATTTTTTTAAATAAAAATATATATATATATATTTAATAAACATATACAATACGTTAGTCTAATTTAAATCGGAATATCCAATATAAATGATAGAAGTGAGAAAAACCTCAAATCATGATGAAACAGGTTTGAAACCATCTCCATTGCATGGAAAACATATTCGATTTTTTTTACATTGTAACATTTTCTTATAATCTTTATTAAATTCCCCATAGCATGAAGAGCTTATTATACTAAATTTAATTTGGATTGAAACAAAGGGTGGAGCTTTAAAAGAATAAAAGCCACAACTCACACAAACCATAATGAAACTTTTATAGGACCATCTTGATGGCATGAAAATTTTACTAGTAAGATGTCTTTCCTAGTGCTGGTTTAATTCTAGAGAGTATGAAAAGCTTGTTAGACCAAAATTAAAAACATAGGTGGGAAAAGGACAATATGAAATGTGTATGGGACTTTTCTTAGGATATAAAATATTTCAAAAACTGAGTAAATTTAAAGCTATATTATCAAAATTTAAATTATAAATACAAATTACGTTGAATAAATGAACAACTATTAAGAGAAACTAAGTTGCATGTTTTCTCAGATCTACGTTCACATTGTTTTTAATACAATTGAATTTGTTCATAGGTTTATTCGACATAATATTAATTGTTTTTAAATCTAATTTTTACTCATAAATGATATTTATATAATTTTTCATAAGTTAAAATTCTATTACCTTCACATTTCAAAATTACATCTCCATTGTTACACAATTTTGTCTATGCCCTCAAAATTGGGATAATGGCCTCAAGCTAGTACACAAAAAATCGTAGTACAATATTATTGACACTACAACCATCAAAATGATCAAAATGGACTATTATTCACCTTAAGCGAGTACACAAAAAACCAAATACAATATTATTGGCATTACAACAATCAAAATGATCAAAATGGACTATTATTCACCCCTAGAAAACCATTATAAAGACTGATAACATGAAAAAAGAAGAAGCATAAAAAAAGATAAGGAATTTGATGAAGTTACCAGTTTCAAGTCTTGAGCACTGGTACCTACTAGGCCATAAAGCTTTCCTTCACATTGGAGATGACTCTCTAAATGGGCAATACAAACATCCAACTATTCCAAACAATATTTCTAATGCCTCTAGATTCTCCAAATATTATTGAGAAATGAAATTATTTCATTCATGTCCTCTCTTTTTTCCTTCAACACTTATCCAAGAAGAGCCTTCATCTCCCAATGCAATATGACTGAATCCAATTATTGGTTCCTTTATCTCTTCATTTTTCTAGGGTTATGAAGCCAACTAGAAATATCTATAGTGATCTTTGAATTTGAGAAAGCCAAGTTCTTGTGTTCCGCTTGAGACTACAATTGATGAATGTTTTCTCTAGTATCAGGGGAGGTTGAAGCATGATAACGGGAGGTTTCCTCTCATGCTTGGGATTTTTCATGGAGCCTACCCATAAAATGACATCCACCCTACCCAATTAGGCCACAATGACACCTCTGACATTTTCTAGCCATATTAACTGAGATGGTCTAAAACTAGCCCCCCCACACTCCTACAAGAAACACGAATGACCCTTTTCCATACAAAAATGTAATCGAACCACCAGGAATCAACCCAACCAAATGGGACAAAAGATATCTCTACACTGCAAAACCACCACCATATTCCTAGGACGTACATGATGTAAATTGAACCAAAGGGAGCACATCGACCCTATGCCTTGCAATGAGAAACAAAGGCCCCTATTCCAATGCTAGAAGGGAGACAAAAGACAAGGAAAGAACAATAGAATTTTGGCAAACCAAAACCATAATAAGGTAAAGAGATTCCAAGAGGCAAGACACCAACGAGAGAGTGACTAGGCCTCTAGATAGAACACCACGAGGGGGACTCCACCACATTCTATATAACCAACTTCTGGACATCAACACCATAACTTGAGCCAACACCTGTATTCAAACCATACCTTTATTAATGCAAGAAGCCATGGGATCATATTTAAGAGATAGAGATAGATCCCCCTCCAAGAAGGACCAATTACACCACAATTTCCAAAGAAATAATAGATAAACCCTTAAGAGTTGGAGAACGCACTAAGGGAGTTGACAAAAAACATATAACAAGCCTTTAGACAAAGAAACTACTAAGGATATATAGGATATGATAGGTGACACCAAAACATCGAGAAATTCTATATTTAGTAACTAAAACCCTTTGATAACATGAAAAATATTGATTTGAGGAATACAAATACAAACACGAATATATCTTAGAACAGTCGAAACAAGAGATTTTGGGTCTCGCCATACACACAAAATGGTTCTACCCTATATAGCAACTCAAACTTTTGAACTAGAGAAATACCTCTAATGTGTTAAACCATCACAATCAGTAGCTAGAGAGTCGATCTGAGGTGTTGTGTCCACTTGAAACTATGGAGAAACTGATAATAGAGCTAGACGACCCTTTAAAAATTCTATTAGAAGAGAGCCATACTCAACCCAAATGCGCCCCTTTCCTAGTTGAACATCTTGTGTTGCAAATCTAGCTGAGGATAGGAATATTTCCAAAGTCACTAGATCAATATTAACACTCAGACTTAAAAAATGACATACTCCATTTAAATCCACATACAAGGGATTTGGAACATGCTAGTCAACAAACTTGTATGAATGAAGAATCTGCATGTAAACATCCTAGGGGGAACGCCATGCCACCCCCCATTGATAACCTTGGGAGGCAGCGAGGTGGTGTATGACTTCCAAAAACTTAATTGACTCTATTGATCACCGCGATATAGAGTTTGTCATATTTTCATTTATCATAACATTAATATCTAAATATTTTCCATATAATTTTAATGTGATAAAAATAAAATATTTCAAATTATTTCTCAATCTATATAGATCTGGTTCATGAGAAGATGATAAATAATTTCTTAATCATGAGAGAAGATGATAAATAATATCTTAATCATGAGTTTCCTCTCAAGTTCACAAATAGTATTTTAATCATAGGTTTGAATATAAATTCAACAAATGATCTCTTAATGAGATGTTCAATGTAAGGCACAAAATTAAAAGAAATAAAGACACATTTATATTACATATCCATTTTTAAAAATCTTCGTAGAGGAGATGTTATTAGATTTCTTTGTTTACTGTTTATTTAATTAATTTAATATGATATAGAGTTGCTACATTTTTACTATCTAAGTGTCCACATATTTATGAAAATGTTATATAACCTAAATACCTATGTTAAATTTAAGTTTTCACATACCAACATCATATAAAAAATTAAATTCACTAGATAGCAATGTCATGATACAAATTTGAGTGCTTGAATACATTTGTGATAAAATTTTATTAAAAAATAAAGGCATGTGCTAAGATATAAATTTTCTAATTAAATTTAAGGAGTATGGAAAAACATTTATGTTAAATTTAATTAATTTAAGAATATTTATTATTCATGAGGGCAGTGGATTTGGTGGTCGTCATGTGTAGTGTTAATTAAATCATGAGATATAAGGTTCAACTCCTCTCATATTTATTTCTATATCATTCTCATTGATTGTAGTGTTGGTAGAAATTTCAAAGTTACTTCAGACAATCACTATAGTTCATACATAGGTTGTTTTAAAAAATGACTATAATTTCTACCTAATTAAAGGAATTTATTTAAGCCATCAACCTCACATCACTTAATTTATTGTGGAAGAGATAAAAGATAACTTAATTTATTGTGGAAGAGCTAAAAGATAAACAATTTGGGTTATTATTATGTTAATCAATCAAGATCACATTACTTAACTAGTAACATCAATGTATTCATATATATGAAAAAAGAAATCACATAAGTACATATGCATGCATAAATATTAATTTAAGACAAATTATTTCTTATCCTCGATCCCATCTAGACTCAACAATGAACCTTAGTTTTTATGCCACTCATAACATAGTATCAGAGGTTCCATTTCATTTATTCTTGAGCCCATCTAGGTATAACATTGAACCATGCTCTGATACCACTATATAACATACTCGGTGCCTTAATACTCAATGAAGGATATGGGGTGTAATTTTTTCTTCTTCTTCATGAGCTCAATAATAAGCTATGATACCACTTGTAGCATACCTGGTTCCTTAGTGCTTGATTAAGGATATGAGGTATCGATTTTTTTTCATGAGCTCAACAATCAGCTCTTATACCACTTTGTAACACACCTAAGTCCCTAATCCTTAATTATGGTTGTCAGGAATCACATTATATCTAAATGGTTTTATCGAAAAAATCACACACGTTATCTAATCACTATCCACAAAACCACATTTTATTATGAAAATTCATCGAACAGTTTATGTGTAGTATTTATTTATCTCAAAACCTAATCTTCAATAGAATATATATATATATATATATATATATATATATATATTACATATGTATATGTATATATATATGTAATATATATATATATATATATATATATATATATATATATATATATATATATATAGATAAGATTGTATAAGACCAAAATATGAAATTTCTACCATAGGTACCTTGATATATTTTCTCTATCTCCTCCAAGTTTCAAAGTTGAGAACAACTTAGAAAGAAAGTTATGTTAAGAATTCCAAGCTGAAATGTTTTGAGGTATGATTTTAGGAGCATCCAAGAGACCAACTTCCTCAAAACATATCTCCAAAAATATAACAAACCAAGATCTAAAATATCTACCAATTATTCATTAATATTTCCCCCAAATATGGTTGAAATTTCAACCTCTGAAACCACACAAAAAAAGGTAAGTGAATTCAGGAAGCATGAATTCCTTAGAGCATAACTACAAAAATATAGCTAATAAATATCTAAAAATAGAATTATATTTCCCCTTACTATGGTCCATTTTTCATCATCTAGAACCTCCCAGAAGAAAAGTTATAGTGAAAGTTCCAAGATGACCTGTTTCAAGGAGAATTCCAAAAGTCTAACTTACTCAGATCATATATCCAAAAACATAGTGAAACAAAATCTAAAATTTGAATGAGATAATTAACAGGATTTCCCCTCACTATGATCCAAGCATCAACCTCTAGAACCTACCAAAAGAAAATGTATAGTGAAATTTCTCAAATGACCTACCTACCCCATAATTAACAATTTGGCTTCCACCATTAAATTCCATGAAATCATGTTTATCCTATAGAATAAATCAAAGAAAATTAAGCATGTAGTTACTATGAAAATCTTGCAATTACCAAAAATCATCATGCATTTACCATGCATCCCAATTCATTTAAATTCCACAGCCAAGTGAATTCTAACCCACTTCTTTAGAATTTACTACCATAACTAGCACAATGATCATAAATAAAACAATATAATAACAATGATAATTCTTGCATATCACTAAATTATTCATACAAGAAATATCAATAACATATAAATAAACATATATCTATTGTAAAAACAAAATCTAACACTGAAGTAGGTGTTGGAAATAATATTGAGAGGGGGGCCGAGGAGGGGGGGGGGGGGGGGGGGGGGGTGTGAATCAATATTAGCAAGTCAATAATATTTCATTTCCATAATCAGATTCATACATGCTACTTCAGTTAATGAAACTTGCGTGTATACACAACTGTATTTAAGGCAACTAGTGTATACCCTGCAACCTTATAATTTAGTTAATTCATCATATGTTGATCTTTTAATATGTGCATCAGAACCATATAAAAAGTAACCAGGTGCAGTAAAAACAACACAGACAATCACACACATGAACACAAGATATAAGGTGGAAACCCAATGTGGGTGAAAACCACCTGCTGCAATCGTCTCTATCTTCCTTTTAATAAGAAACTTCTTTTTACAATTCTTGTACTGGTGCAGTCTTATACCGGTACGCAGGCTTCTACCTGCAGAAGGCTAAAACCTTCTCTCGTTCTCTAGTTTCTCTTGGAAGGGAGCTATAACCCCCTATCTCTTGTACTAACTGATGTCTTTACTAGTACGTAGGTGTTGGCCTCCAGAAGGCTACAACCTTCTCTTTTCTTCCAGGCACCATGTTTCATAAATTTTCAGACTGGATCCATCAATAACATCAATCAAACATCAAATATATGTGCATCAACCAATCTCCTTTGCAATAACAAAAACTAAATCAATCAATCACTTCTTATAATGCTGTAACTAGAAATAGTAATAGTAACTAGAACCCAAGCCAGAACCCAGAACACTGCAAAAGCAAATAGAAGTAGCTAAAGAATATTTTATGAGGTATGTGGTACTTCAATGTGCCGAACCTATGTACATACGATGTTTTCTCAAGGCGAACCTACGTACAGATTTGTAAATCAAATTTAAGATGTATACATTGTTTTGATATGTAGAACTAGTGTGTATACACAACTTTGATAAAGTGAACCTGCGTACAGATCTATAAATGATGATTTAAACTTTACAACAATTCCAGACATCTGCTATACCTAGATCATCATATTTATAGATTATAACATGTGCCAGTTAATCAGAAAAAAGACCAAAACCACACAAATATGCTTCTCTTCAAGCATTAAGATCTTGACCCATCATTGGATCTTATCCTTCATCAAGCACAAGGGTTCATCCTTGATTCAGATCTAGCGATGCACCATAACCCAGTAACTTGTATTCTGGAACTTGCTCTTCATAAGATATTCAATGCTTGAGTGCCTTTGCCTAATGATCTTCTCCTCCTTTTATAGCCTTAGGCCTTACTCAATACCATGGACCAAAACCACTTGGAACCAATACCTTGGACCAAATGCCTGGGGTCAACACTTCGGAAAAGATACCTTGGACCAATACCATGGATCACAATACCATGGTCCAAATATCACGGACCAAAACTAAGTTTTCCAACATGTACACGCCTTTCCTTCAATGAAAGTGCATGTGTATGCTATACGCGCCTTTTGGTCTGCGAACCTGCATGTACGCGTGGCTTGGTCAATGGGGAACCTGTGTATGCCTCTCTTTCTTCATTTTGTGAGTCTAAACGCCGATCTGTCATCTGAGTGAGTTGCCAGGAAGGACAACACTTGTGTCATAGTGCCAAATCTTGTGCCATAATGCCAACAATCTCCCCCTTTGGACTTGATGGCAACCCCAAGTCACTCTCCCCCTTTGTCATCAAGGGAAAAGGGTTATGCTCCTCCTAAGTACGTGCTGAATTATCTGAGATGCTGAAGTGTGTTGATTGAGCTCCATGCTCGAGTCCATGCTCCGCCTAAGTATAGGCAAGGCTTGCAAAAAGATGTTATAAAATAAGTACATGACTCTATACATACATCATAAATGACCTTCCTATCGCCAATGACTCATACATACATCCATCTCCCAACAAAGTGGAGATATGCCAGGTTTGACTCATCCACCCAACCAAGTGGCGATATATCAATACATAAGAACATTACAACATCCATCCCATGCATAGTGGGGAAACAAAATAGGTTGTTTCATGACCTTGATATTAAAAGACATACATGAAATAGAGACCAAATATCTGAAACAAGACCATGATAGTCATCAACAACTATCATTAGCAGCATCTGTTAATCACCATCCAGACCAGCAACCAAGAACTCCTCCTGAACCTGTTCCACCTTAATAAAAAACAACTATGAATTTGTACCAAGAAAATAATGCCAACAATGCATTATTAGAAGTATATGCTCCCCCTGAACCTGTGCTAGATGATCACTGTCAGACTCATATCAGACTCCTTTCATCCTGAGTCTGGCCCACTATTTTTCTCCAAACCAACATATACGCGATTGTATCCATAGAAACCAGCGTATGTACACGGATACGCTTCATGAAACTTGCATATAACCACTTTTCTCTGAAACAGATAAGTTTTAACAACAAGATGATCCATCAACTACTCCCAGCTTCTATCTGAGATATTCAAATGTCTCTCTAGGCAATGGTTTGGTGAATATATCAGCAACCTATTCTTTGGAGGGAACATACTCCAATTTGACCTTTTGTTCAAGCACTTGTTCTCATAGAAAATGATATTTGATGGGTATGTGCTTGGTCTTGGAATGCATGACTGGATTCTTTGAAATACTAATGGCACTTTTATTATCACATAGAATGGAGATGGGTGGAGTACATGTGATTTGAATGCCATGCAATGTTTGCATCGTCCAAAGGGGTTGTGTGTAGCAAGATGCAACATCCACATATTCTACTTCAGCTGTAGATAATGCAATTGAACTTTATTTCTTGTTGAACCAAGACACTAATTTGGAACCCATATAGAATGCACCACCACTAGTGCTTTTTCTATCATCCACACTTCCTGCCCAATCTGCATCTGTATATGCTTGAAGTGTAAGATCTGTATCTCTAGGATACCATAAACAAAAATTTTGAGTTCCTTGAAGATATTTGAAAATCCTTTTGACTGCCTGAAGGTGTGATTCCTTTGGATTTGCTTGGAATCTTCCAACTATTCCCACTGCATGCATGATGTCTAGTCGGGTACCTGTTAGATAAAGCAAACTTCCAATCATAGACATGTAGGTTGGTTGATGTACTACTGTTGATTCATCATTTGAGCTGACACTGCATCTAGTTACCATGGGGGTACATACTGGTTTAGAATCTTCCATGCCGTATTTTTTCAAGATCTGCTTGAGATACTTGGTTTGTGACAAGAAAATACCATCTTTATTTTGTTTAACTTGTAGACCAAGAAAATATGTAAGCTCACCAAGAAGGGAAATTTCAAATTCTTGCTGCATTACCGATGCAAAATTTCGACTCATGGCTTCTTCATTGCTACCAAAAATGATATCATCAACATACACAAAAAGTATCAACAATTTATTATTGTCAATATTTGTATATAGATTGCTATCAGCTAATCCTTTTGAAAAACCTTGTTGATGGAGGTATTTGTCAAGACGGTACTACCAGGCCCTTGGAGCTTGTTTTAGACCATAGAGAGCCTTTCTGAGTCTGCATACAAGTTTTGCATCATTTCGAAGGATGAATCCGTCTGGTTGCTCAATATATACTTCTTCTTCTAAGTCTCCATTAATAAAGGCATATTTGACATCCATTTGGTATACTTTGAATTCCTGAAAACTAGAAAGAGCAAGGAACATTCTTATGGCTTCAAGTCTAGCAACAGGTGGAAAATTTTCTTCAAAAATCTATGCGTTCTTGTTGAGCATACCCTTTACAAACAAGTCTAGCCTTGTTTCTAATAACTTCTCCATTTTCCTTCAGCTTGTTTTTGAATATCCATTTGGTTCCTATGATATTCTTATCATGAGGTCTAGGAACTAATTCCCAAGTATTATTCTTTTCAATTTGCTCAAGTTCTTCATTCATGGTCTTCACCCAACATTCATCTTTGCATGCTTCATTTACGTTTTGAGGTTCGAAGGAGGAAAGCAATGCTAGATAGCTTGAAGCTTCTATAATAGCTCTTCTTGTCTGAACACCTGCCTCTTTCTGTCCCAAGATTTGATTCTCTGGATGATTTTTCTGAACATATCTGGATGGAGTATTTTCTTCTATCGCTATCTGCTCTTCTGGTGCTTCATTGGTTTCTTCTTCTTCAAAATTAGTATGATTTGATGTGGAAGGATAATCCTCATCTTCTCCACAATCTTCGGTTTTTACCTACTTTGGATTTTTGCCTGCTTCATCAACCACAACATCAATACTTACAATAATTTTCCCAAGCCTTTTATTATAACACTTATATCCTTTACTTCGGGAAGAGTAACCAACGAGAATGCCTTCATCTGCTCTGGGCTCAAACTTGCTAAGTTTTTCATCAATCATTTTGATGTAACATTTGCTTCCAAAAACTTTGAAGTATTTTACCGTAGGAGTCTTACCATATCAAATTTCATGTGGAGTTTGAGCGTTGTTTACCTGAATGTTTGCTTTGTTGAGAATAGTGATGGTAGCAAATGTAGCTTCACCCCAGAAGGTTGCAGGAGTTCCAGATTCATCTACCATGGCACGATCCATTTGTTGAATGGTTCTGTTCATCCTTTCTACCACTCCATTTTGCTGAGGAGTCCTTGTGGTGGAAAATTCTATTTTTATTCCATGTTCTTCACAAAAGTCGAAGAATTCATCCAAGGTAAATTCCCCTCCTTGATCAGATCTGAGGCATTTGATTTTGCGATCTGATTCATTTTCAACCAAATCTTTGAATGCTTTGAATTTTTCAAATGCTTCATCTTTATGCTTTAGAAGCCCTATCCAACACATTCTGGAAAAATCATCAATGAACAATATAAATTATTCCTCTCCACGAGGAGACATTTTCCTTGATGGTCCACATAAATTAGTATGAACAAGTTCAAGAGACTTACTAGCTAATCCTTCCTTTTCAGGGAAGTGCTCTCTGGTTTTCTTACCAAATTGACATGATTTGCATATTGTATTTTCTGGGATGCTGATATCAGGAAGATCACGAACAACCTAGAATTTGCATAGATTTCTTATTTGAGAGAAGCTTAGATGCCCCAATCTTCCGTGCCATAGCTAGTGTTCATCATTTTTGCTTAGATAGCACTGTTGTTGTCCTCCCTTGAGTATGTGTAGGTTGTTTGGAGTTCTTATACCTTTGATAACTATTTCTCCTGTATCAAGCTCACGAACAACACATCCATTTGATCATAATACTACTTCATTTCCTTGATCACACATTTGACTGACACTCAATAAATTATGCTTTAGACCATCAACATACATAACATTCCCAGCTTTAACCTTTTCTTTTAAGAGAACAGAACCTTTACCTTTGATGACAGCAGGGGTGTCATTTCCAAATGACATCTTCTTTTCCTTTTCTAAGTCATTATATGACTGAAGTTTTTCTTTATCACCTGTCATGTGTTTTCAGCATCAACTGTCGATGTACCACTGATTTTCTTGTCCTTGTACATACAAGGATATACCACATATTTTTGTTTACGGTTCTTTATTTCTCCATATTTTGGGACTCAATGAAGTTTTCTCCCTCTGAGATGTTTGACGAAATTTACTACTGCATTCAGAATCTTCATGACTGAAGTTGTTACAGATAGAGCATTCTATTTCATTTTCAAGAAGAGAAAAGTTATTGTAGGTCCTTTTCATGATCCCAGTCACATTCCTTTGATTTTGTGCTTCTATAGTCACGATGGTCTTGTAAGCAACACATTGAGCATCTTTGTGTCCAAAGTTATGACATGAAAAATATTGGCCATTAAAGAAGTTCCTGCGAATATCGAATCCATTGACCTGATGATTCATTCTTGAAGTAGTTTGAGTATGATTTACCTGAGGTTGGTTGTAGCTTCTGTTCATCCTTGAAGTAGTTTGGACCCGATTTACCTAGTGATCTGCTTTATGCCTTTGCTGAAAATTGTCAAACTGTTCACTTCTCTTTGCTGCATCAAGGTAGCTTTTAGTGGAGGTTGACGGATTTTGTGCTTGGGATGCTTCTTTAGTATATCCAAGACTTGTCTTTATCAGAGGAGAAAACTGCACTTTGATAATTTCATCTAAAGTTTATGATCCCATAGCAAATTTGAGATTGAGAGCTTTTGTTTTCTCAATATCTTTTCTTAGACCCACAATTTCACATTCTAGTTTTTCATTGTGTTTTTCAATTTCAACAAGTTGGAATGCCAGAGTATCTATAATCATATTCTTTTCTTCCGAAGAGATTTTGAGTTTAGAGATTTCTTCATAAAGGTCATCTTCATCTAAAGCATCCAAGAAATCATTATCTTCAAAAGGCATTAGAAGTCTATAGTCATTACTATTTTCTTCTTCATCATTATTTGATAAACCATCACTATCTTCATCGGTATAGTAGCTCTTCTTACTTACACTCTATTTTCTATTCCATTTCATTGATTCCTTACCTTTATCAAGCTTATCTTTATGAGGACATTTGGCTACATAATCACTGACTCCTCCAAAAGCAAAACATTTGAAAATTAGTTTACCTTTGAATCTTCCAGAACCTTGTTGAAGGTTCTTGACAAAGTTTGCTTCTTCCTCTCCTTCTAAAATACGTCCTGATTCATTGATTTCTTCTCTTCCTGAAGCTTTTAATGCAACGTCTCTCATGTCCGATGGACCTCCTTTTCACATTTCGAAAGCATTTAAGATTCTGTGCAGTTGTGTCATAGTGATACTCTGAAGATCCTGCTTTTCTTCTATGGCAGAAACTTTTGATTCAAACTTAGTAGACAAGGATCTTAAAACCTTTTCAACTAAAGTAACTTCTTTTATCTCTTCACGCAAGTTCTTCATGTAATTAAAAATCTCATCTATACGTAAGAAGTAATTAGCTATACTTTCATCATTGTGCATTTTGAGAGTTTCATATTGAATTCTGAGAGATTGGAGTTTTACACATTTTACCTGATTGTCTCCTTCATAGCTTAAAATGATCTTGTCCCATATTTCTTTGGCAATTTTGAGCTGCATAACTTTGACAAATTCTGATTGTGACAAACTCCCCAATAATGTATTGACAACCTTGGCATTGGTTTCATATTTCTTTTTACCAGTCCGATTTGTAGGAATTGCTGATGGAAATGTGCATCCTCCTACCATGATTTCCCAGACATCTGTTCGAAGAGATTGAAGATAGGTTGCGGTTCTTACCTTCCAATAAACAAAGTTTCTCCCATCAAATATTCGTGGTCTAATGGATCCCTCTCTTTCGTAGTTACTCATGATGATAGATCTTCCTTCAACTGATCAAGCTTCTTCTAAAGGACCTGCTCCAATACCAAATATTGGAAATAATACTGAGAGGGGGGGGGGGGGGGGGGGGGGGGGTGAATCAGTATTAGCAAGTCAATAATATTTCATTTCCATAATCAGATTCATATACACTACTTCAGTTAATGAAACTTACATGTATACGCAACTGTATTCAAGGAAACTAGTGTATACCCTGCAACCTTATAATTTAGTTAATTCATCATATGTTGATCTTTTAATCTGTGCATCAGAACCATATAAACAGTAACCAGGTGCAGTAAAAATAGAACAGACAGTCACACACATGAACACAAGATATAAGGTGGAAACCCAATGTGGGTGAAAACCACCTGCTGCAATTATCTCTATCTTCCTTTTAATAAGAAACTTCTTTTTACAATTCTTATACTGGTGCAGTCTTATACCAGTTGATGAGCCCCAAAAATGGACAATTATTTGGGCTCATCCAACCTCCTAAATTGACTTAATCCACCATTCTCATTGGTTTATTGCATGTTTTTGATTATTTTTATGTTAATAGAGTGAATTTGGTTAGTCATTATGCCAACAAGTCTAATGGGTGCTTTGTGTAGCCTTTTTGGTCAACTTGGAGACAAAATTGAAGGTCTTAATGAGCACTTGGCAGCCAAATTCGTGGGAGAACAAGGGAGAGGATTTGTAGGAAGGTGTCCCCTTCATTTATGGGCCCTTACCTCGAATTCTCCACCATCAGCTCGGAGTTCAAAGGCCACCAAATCAATGAGCACAAGGGCAGCCAAGCAAGTCAAGTAGGACTGCTGTTAACTACAAGTCTTGGGCAACCAAGTCCCTAAATTTTAGGAGGACTGTTGGGTCCTCAAATTGCATAAATAAGAGGGCTTAAGACCTCATTGGAGTTAGTCATTTTGGGTAGCTAGTTAGTCAATTTGGTTAGCCAATTAGTCTTTTTGTAAGCCAGTTTTGGCATGATGTTAGACTCATGATTATTCAATAAAGGCAGGCCGCTTTGGATTCAATTCTGAGTTTTTAAGGGAGCTATAGCTCTCAGGTTAGGGCCCAACCTGAGAGCAATAGACCTCCTCTTCCTTGTATTGTTACTTGTTTCCTTGCAGCACTTTATTTCCTCTGTTTTGACATGCATTTAGAATTTACAGTCTGCTGATTCGATTTCTTTTGTGTGATTGAGTAGGATTAGTTTACAGTTCAAGTGCTTTTAGTTGTTTAGATTAGAGTAGGAGGATTGTAATTCATTGGAGATCCAAGAAAAGGTTGATAGTGCACTCGCTGCCATCTCTGTTTAGAGATTGGGGGTGTGGGCTGTACCAACCACCAAAAAAACGCAGTCTTATGCTTTCATGCAAGCTGCCACATAGTTATTTTAATTATAGATCCATGCATGCACTCTTTCTCCACTTTAGTTCTCTGTTCCTGAGCCATCACAAGCCTCATTTCCATCCTACCTATTCACCCATACACTTCCTCCACTCCTGCATCACCCAAAACTCCAACCACAGACCTTCCTGTAGAAATCCCAAGACTTCCAATAGGATCCCCTGCAGACATCCTGTAGAAGCCTGCAAACTCAGTTGCTGAGCATCTGAACGTGTGGAACTTCTGTGGGATGATGTTAGAGATCCCCTGGAACCTCTCCTAGCCTCCCTGACCTTTCCCAAGCTTTCTTTCCCTTCACACTACCCCTGCACAGTCAAACCCTAATAAGAAACAAGGTCATAACAACTCCAACCACTTAAGCAAAAACATAAAAGCAATGTTCTTTTCAATGAAAGTAGTTTAATTTCATGCATTTCACATCACTAGAGGTAATGGCATCATTTTTAGAGAGTTGCATTCGCATCATTGCATTGTAGGGATTAAACTAGTCAGATTAGGGTTTACTAGGGTTTCCATGTTTTGGTTGGCTTTCAGTTCATTTTTGCAAAGTAGATTAATTTCCTTTGAGATAGCCTTCGTCCATCATTTAGAAAGCTTCTTCTGAGAACATATCGAAGTTGGCTTGAGCCCTAGCGGACATGTGCCAGCTGACCAAGTGACAGCTGCGACAAGAGCTAGTACTTGTGCATACAGCACCGTCGCTTCCAAGTTTGTACGAACTACCGGGTTGATAAAATTAGAGATAGGAAGCCCCAGGAGTTGTAGAATTATTGCTACAATACTGGGGCCCACCATCTTTTTGGCGCCGTTGCCGGGGAAGCGGCAGAGTATTGGTGATTGTTGCTATTCTTCTATTTTCTACTACAACCTTCTGCTAAGTAGTTTATTTCATTTCCATTATGCAATTTCATTTATGCAAAAGTAGATTAGCATTTCTTGCTTTCATAGATTAGCATTTCAATTCCACAATTTCATTTCTGCAAGCGTAGATTAGCATTTCAATTCCGCAATTTCATTTCTGCAAGCATAGATTAGCATTTCAATTTCGCAAGCGTAGCCTAGCATTTCATTCCTGCAATTTCATTTGAGCAAAATAGATTAGTCCTTTCCTGCTTTCATTTCAATTCCGCATTTTCATTTTCGCAAGATAGTTAGTTGCAGTTCAGTCTATTTCAGTTTTTCAAGTAGAAGTAGGAAAAAGCAAAAACCAACCAAAAAGATTTCATTTCATGCTTTGTAGGAGTAGAGATAAGTTAGAAAAATGATTGCACAACACCCCCACTGCTTCACACAGCCAACGTTCTTCTTCGATGGCTGTGATGAAAGAACCCCTGGGTGGACATCAAGACATATCTGAAGAACCTCTAGGGGAGAAGAAGAAGAAACATTCCTCTGAAGCAAATGGCTACAAGCAGAAATGTGGGGAGCAGTCCCTTGTCCAAAGATGAATTTGCAAATCAGATCGAAGATTTCAAGAGTGATATGAGGCAGTTTCTTGCCATGCAACTGGATACCTTGCGGATCCAAAAGAAGCAAGAAGAAGCCAAGAGGGCTTTGGCCACTTTTCGTCCTAGGTGCACTAGAAAGCATCCTAGGAACGAATGTCCAATGCACCCTCTAGAAGTGTGTTTCATCTGTGAAGAATACCATCCTACAGATCAGTGCCCTTCCTTGCCCAGAATCAAAGTTACATATCAAAGAGCCAAGGGAGCCACTGAATCACTCTGTTATATGAACCAAAGGAGGCCACATGGACCCATACCCTACCATAAGGAACTACAAGGGACACCCGAGACCTATTATGACCCTTACCAAGCCACCTTCATGCCTTCTTGGGGTCCCCCTGCTCATCCTCCCTGGTTCACACCTCCTCCTTATTCCTTCACAGATCCATATTATGCCCAACCAGCTGCTCATTCGTTTCACTCTTATGCTCAGCCACAGCCTCAGTGGAATGCACCTTATCAGGAGTGGAGGCCCCAGTACAACTCTCATCCCGCTCATTTTCCTCCACCACCTGCTCATCCACAACCATCGCCTCCTCCTCCACCAAGGCAACCCCAAATGCCTACCCAACCACAATGCCATCCATCTCCATCTCAATTTCACACCTCCACTCAGCTACCCGTACCTCCATTTCCAAAACCATGCAATGGAGCAGCTCAACCCAATTGCAAATCTGAGGCACAACATGTGCAAATGACTCCTCTTGAGCTCAATGATCTTCACCATAGCTCAGGAAAAGCATTGCAAAAAGGAGATCATCTTGGAAGCATTGAAGGATCACATCCAGCAAAAGAAGATTCAAAAGAGGAGATCAAAGAACCATGGGCTGCACTTGATGAAGAGAAGAGATCAGAATCAGATATCGAGAAAGTTCCCTCATGGTTACCATCAAATCTTCCATGTATTCAAGAGAAAGATTAGCAAAAAGAGGAAGATCAGAAGGTCATGATAGAAGGTGACATGAAGAATGATCTAGATCAGCAAAAGAACCAAGGATATCAAAGCTATATTGAGACATGGTTCCAGACAGTCACTAAGTTGCAGCAGTACTTTCTTCCTCAGATTTGTTTGATCCCTTCAACGCCAGATCATTTGGTCTCTGAGATCTGGATACTTGTCCAAGCATGCATTTCGAGCCTTCACATCATTTTTTCTCTAATCTCGATGTGCACATGGCTCCATTGGAAGTATTCTTATACTTGAAAATGATTTTGTTTTTCAAGTAGGTTAGGGTAGAAAAATGAAAAAAAAAAGAAAAAAAAATAATAAGAGAAAAAAATGAAAATAAGAGAAAAATAAAAATCTAAGGTGAAAACCTCCTTGGAGGCGCCTTAGATTGGCTCATTGATTGAAAACCTCCATGAGGCGGTCAATGGGTTGGAAAGAAAAGAAAATAAAATGGAATAAGATCCCTGGGTGAAAACCTTCCTTGGAGGCGCCCAGGGCAGGCAATTAGGGTGAAAACCTCCATGAGGCGCCCTAGTTGTTTTTCAAAAAAAAAAAAGAGAAATAAGAAAAAGAAAAATAAAGCTAATCTCCATTGAATAATTTCATGTTGCAGCAATGACATTGCAGGTTGAAAGAAGGACGTTTCATGACAGGAGGAGCACTCAAATCAAGGTTAAAGGAATTTTTCTTGTGCCTTCTACAGGAAGCTTTGTATTTCTACAGGAAACATCCTGTAGAACCTTTGGACGAGCCAAATCCAATTTCAAAAGTGAATCTAATGGTGGGAATCTGTTGATTAGGCCTACAAGCACTTGTGTGTCCATCCCTTGCCTTTCTCCATCATTTTTTCCACCTCCTTGTGCTTCTCATTGTGCTTCTACAGGAAGTTGTGGGAAACTAGGCATGCATTTCAAAAAGTGGTTTGGCGAGCATGGTAGCTTCCTCAAGGGTTCAGAAGCCCTCATGTAATCTTCCAACTCCTTCTCCATCATCTCCATACCTGCATCACAGCCAAAATTCATTTTGTCATACCATGCAACCAAAATGCAAAGTGCCTTGAAGCAAAAACACATAGAGCAGAATTTGTTTTTGCCATAACTTGAAAAACATGCATCCATTTGACAAACCGTTTTATGGGGAATTGTACAAGGGTGATGACACCATGCCTAAGCAGTTTCATGCAATTCTGATGCACGGTTTCCAAGAAATCAGCCTCCATCACCATCAGCCATTTTTGCATTTTCTCCATATCCGTGCATCCATTTTAAAACCTGTTTCATGGGGAGATGCACATGGGTGATAGTAGCCTACCCAAGAAGTTTCAACCGATTCCGATGCACGGTTCCCGAGAAATCGACCTCTGAAATCTTCAGCCATTTTCCATTTTTCTCGAAATCCGTGCATCCATTGATCGCGAATTTGCTATGGGAGATGCATAATGATGGTAGGAACATGCTCACCGAGTTTCAGATCAATCCGATCTACTGTTTGGGAGAAATGGCAAAAAGAAGTTCTGGTTTTGTGACCATGCAGCAGCAGCAGCTTGAACGGGCAGAGTTGAACGTGGAAACGATTGCATGCAGCTCAGATCCGGCCAGAGGATACCTGCACAAGGGAAAGCAATCAAAAATCATTAGCCAAGCCTCATGCAATCAAAGGATCCAAGCATGCAGCAGCAGAATCAAAGCATGCAACAGCAAGAAGCTTCACAAGCAGCCGTTTGGCTTCAGGTACATGACAAAACCTATTCCTCTATTGCATGAATCTAATTCAAGAACTGCATGAACGAATGGAGTGATGGAATTAAGCCACGAATTTAGGAAGGTTCACTTGATGTCCAGTTCTCTAGCAAGTCACGCAGCATGCATGGGTCAGCCATGCACGTGAAAGTAAAAAAACGGACAGTATGGGCAGTCTAACTCCAGTGCAACTGAATCGATGAGATTTCAAGCAGAGAACGAATAGTGACCACTGCAGTTCATGATTGCAAAACAGTCGCATAAGCCAGCACACGTATGTGCCACCTCACTCCAAAAATCACGCAGACATCACTGAGCGCTCGGCTGAAATTCAAAGACTGTTAGTCAACTTGCACTTGCATCATGTTCACTCAAAGTATACATCCTCTGCTTCCACAATCGGATTAATCTATCGTCCTCCGCTGAGTTTCCTACCTATTTTCGAATTTCTCTAGAGCATCGGGCTCACTCAAAGGCGGAATCACGTTCTACAGGAAACGGGTGAAGTCTTCTACAGGAAATACAGCATAGCCTTCCGGAGCAGTCTGACAGAGATGGAGGATACACGACAAGGTGGGATGAATGGAAATCCAAGGGACATGGTGTTGTCAGACAATGATGCTGGACACAACACAACTGTTATTGCATCTTTTCAAGGAAAAACATGTTGATTCTGGACAGTCAAAACAGCCTATTTCAATTCCAATATTGGGAGAAATAAATGAAGATCATGCAGGGAGATGTGTAACAGAGGCTACTCAGCAGGATGTTTTTTTTTTTTGCCAGAAATGCAAGGACCATCAACATCCTCATGGGATGAAAATTGCAATGAAGACACAGGAAACTCTGCTGCTGGGAAGGATGTCGTGATGGCTAACTTGCAAGGATGTCCAGGACCATTGGTGGATGAACGTATTGAGATTATGTCATGTGATGAACTGAACTGTTGGACAAAAATGAAGAGTTTTGGCCAAAGATATCAGTCCTTCTAACAGTGAGGAAGAAGAGCAGAAAGGGGGAGAAGATGAAGGCTGCCACAGCCTAGCTGAAAGGAAAATCACCCACAGCCAAGCAGGACACAGTGAAGCTTGAAGAAAGGTAGGCTCAAAAATACCATTTCCATGCATGAGATTTTAAAAGGTGGTGAACTAGCTTGGTTGAAGTGGGGACAATTAAAACCAGTCTGCCTGTGGGTCAAGAATGGTGGTTTGCTTGTGGGATACACGGAATTTCTTTCAAAAAGCGCTGCATCACATTCTCTTCCGAGGTTCCTGTTAACAAATGCTCCATATGATAATGATAAACCACTGTAACGCTCACCTGTGCACATATAAACTACTTTTTTTTTGTGACTGTTATATGGTTAGTGTGAAAAGTAGCTCTAAATCTATCACTGAAGCAATTACAAGCTCGGCATACCTGAAACGCAGTATCCTGGATGGACAAAGAAGACTGTTCTCAGCGCTGGAAGTATGGGTATAACTACATTCATAGCAAGATCAAGATCTCAATGGAGCAGTGATAAATGATGATGAAAAATGTGACACTGTCACACGGGTATTCTCACCATGCCTAGCAGCACAGTTCAAGAAGAAGGCACCCTCAGCCGCGCAGACCAAAACAGTGAAGACAGTTCTACAGGAAGTTAGCAGACTGTTTCTACAGGAAGACAGAGGACCGTTTCTACAGGAAGCCAGCGAACTTTTTCTACAGGAAGTTTGAAAAGAGGGAAGCCAAGGGAGAAAACAGCCGAGATGTTAGCCAAAGAAGCCACCAGGGCCATCAAAGATGAGGAGAGAGATTGGTTGCTCAGAGGATGAGCAACACTTTCAGTATGGGGGTGATGATGAGCCCCAAAAATGGACAATTATTTGGGCTCATCCAACCTCCTAAATTGACTTAATCCACCATTCTCATTGGTTTATTGCATGTTTTTGATTATTTTTATGTTAATAGAGTGAATTTGGTTAGTCATTATGCCAACAAGTCTAATGGGTGCTTTGTGTAGCCTTTTTGGTCAACTTGGAGACAAAATTGAAGGTCTTAATGAGCACTTGGCAGCCAAATTCGTGGGAGAACAAGGGAGAGGATTTGTAGGAAGGTGTCCCCTTCATTTATGGGCCCTTACCTCGAATTCTCCACCATCATCTCGGAGTTCAAAGGCCACCAAATCAATGAGCACAAGGGCAGCCAAGGAAGTCAAGTAGGACTGCTGTTAACTACAAGTCTTGGGCAGCCAAGTCCCTAAATTTTAGGAGGATTGTTGGGTCCTCAAATTGTATAAATAAGAGGGCTTAAGACCTCATTGGAGTTAGTCATTTTGGGTAGCTAGTTAGTCAATTTGGTTAGCCAATTAGTCTTTTTGTAAGCCAGTTTTGGCATGATGTTAGACTCATGATTATTCAATAAAGGCAGGCCGCTTTGGATTCAATTCTGAGTTTTTAAGGGAGCTATAGCTCTCAGGTTAGGGCCCAACCTGAGAGTAATAGACCTCCTCTTCCTTGTATTGTTACTTGTTTCCTTGCAGCACTTTATTTCCTCTGTTTTGACATGCATTTAGAATTTACAGTTTGCTGATTCGATTTCTTTTGTGTGATTGAGTAGGATTAGTTTACAGTTCAAGTGCTTTTAGTTGTTTAGATTAGAGTAGGAGGATTGTAATTCATTGGAGATCCAAGAAAAGGTTGATAGTGCACTCGCTACCATCTCTGTTTAGAGATTGGGGGTGTGGGCTGTACCAACCACCAAAAAACGCAGTCTTATGCTTTCATGCAAGCTGCCACATAGTTATTTTAATTATAGATCCATGCATGCACTCTTTCTCCACTTTAGTTCTCTATTCCTGAGCCATCACAAGCCTCATTTCCATCCTACCTATTCACCCATACACTTCCTCCACTCCTCCATCACCCAAAACTCCAACCACAGACCTTCCTGTAGAAATCCCGAGACTTCCTGTAGGATCCCCTGCAGACATCCTGTAGAAGCCTGCAAACTCGGTTGCTGAGCATCTGAACGTGTGGAACTTTTGTGGGATGATGTTAGAGATCCCCTGGAACCTCTCCTAGCCTCCCTGACCTTTCCCAAGCTTTCTTTCCCTTCACACTACCCCTGCACAGTCAAACCCTAATAAGAAACAAGGTCATAACAACTCCAACCACTTAAGCAAAAACATAAAAGCAATGTTATTTTCAATGAAAGTAGTTTAATTTCATGCATTTCACATCACTAGAGGTAATGGCATCATTTTTAGAGAGTTGCATTCGCATCATTGCATTGTAGGGATTAAACTAGTCAGATTAGGGTTTACTAGGGTTTCCATGTTTTGGTTGGCTTTCAGTTCATTTTTGCAAAGTAGATTAATTTCCTTTGAGATAGCCTTCGTCCATCATTTAGAAAGCTTCTTCTGAGAACATATCGAAGTTGGCTTGAGCCCTAGCGGACTTGTGCCAGCTGACCAAGTGACAACTGCGACAAGAGCTAGTACTTGTGCATACAACACCATCGCTTCCAAGTTTGTACGAACTACCGGGTTGATAAAATTAGAGATAGGAAGCCCCAGGAGTTGTAGAATTATTGCTACAATACTGGGGCCCACCACCAGTATGTAGGCTTCTACCTGCAAAAGGCTACAACCTTCTCTCATTCTCCAGCTTCTCCTAGAAGGGAGCTACAACCCCCTAGCTCTTGTACTAGCTGATGTCTTTACTAGTACGTAGGTGCTAGCCTATAGAAGGCAACAACCTTCTATTTTCTTCCAGGGACCACATTTCATAAATTTTCAAATTGGATCCATCTATAACATCAATCAAACATCAAATATATCTTCATCAACCAATGTCCTTTGCACCCACCAAAACTAAATCAATCAATCACTTCTCAGAATGCTGTAACCAGAATATAGTAATAGTAACCAGAACCCAAGCCAAAACCCAGAACACAGCAACAACAAACAAAAGTAGCTAAAGCATATTTTATGAGGTATACGCTACTTCAATGTGTTGAATCTATGTACATATGTTGTTTTCTCAGCGAAAACCTGTGCAAATATCTGCAAATCAAATTTAAGATGTATACGATGTTTTGATATGCAGAACTAGCATGTATGCACACCTTTGCTAAAGTGAATGTGCGTACGAATCTGTAAATGATGATTTAAACTTTATAATGATTCCAAACATCAGTTATACCCAGATCATCATATTTACAGATTACAACATGTGCCAGTTAATCAGATAAAATATCAAAACCACACAGAGATACTTCTCTTCAAGCCTTAAGATCTTGAACCATCATTAGATCTTATCCTTCATCAAGTGCTAGGGTTCATCCTTGATTCAGATCCAGCTATGCACCATAACCCAATACCCTGTATTATGGAACTTGCTATTCATAATATATTCAATGCTTGAGTGCCTTTCCCTAATGATATTCTCCTCCTTTTATAGTCTTAGGCCTTACTCAATACCATGGACCAAAACCACTTAGAACCAATACCTTGGACCAAATACCTGGGGTCAACACTTCAGACAAGATACCTTGGACCAGTACCATGGATCACAATACCATGGTCCAAATACCATAGACCAAAACTAAGTTTTCCAACATGTACATGCCTTTCCTTCCGTGAAAGTGTGTGTTTACACTATACGCTCCTTTTGGTCTACAAACCCGTTAGTATACGCGGCTTGGTCAATGGGGAAACTGCGCGTACCTCTCTTTCTTAATTCTATGAGTCTGAATTGTGATCTGTCATCTGAGTGAGTTGCCATCAAGGACAACACTTGTGTAATAGTGCCAAATCTTGTGTCATAATGCCAACATTAGGTTTAGCCATGTTCCACCCCACCTTAGGCTTAGTTATGTTGGAACTTTTCTTACAGTTGTCCGACCCCATGCTAGATATTCATGCCTTTAGGGAAAACTAAACTTAGGATTTAACACAATCTTCAAACCATTTTTAACACAAAAAGTGAAGGCTACTCTCCTTCCTACATAGGAAAAAATCAGTCTCTATCACATAGGATGCCACTCACAGCTCTTAACTAGTTAGAAAGTCTAAGCCTCTTTGGGTCCTACCACCATTTATCTTGCCAAACCAATTTTCTGAGGGAGAGAGTATAAGAGAAAAGATAAGGGAAAAGTAAGAACCAACAACCTCTTGATGGTTTCTCCTACTTATTTTCATAATCACACCTTGACATTTCATCTTTGTAATATATTTCTAGAAGATTCTTTGGAATACCAACCATCACATCAACGGAAAATAATATTTATTCACGCAAGCCTAGGATTTCTCCCAAACCCTTTGCATCTTGTCCTTGCTAGTCAAAATTTTCCCCCTCCTCAAGGCATCATGATCTGTTGGTTGCTCCCTTCCTTAAGCTCTAGACATTTTATTAATAAAATAGAGTAATGCGTTGAATAATAAATTTTAATGCATAATATAAATGAGGTTGAACCCACATTACAAGTATTTAATTATATCACAAATTTTGGGTAAATGAAAAGGAGGTGTCATAGTTAGAAACTATATTTTAGGGTATACTTTGTATAGAAACAATTTTTGAAAATGAGCTTATATGGTCCCAAAATAGGACCATTCAACTACATTTTAAGATAAGTTTAGTGATCTAGATAACATAAAAATCCACCCAAATGAGCACTAAATAATAGTTTTCATAGTTAAACTTATTTTTCTTTACTATTTTATTTATTCATTTATTCCTCTACACTATCCTACTCTATTTGATAAAACAATCAGTTACGTTAAGCATAGAAGAAATTGGAATTCACCAATTTTCATAACAAAATAATAAGTAGTCTCATATTCAAATTTGAGAAATATACCTCAATGAATGCTAATGCATGAGAAATTAACTTCTCATACAGATTGATGTTGAGAAATGTCAAAAAATGTAGTGTTATTGTGGCCAAATCATTATTTAGAACAAAGTATCAATGTTATAGTTGTCCCCTTAGCTCTTTTTAATTGTAATACCATAAATTTATTTTGAAAGTTGTTCATCACATTCCTAAATGCGTAATAGATCTTATAATAAACAGGTAAAAAATTCTTAAATCTCTAGATCCTCCTCTTGTATATTATTTTCATGGATCCCTTGCTACTATACTATCTTTTGAAATATAGACTCATCCTTGGTGACATTGTTTAATTGTCGACAAGGATTTGAGAATATCCTTATGGTGGCATGCCCTAATTTATTAAATACATTCTTTAGCATCTTCAACATTTTTTTCGTTTTGATCAAGAGTCACTACCTTCAAATGGATCACTGGTTCGGGGTTCTTACAACACCTCCAATTGAAACAGTTCGATAAGCTGAAACTACTCATTTTATACTTTTAATAAACCTACTGCTAAATTTTTATTAACATAGGTAGATTGTACAAACATAGCAAAGGATTGTGGAGACTTACTAAAGTGAATGTGCGGCTTTTTACTTGTCGTATTTCCTTCACTCCTTATATTAAATGTGTATATTAAATGTATAAAATCAAGAGATATTTTATATCTAAATCTAACTCATGTTTCACATCTCCTACAATGGCACCAAAATGTTGGTTAAATTATTTTTCATAAATTAGGACATTCAAATATCAACCCAAGAGTCCATATACTTAGGAACATAATACTATATATAAAGAATTAAACTTAGATTTACTTCACTTTGAATTAGAGTTTAAAGGATGAAATTGTTTATAATATATGCTAAAGAAATACAAAGTTGTAGATAGTATTATTTAAATAAAGATTCAATTTGAAAATAAGATATATAGTAATATCACATGAAAAAATAAATGAAAGTTAATTCACTGTATTGGAATGATTCAAACTCTAAATTGTAATTGTAAAGCAAACTTATGATTAATTAATTAAACAAGAGAGGAACTAATCTTCTTTGGTCTAGATTACAAAAGCTTACACAAGAAAAAAAATAGTGTGAGAATCTAATCCTTCATAACTACCTAAGCAACAATGATACTTTCACTTAGGTAAGTCATTAATAAAGAAGAAATTCTAACCACACATGCAAGGAATGAAAATCTACTCTACAACATGGAAAACATAAATTAGTCATGTTTAATTGGTTTATGAGGCATACATTATGGTACTTGCTAGTAGGAGTTGCAGGTGTAATCTCTATCTCACTCCTTCAAGTGGCTTAAAGACTAGCAACTATACTATGTAGGCTCCTCAACCTGAAACTTAATCAAGAAACATTAAAATCAAATTTTGAAAGCAATATCACTTCTATTTAAAGGAATATAAGTTTCATCAAGACTACAACAATTAAAATACCATGAAAAAACACTAAAGTTGCAGATAAATAATAAACGTAGTACCAAATGGAAAGTGCGGTAGATATAGTAAAAGCAAAGAAATTAATAATGAATATAAACAATGATCATATTGCATATATAAATATAAAAATAAAAAAAAAACCATAGAATTATTTATGAGAAAATATAAATAAAATAATCCACAATATTCATAGGAAAAAGAATGATGCATAGGTCAAGGAATTAGGGCCCTCCAAGCCTCAACTTGTACACTAAATAACTCTATCAGTTGAGTAAAATCAAGGTTCTTTCATTTATTTATAAAAGGAAACCTATTACAAACCTTTAATGAAAAATTCATCTGAATATGAGCAACTAAAAAAAAAAAAAACTTATTTCTATTTGAACCCCTCAAATTTCACTTGTATGTGCATTTATACAATACAAAATAAAACTAAAATGTTGATGACTATCAACCCATCCAACTATTTCCCATTTTTATCACCCATTTATATGATACTTGTGATGAGGCTCATCAATAGGTATATCAAAAGGGTCATAATTCCATCCTCCAGCTTTAGAATTATCTCTTTCTCACATTTATTTACAATTTTTGTTATATTATGCTTAGTGAGGAGGATAAAAGATGTGTTGCTATGTCATGTGGCCTAACATGGTTTAAATTCAGGAATTGGGACAATTTTGAGATAATTTCAATGCAGGAGCTCAGAGTAGAAAATATGGAGAGATTCTAGGAGGTTGTCTACCTCCTTAACTCCTTCAATCAGCCAAGATCACCACTTTGTCTCTCACCAACTTGAAGTCATTGGCAACCAAGTAGGACGAGGTCATTGGCAGCCAAGCCAGTGTAGTTCAAGGAAGATCTAGATCTACCTTTCTCAAGTTTTGTGAGACAAACATCTCTATTTTCTAGGGAGTTGTTGGTATTTACCCTTTTGTATAAATAAACATGCAAAGGACCTCATTATGATTCGAATTTTGTTCGCAGCTAAGAATCTATTGAGCTCAAGCACTTGTGATTGCTATTTTTGACTTATTATGTGATGTATTCGACAATTATGCAATGATAATGAGAATTTTCTTATTAATCCATCAGTAAGTTAGTTTACAGTGCTGAGGCTCTTGGGTTTTGGCTATTGATATTCTTATTTAGCTTATAATGTTTATTAGTTGTTGCATTTTAGTAGAATATAATTCCTTAAAAAGCCTGTGACTATGCCCCTATCTCATCTCTCTCATGGGAGCCTAACTAGAAGAATCCACAATCACAACCTAAAAACATTATGTGATGATTTCTTGCTTATGATTTCTTGGGAAGACATCTACATTATTTATCTTGTTTCACATATGATTGTTGTATCTTAGAAGTTAATTAATTTCATACATCATAATTTTTAGCATCAGTTAGATAGTTTCCAAATTCAACTCATCTTTTCCACCATTGGTTATAATATTTTGCAAATGAAAAGAAGAACAGGTTCATGTGATGTTGCAGGATGGTTGGACCTACAGGCAAGGGACGTTTTCACCATCTCCATCCAGGAATTCTCCACTCCATTTTGATGAATCCTAACCATTGCCTTGATCTTTGTTTTTTTTGTCACCATGAGCAGCCCTCTTAGTCCAAAGCTAGTCTTCCTGAAGTGTTGAGCTTGGCTAGGGGTGTTGGTCACCTTCCATCCACCCACCACAACATTCATCCAGCTTGTCATCACTTTATTCCATCATCATTAACCTCCAAACCATCTCAATAAACTTCATAAGAAAATGAATGATGCATAGGTAAAGGAAGTAGGGCCTTGCAAGCCTAAACTTGTACACTAAAGAACTCTATCAGTTGAGTAAACTGAAGGTTTTTTCATTTATTGATAAAAGGAAACCTAGTACAAAAATTTAATGAAAAATCCTTCAAAATATGAGCAACTAAACAAAATTTAAAACTTAATTCTACTTGAACGCCTCAAGTTTCACTTGTGTGTTCATTTATACAATACAAAATAAAACTAAAATGTTGATAACTATCAACACATCCAACTAATTCCTATTTTTATCACCGATCTATATGATACTTGTGATGAGGTTCATCAATAGGTATATCACAAGGGTCATAACTCCATCCTCCACCTTTATAATTATCTCTTTCTCACATTTATTTACAATTTTTGTTATATTATGCTTAGTGAGGAGGATAAAAGATGTGTTGCTATGTCATGTGGCCTAACATGGTTTAAATGTAGGAATTGGGATAATTTTGAGATAATTTCAATGCAAGATCTTGGAGTAGAAGGTACGGAGAGATTCTAGGAGGTTGTTTACCTCATTAACTACTTCAATCCGAAAATATCACCACTTTGTCTCTCATAAACTCAGAGTCATTGGTGGCCAAGCAGGACGAGGTCATTGGCAGGAAAGCGAGTGTAGTTCAACGAAGATCTAGATCTACCTTTCTTGATTTTTGGGAGACAAACATCTCTATTTTCTAGGGAGATGTTGGTAGTTACCCTTTTGTATAAATAAACATGCCAAGGAACTCATTAGGATTCAAATTTTGTTTGTAGCTAAGAATCTATTGATCTCAAGCACTTGTGACTACTAATTTTGACTTATTATGTAATGTATTTCACATTTATGCAATGATAATGAGGAGTTTCTTATTGATCCATCATGTAGTTCGTTCAGAGGGATGAGGCTCTTTGGTTTGGGCCCAACACCAGTAGCTTAGGTCCCTATAGTATATTGATATTCTTCTTTAGCTTATAATGTTTATTAGTTGTTGCATTTTAGTAGAATATAATTCCTTAAAAATCCTTTGATCGTGCCTCTATCTCATCTCTCTCATTGGAGCCTGACTACAGGAATCCAGAATCACATCCCAAAAACATTATGTGATGATTTCTTGGAAAAACATCTACATAATTTATCTTGTTTCACATATGATTGTTGTAGCTTAAAAGTTAATTCATTGGATAGATCAAAGTTTTTAGCATGAATTAGATAGTTTCCAAATTCAACTCATCTTTTCCACCATTGGTTATAATATTTTGCAAATGAAAAGAAGAACAGGTTCATGTGTTGTTGTATCACTGTTGGACATGGGACCTTTTCACCATTTCCATCTAGGATCTCTCCACTTTCTTTTGATGAATCCAAACGATTGCCTTGATCTCTGATATTTTGGTCTCCATGAGTAGCCCTCCTAGTCCAAAGCTGACGTTCTTGAAGTTTTGAGCTTGGCTAGGGATATTGGTCACCTTCCATCCATCAACCACAACCTTCATCCATCTTATCATCACTTTATCCCATCATCCTTGAGCTCCAAACCCTCTTAGAAAACTTCATAGCAAAAATAATGATGCATAGGTCAGCTTGTACACTAAAGAACTCTATTACTTGAGTAAAATCAAGGTTGTTTCATTTATTGATAAAAGGAAACCTAATATAAAACTTTAATGAAATATCCTTCTGAATATGAGAAACTAAACAAAATTCTAAACTTAATTATACTTGAACCCCTCAAGTTGCACTTGTGTATGCATTTATACAATACAAAATAAAACCAAAATATTGATTACTATCAACCCATCCCTTCGCTAGACCCTTGGTTCAGCTTGTCATCATTTTATTCCATCATCATTGACCTCCAAACCCTCTCAAAAAACTTCATAGGAAAAGGAATGATGCATAGGTCAAGGAATTAGGGCCTGTTGTGGCCGGCAACAACCCCCCTTCTTATTTAGTGTTATACCTAATACTAAATAAATGAGGACCCTTAGTTAAAAATTAAAAAAATCAAAGTAGTGTTTAAATTTCCTTTTTCAAATAAAATTACCATCATAAGCTTAGGAAGCCCCCCTTGAAAAATCTAAAAATCTAAGTTTTATGAGAAGGTAAGATAAAATCTTTCCTTAGGAATAGCGCATCGCAAAAAAGATGACAAAAGATTGCCTTACGAGCTGAATTTTAAACATTGCAAGATTGCGATATGCGATAATAAAATATCGCATCGCATACAAGACAATTTACATTGAAACACTTTAATCTGCCAATATGTGATGACGCCGATCGCAAATCGCATTTCACACAAAACAAGTTAACAAAGTTTATCATATATAATGTTTCTGCGATATACGATATTGCGGTATTGCGATTTCGCGATACATCGACAATGTGATAATGCGATGTCACGAGAAACCAATTTTGTGATGTTATGATTCTACGAGTTTATCATTTTGTGATATTTTGATTTGCGATATTGCGAAGCAAATCGCAAAATCGCTTCATCGCAGATCTTTTAGGCTCGTTATTCAAGAAAAGTAGTTTCCATAAGCTGACACCTGGTTATGTGCTTTAATGCTAATAAATGAGGTAGTTGCCAATTATTAATGGAATATGGGTTCGTGCTTATCGAAAAATCATATCACGTAAGGTGGTATACTTGATGTGTCTGTAGCATTTAAAACTTTCCCATCACCCTTCCTTGTCATTATTTTCACTTCACTTGTGAATTGCAGGAACGGAGAACAGAGGACGATACAAAGCAATACATAGGTTAAAATGGGAAAGAAAAGCAAAGCTCCGAGCTCTGAATAAAAAGAAATTGCGCCCTTATATACAGACACGACCTGTAACATAGACACAAGAATTTCTACGTGGGAAGGCATGTATAATCTGGTCGAAGAGGAGAATCCCAGAGTAATGGAGGTTGCTGCTACCACGGGCTCAAACAGTTCATCTGAGGCATCCATCACAGAGCTAGGTTGCTCATTCTTACACCAGATAGCAGCAAGACCCAAAATTCTCCCATATACAGACATGGCAAAGTGGATACTGGACAGCATTGATATTAAGACCAGATTCAAGAGCTTATGGAAATATTATTTTCACAAATTTTGAACTTTATATCTGTTGGAAGGAAAAAGCGCAAAAGGTGAAAAACGCATTAAGGAAACCCAGATCAAGAAACACATCGCTGAGAAAAAATTCTTGAAAAGGAAAGATGTTAGTTGCCCAGTCGCCTGCAAGCCTCGAAAATTGCAAGAAAGTAAAGATTGAGACAGATTGGAAGCAGAAGGCAAAAGAAAAGGCAGAAGCAATCCAAGGGTTAACCAAGTTGAACTGGGATTATTACTGGGCATACTTGGTAAAGCCACATAGCTAGTGGATGACTCTTAAGTGTATCATCAATTCAGCTGAAAAGATGGCGCCAGCTCTTGTCGATTTTGTTTTCTCAGCTCAGCTAAAATCGGAAGTCGGCCAGCCGACTCTTCTCAAACAGATGCTGCATGCATGCGATTTCAAGGACCAAATACAGAAGTAGTTTTAATTTTAGATTCAATTTTAGCTTTAATTTTGTTTTATTTTCCTGAAATGAGGACGGTCATTTAAACCGCATCCTACATTTTTGTAATAATTTATTTTTAGATTTAGTTAGTAGTATTTAAACCCTTCTCATGCATTTAGAGAAGGGTCCTGAAATTTATCAAAAACTTATCCCCAGAACATGCACTTCTGTACCCTCTGAGGAGGTTTTGATGAATGAATGGAATAGGATTTATTGATGTTTGCATTTGATATCTGCTATTGATGTTGTACTTTTGTACTCTTAGTGGATGTCAAATCAAGAAGAGATAAATCGTTATCACTTGAAGCTCATGAGTAGGACTAGTTATAAATGGTATTTCTATCTCTTAACTATTTATGCCTTGCGTTAGAGTAATTTTCATGTTTAGTTATTTATATATTGATGTATGAATGCCTGAGTTATCATTTGGCACTTTTGTACGGCGATAGATATTTATTTATGCTTAGTGTATGAATAGCTTATTATGCGATATGTTTTTCACAACTGTTTCATCTAACTTTTTATACGAAGTGGTTCATCCTTATTGAATTCTTTTCTCATAACAATTGAATGATCTTTATTACCAGTTGTTATTTGAAATCATTTTAGATCGCATAAAAGAAATATTACACCCCAGGTTAATGTAGATTTAGATACTTCTGCTTATTAGAATATAATTTCCTTACTATTAGATTAGAACTAGAGTAGAAGTATTCCATTTAGAAATTGTTAGAGCAGAAATATCAATATTTCTCACACACACACTTAAATTGGGAAACTAGTCCCATATCCCCAGTCGGACCCGCTATACCAAACGGAAAAGGAGCTGCCAACCAAGGTCCAGACCGGGCGGGTATCCCGCTTGTTGTAGACTCGATTTTCGGGGCTTCAACAGGGCCCTACAAGCCTCAACTTGTACACTAAAGAACTCTATTGGTTGAGTAGAATCAAGGTTGTTTCATTTATTTATAAAAGGAAACCTAGTACAAAAATTTAATGAAAGATCCTTCCGAATATGAGCACCTAAACAAAATTTAAATCTTAATTCTACTTGGAAACCTCAAGTTTCACTTGTGCATGTATTTATACAATACAAACTAAAACTAAAATGTTGATGACTATCAACCAATCCAAGTAATTCCTATTTTTATCACCCATCTATATGATACATGTGATGAGGCTCATCAATAGGTATATCACAAGGATCATAATTCCATCCTCTAGCTTTAGAATTATCTCTTTCTCACATTAATTTACAATTTTTGTTATATTATGCTTAGTGAGGAGGATAAAAGATGTGTTGCTCTATCATGTGGCCTAACATGGTTTAAATGTAGGAATTAGCACAATTTTGAATAGATTTCAATATAGGAGCTCAGAGTAGATAGATGGGAGAGATTTTAGGAGGTTGTCTACCTTTTTAACTCCTTCAATCAGCCAAGATCACCACTTTGTCTCTCATCGAATCGGATTCATTGGTAGGCAGGCAAGAGGATGTCATTGGAAGCCAAGCCAATGTAGTTCAAGGAAGATCTAGATCTACCTTTCTAGAGTTCTGGGAGACAAACATCTCTATTTTCTAGGGATATGTTGGTAGTTAGCCTTTTGCATAAATAAACATGACAAGGAACTCATTAGGATTTGAATTTTGTTTGAAGTTAAGAATTTGTTGAGCTCAAGCATTTGTGACTGCTATTTTTTTACTAGTTATGTGATGCATTTCACATTTATGCAATGATAATGAGAAGTTTCATATTGATCCATCACTGAGTTAGTTCAGAGGGCTGAGGCTCTTGGTTCTGGGCCAAACCCCAGTAGCTTAGGTCCCACTTATGTATTGATATTCTTCTTTAGCTTATAATGTTTATTAGCTGCTGCATTTTAGTAGAATATAATTCCTTAAAATAACTGTGATTGTGCCTCTATCTCATCTCTCTCATGGGATCTTGACTAAAGGAATTCACAATCATAGCCCAAAAACATTATGTGATGATTTTTTGGAAAAATATCTACATTAGTTATCTTGTTTCACATATGATTGTTGTAGCTTAGAAGTTAATTCATTACATAGATCAAACTCTTTAACGTCAATTATATAGTTTCCAAATTCAACTCATCTATCCACCATTTGTTATAATATTTTTAAATGGAAAGAAGAAAAAGTGCATGTGATGTTGAAGGACTATTAGACCTACAAGAAACAAACCTTTTCACCATCTCCATCTGTTGGTGCCCATTTTTGTCCCCAATTTTCTACCTCTCATCCATATTTTCACCCTCTTTTTCCAATGAAAGTACTTCTACTACCTACCCTATCACCTACATCACTCCCTAAACCCCACTAGTACATGAATAAGAGGTAAATTCACTTAACTGACATCCTTTTTCTATTTGTGATTGAATTTACATGAATTCTTGAGTCATGTCTTTATATGCTAACTATTTATTCATGGGTCTAGGTGGAAGCTTGGTGGCAGGATTGGCAGGCCAGCATGAATGGAAAGATGCCTTGTCATCAACATCGATCTGAGCCTTCAGATTCAAACAACCGATCCTTGACCGAGTTCAAGATAGTCTAGCTAGGTGGAATCCTTCTTCTTGTTTTGACCATTGAAGTTTACACAATGATCTGTAAGGACAAGCGCGATGCTTCCAGGATCGATTTGTTATGATAAGAATGATAACTCCATGGTCGAAGATCCTCCAGATCAGAATCAAAGTGGACTACTCTCATAATAGTAGTCAGTTACTCTAGAAAGAAGCAGTTTGTTCTAAGTGGAGTCAATAAGATTTGGAGAAAATCAGGCAGTTCTTAAATTAGTTTATAGTTGCTAAGGTTGACATAGTTAGTTAAATTTTTATTTTTACATTCACACAGTCGCCTTTAAAGGTCGTTGTAATGCAATTACAATTGGAGTGGAGCTAGCTGGTTAAGAGTTAGAATTGTTGTTGTTGTTAGTAATATACACTATGACTTATGTCAATAGGTTCCCAAACTCTGTTTTGGAAATATACATGATTGCTTTCATGTTGTGAACGAGAGGCATTGTTACCATGGTTGATTGCAAGTTATGTCTCTGATGTTTTAAACCACTCTTTCATTGCAGTAAGCTAGCTTAATGTAGGCATGGGAGGGCCCACCACCTTTGGAAATAAGCGTCATTAACAGTTCAGATAGCTAGGTGTGTGCATGTGATTTATAGTTTGAATCCTATGCATTACATTTATGAATATTGGTATATGATTTCGTAACATATGTGTGGCTTGTTACCTTACAGATTAAATGATTTAAGGATTGATTTCCTGTGTTTAAGATCTCTAATTCATTTTATGACCTGAGCTTATATTTCAACACAGAGCCATACTTTGTTCCACCACTTAAGTCGCATTTATTCATATTTATAATTGGAGTGTCCACGATAGAGAAAATCAATATATTCTTGAAGTTTAAGAAGAAAGATTCATGTGTGTTTATCCATGTAAATTATGATGGATGGTATGATTGTGAAAGAAGAATTCCTTTTGTATAATTGAGTGGATGATTTATGGTTTCAAAGGTTTTGATTGTGATTGCAAATTCTTGCTTGGTCGTGGTAGGTGTTGTGTTCTTCATTTCCGCAATTTGAACTGTCTAATTTGTTTCAAGCGTAAAGATTTAGTTCAATCAGCGTGGTTACTTCAAAGAATTTCTTTCAGAGCATCAATTTGAGTCATTAAATTATCATAGGGTAATTTAGATTTATTATCACATGATAGAATACGTTTGATTCCCATTCCCAGTGTTGTAGCATACAGATTGATTTTATAACAGTGTGAGAACAGTTTCATTTCATTTATAAACTCAAAAAAAATCATTAAGATTTCATTTTCCTTTAAACACCAATAGATCAGTTTAAGTTGATTTCAAAATAAGTCTTTGTAGCAGTGTGATTTGAGTGCATTTTATTTCTGAGCCATAATAGTCTAGTTTGATAGTTCAGGATTTGATTATGGTTTTCTTTTTCAAGTTGTAGCATTACATTTTGATTTCTCATAGATTAGGTTTTGATGATTGCTTACCTCTTCCTTTTGAATAATTAGAGTTTGAACTTCCTATTTTGAAAAGGGTTTATTTCAAGAATTGTGCTTAGAGTGAATTTCATTAAGCCTTTGGTTTTAGTAAGTTTGTCTTTTGATTGCAGAGATTTAGAATAAGGAACAAAAATGGATTGAGTTAAGTTGATTTCCTTTAGATTGATTATGTTTTCTGAGAATGAGATGAGTGCTAGTTTTCTTAATTGATAGTGTTTTTTTCATCATTCTGTACTTAACGATCATTATCAAGGAAAATTACATACTCTAAACTTAATATTGAGCCAAAAACGTAGTACAACTCGTGCTTACGAGTCCTAGTTGACAATTAAATATTAGGAGGCTTAATCACTAATTAAAACTCTCAACATTTTGGCGTCATTTTCGGGGAAGTTGTACTTTGGTTCATGTAAGATTATTATTATAGAGTTTCAAGGGTATTGTAGGTAGTTAGAGGGTGGAGAGAGTACAGTAAGATGTGAGTGAAGAGACACACATCCACTATTGTGGAGTTTCTCCAAAGTCTGATCATTTTTACTTATCTTTGAACTTTTTTTTCCTTTTCTTTATGCATAGAAGTAAAAGTAAGCCTAGGGATAGTCAAGGAAGATTTATTTCTAGTTCAAAATTTCCTACAACTTTTGGTCCAACAACCATACCAATCACTAATCCTATTAATTGATATGCAGGAGTAAAGCAAGAAGAAGGAGGTGTTGATAGCAAAGTGGCTTCGGAGAGGGAGATTTTGAATCAAGATGAGGAAACAATTGAACACATTATTTTTGGGAGTACAGAAGAAACTGTATTAGAATAACCGGTCGACCTGAAGGACCACACATATATAGAATCAAATAACATCAAGGACCATCCTTCCATACCTCTTGTTGACTAGGTAACCGTCACCAGACCTCTTCAGGAACCTATAGTAGATATGGCCAACCAGGAAAGAGAGAACAAAAACAATGAGGAACGTCATAGGGAAGGAGAAGGTCAATGTCGTAACATATTTTGTTGAAACATTGAGGAATGTCAGGGGAAGGAGAAGACCCACATCACAACCTATTCAAAGGGAACATGAGGGACCGAGTGGAGGACCAGAAGAAGAAGAAGAAGAAGAAGAAATAACTTTTTGGGTTTCCTATTCTCAATGTAACCAGGAATATTACTATGAAAAACATACCAATGGCATATCTTCTGCTCTTCTACGTTAAGTCCTTCGAAGACCCAGATGCCTTCTTATTTGAATTTGAAATTTTATGTAGGAGTTATAATTATTATGAGGATGCACATAAGCTCAAGCTATTCCCAGCCACCCTGAAAGATGTAGCCCTTAGATGGTTTATGAGCCTAAGTGAAGTCACCTTCTACTCCTAGGATGATATGGAGTCTATCTTTCTCAAGAAATGCCAATACTTCTGCAAACGTTGGGATGTGAATGATATTCTTAGGATGCAATAATTAGAAGACGAGAACTTAGAAGAATATCTTGAATGTTTCTTTTATAATTTCCATAAATCCTAAGGGGCACATCTAGATGAGAAGGCTATTAGAACTATATTTTTAAAAGGGATGAGGGATGAATATATCAAAACATTAAATCTTCTAAGTGGTGGGGATGTTTATAAAAAGCCTTTTTCTGAAGTGGCTGAACTATGTCGCACTTACTCACGAAGTCAGGCTAAAGTGGGCAAGAAGCTCTGTGACAATTCCCGAGATTATGTTCCAAGAAATAAAAAATATGTACCCAATGCTGTCACTAGAGTGGAATTACGAAATGTATTGGAAAATATCAAAACAGGTATCCTAAACACTATTGGTAACCAACTTGACACAATAAAACTAAAAAAGAAACAAGAAGATGAGAGGGTTGCCATGGCAATCTTTTGTCCCAAATGCATAAATAAGCATGCTGAGAGGGAGTGTCCCATTAATGTTATTGAGGTTTGTAGGATTTTTGTTTTAGAACACACAACCGAGAAGTGTCCATCTCTTCCCGGTTTACCTTCTATCTATAAGGGAAATGCTAAAACAAATAATTTTTCACAAACAAAACAAGAAACCCTCTTGGAGAAGCCCAAACCAAAACATGATTCAAGATCCTAGTTTTCAAGGTTATGGTCAGAATCAACCTTGGAGTTTGCAACCATCTTACCCTCCTTAGTTTAATCCTCAATCACAAAACACTCCTGATTATTGGAGGGGAAATCCTTATGGAAACACTTTTTAGCCCTAAAACAAATCCTATCCTCCATACTCAAAGATTCCTAGTACATCCTACAATACGAACATTCAACCTTATCAGCAGGGGTACAACCCAAATCATTATCAACAATCCTCACTGCCTCTTTCTCCTTTCCACCATATTTTACTTGCACTGTCCAACCCATCATCCTCGCAAGAACCACCATCATTAAACCCACCTCATCCTACTTTGTTGCCTACACAACCCATAGCTAATCCAAACCATAATAAAAAACCCCAACCTATACAAAATGTGGAAGTATAGCATTTTCCTACTTATATTATCACTGTTGCCCCAATAAATGAGATTCAATTATGATATGGGAAAACAGTTAATAAGGAAAAATCAGCTATCATTATTCAGGAGGAGGCCCCTCAAGAACAAACTAAAAATCACCTTCAACAAGAAAAACAAAACAAAAAGAAGAACCAAATGAACCTCCTTACCCGAAAAGACTACTTGTTAAGAAGGAAGAGATCCCAATCAAATATCATTTAGAATCATAATTAAGGAATGTTGGTATTAAAATTCTGTTATTACAAGCCATTAGAGACATTCCTATCTACACTAAAATCATTAAAGACATTTGTATTAAGAAACCGGGAAGGAAAGGACACAAGAGCCAAAATGTAAAAGTTATGAGTGAAATGTCTAGGATGATCTCAAATTTACCATTAAAATATAGTGACCGATGAAATCCCATAGTGACCATTGAAATCAATGGAGTACTTCTGGAAGACACCCTTGTAGACTTATGAGTAGCTATTAATGCTATGACTTTTGAAACCATGGAATATTTACAATTGCAAGGGATCAAAGCTACACCTATTATTTTAGATTTGGCAAGTAAATCCATTATTAAACCTATGGAAACTCTAGAAGACATAGTATTCACCATTGCTTCCTGGCAATATCCCATCAATTTCATTGTGATTTCTCCTAAAACAATAGGACATCCCGTAGTATTAGGACGCCCTTCATTGGCTACTGTGGATATTGTGATAGGGTGCCAAAATGGAGAAATGGTCACTTCCAATGGTTCATATAATCAAACCTTTTCAATTTCCCCTTGCTCAAATTGCTGCTGAAGTATCCTTATGGCTAGAAATTCCTTATGGAGATGAGGATTGTATGTTTTCTTTACTATCATTAGAGAAATCTAGAGGACTCCAGGAACAATCAGAAGATCATAGTTTGTAGTAATTTTTATCTGATCATTCTTATATTGATTATCCTATTTCTTTTGTTGGTTATCAAATATTTTTTAGTAATGAGTTTCAAGAAGCTTGTCATCCATCTATATTTGCCTCATTCACAACAATAGAGGACAACAATGACCTCACTACGAAACCAGTTGAAATGAGTGAAGGAAAAATTGTATATCGATAATGAATTAAATGAAGAACAAAAGTAGAAATTGTTGAGCATGGTTCAAGAACAATCCGAAGCTTTCACCTAGGACTATTTGGACATGAAATGCATACACCCAGACATGCATCCACCACATCTACACCAATGAGGAGATGAGACCAATCCGGTAGCTGCAGAGACGCATGAACCCAACCTTGAAAGAAATTGTAAAATATGAGTTACAGAAGTTATTGGCTGTAGATTTTATCTACCCTATTTCAGATAGCAGATGGGTATCACCTTTGGTGGTGGTTACGAAGAAGAACGGTAAGTGGCGTATATGTTTTTATTACGGGGAGTGAAAGAATGCCACCCTATGAGATTACTTTCCGCTACCATTTATTGATCAAGTATTTGACAAACTTTCTGATAAGAAGTATTTCTCTTTTCTAGATGGGTACAATGGGTATAACCAGATTCAAATGGTTGAGGAAGACCACTTTCACTTGCCCTTGGGGTACCTATGCCTATCAGGTTCTTCCTCTTGGCCTCTGCAACACGCCAACTACATTTCAGCGAGCTGTCCTAGCCATATTTTTTGACTTGATCCATGACTGTGTAGAATTCTGCATGGATGACTTCACAATACATGGAGATGATTTTTCCCAGGCTCTGGAAGATCTAGAAAAAGTGTTGATTCGGTTTTAAGAAGCCCACCTAGCCTTTAATAGTAGTAAATGTAAAATGATGCAAAGTAAGGGGATAGTATTGGGCCATTAGGTTTCATTTGAAGGAATCAAAGCTAATCCAACCAATATTGAAGTAATATCGCATATTTCAATTCCTAGTACACAAAAAGAGGTAAGAAGATTTTTGGGACATGTAGGTTACTATCATCGATTTATCGAATATTTTATTGGAGCACCTTTATTTAAATTACTAACTAAGGACACTGATTTTGTTTGGAATGATGATTGTCAACATGCTTTTTAGGTATTAAAGGACAGGTTGTGCACCGCTCTAGTATTTAGGGGACAAAATTGGTCCTTTCCATTCCACATTTTCACGGATGCTTCAGATACCGCACTTGGAGAAGTCTTAGGACAAAGGGAAGATCACTCTCCTTATTCTATTTATTTTGTTACCAAGAATCTTTCCCCTGCTGAACTAAACTATACAGTTATTGAAAAGAAATTGTTAGCAGTTGTTCATGCCATTAGCAAATTTAGATATTACATAATCGGTTATGGGAATTTTTTCCATACCGATCATTGTGCCATTAGATTTTTGATGAAAAAACTTATCACTAATTGTTAGATTACTAGATGGCTACTGCTTTTGCAAGAATTTAATATAATTGTGATTGATAGGCCTGGGCAAAATAATTTGGCAGCTGACTTCTTGTCTCGAATGAATGTCATGCATGTAAATGCACCAAACCCAGTACCATATGATTTCCCAGATGAAGAATTGTTTGCTATATCTACCATTACTCCCTAGTTTGCAGATGGCGCGAACTACCTCATGCCAGGGAAGTTGCCTTAGAATCTATCTACTAGGGAAAAACAAAACATTATATAGTGTAGTGCCAACTACTCCTCGATCGATGGAGACTTGTTCTACATCAGACCCGACTTGATCATGAGGATATGTGCGTGAGAAAATGAGATATCTGATGTGTTGAAGGCCTGACACAATGAGCCTTGTGGGGTGCACTTCATAGACAAAAGGACCACATACAAAGTCATTTTCACCGGGTATTATTGGCCTTCACTCTTCAAAGATTCCAAAATGTTTGTATCCAATTATGATGTTTGTCAGAGGATGGGGAGACTAGCTCCTTCTGATGAGATGCCCCTTCAGACACATATATCAATTAAACCTTTTGAGAAATGGGTATTAGATTTTGTGGGACCTATCTCCCCTATGTCAAAGAAGAAAAAGTATATTTTAGTTTGCATCAACTATATTACGAAGTGGGTGGAAGCTAAGGCTTTGTATGCTACAACTGAAAAGGCAGTAGTGGAATTCATTTTTGAAGACATTTTCACTAGATTTGGAGTACCACGAGAGATTGTTACTGACCAGGGCACACAATTCACATCAAAATTGGTCAAGGCTCTCACTAAACAGTATCGAATCAAGCATCGAAAATCTACTCCTTACCACCCCCAAGCCAATGGGCAGGTGGAATCCACAAACAAAGTGTTAGAATCCATATTAACCAATACCATTCACTTACATCATAGGGATTGGGCTGACAAGTTGTTGGAGGCATTATGGGCTTACCGCATAACTTGGAGGAATGTGATAGGGCACACCCTGTATGAGATAGTTTATGCTAAACAGGTACTACTACCTATTGAATTCCATGTGAAAAAATTTCAGACTGCCACACAACTCTGGATGAATCTTGATGAATCCAAAGAACCAAGGTTAATGCAGTTGAATGAGCTTGACGAGATTAGACAGGATGTAATCCATCGAACCATGTTGGTACAAGATCAAAGAGCTTGTTGGCATGATAAGTTTACTAAAATAGAGACTTTATGTCCAGGAGATTGGGCCTTGCTTTATGATAGTAAATTCTAACAGTTCAAAGGTAAATTCTCCACTAAGAGTTTATGTCCCTATGAGGTGGATGAGGTTTTCGAAAATGGCTCAGTCCGCATTAAAAATATTGATGATAGTCAGACCTCTTTTGTAGTAAATGGCCACTGACTCAAGATTTATCACCAATTTCTCTCCTGACAACAATTTCTGTAGGAGGTAGGAAGAGATCCAGAGATGGAGTTGGTCCATGAAAGTGACCAGCCTCTTGCTGGTTCCTCTAGTTGATTTCTTCCATTATATGTGTGTGTGTGTGTGTGTCTATATATATATATATATATATATATATATATATATATATATATATATATATATATATATATATTATAATAATCATTGGGTTGTCATTTTCCATATCTTTAGGTGTTTCTCCCCACAGCCCATGTAAAATAAAGGAGAAATTTGTCTTGGGTAGGTTTATTCATTTAACCAGACTTGATAGATTAATTATGGAAAAGGATCCTTCCAGAGTCTTCTTTGGATGTTTTCAGACTCAAAAATTGAAAATCCCGAGAAGTAACTGATCCCGGCTCATAAAAACTACATGGAACAATGGTAGCCTAGGGATTCCTTGAGTACATATTTATTCTTTTCGGCCTTGAGGAAATTTTTATAGAAAAGAAGCCCCTTGGATTCTCCTTTGGGTGGTTCAGACTCTCTAAATATGAATACCTCGAGTAGTGGCTACTTTAGGCTCATTAAAACTATAGAGTAGTAGTAGTTAGGGATCTGTTGGTTATAGAATTATTCTTTTCCAGGCTCAGCAGAATACTTATGGAAAAGAAACCCCCCTAGAGCTTTATTTCTGGCCATTTCAAGCTGTCTAAATATGAAATGCCTCAGGAAGTTATCATCCATGGCCTAGTTAAAATCTATGGGATGGTGAGTAGGTTTACCATGTTCTGAAGGCAACAATCAACAAATTTCATGACAAGGAGAAACTTTAAAATTTGTACTCCAAATTTTACATACTTAGCATCCTTCTATACTCTAATGTGTAAAAATTAAAGTCTGCTATTGTGAATGTATTTTGGAAACAACATTTTTAGAGCACATTTGGTGTTTATGCTTCATTTTCACAAGCATCACTTCATAACTAGTGTCCGCTTCTACTATCAACCAAATATGGTCAATCTCTACAGCTCAACACCCTATATCATTATGAGTTAGTAAGGTATGCGCTGATCATTTATTTAGATTTAGTTGTGAATAGTTAAAATGTTTTCAAGTGATATGCAACCTCTAGTTCCCTAATCATTTCTACCCTTTGTTTCATAGCCCAAGCCCTTACACTCCCTATCCTATAATCATTACCCTCTCCCTATCATCATTCCCTAAAGGACCCCTATCATTCCTCTTCACTCATGTTAAATTCTCCTCCTCATCCTAATCATTATCAAACTTCCCCACTTAAAACACATATGGATAGTGGCTATTATCATACCTTTAGCCTTGTACTACACCGTTGCAGTGATAATCATTTCCATGGAGGCACTATGAGGGTGGAATCATCGAAACAATGGGGGAAGTTCTCATCAAAATCAAGGCAACCATTTTGTTTATCAATTATAAGGGAGTTCTATTCTTATCTCAGTTGTTGCATGCAGAGAGTTACAATTTTCAGTTGGATTCGAAAGTTGTGGTGTTACACAGGCATGGGGGATGATCCCCATGAGCCGACCTTTGGTCAACTTTCCTGCAGCCCTGAGTATCAACAATGCAAAGGAATTCTCGAAGAGCAGGGATGGTTGCCATTTTTAAGAAAATTTCAAGGATATAATGATAAAGTAGCCATGACATTTCTCAGAACTTTGATGGAGAGCATGTTAAAGTTGGTAATTTGAATTTTAAGGTTACAAAGGAGTCTCTTAGCCGTGCTATAGGGTTACCCTCTGTGGGTGAACCATTCTTCAAGGGTGGGAAATTAAATATTCCAAATTGTGCCTCATTCCTCAAGCCAACCTATCAGTCAATCAGCTGGATGAAAGGTATACTACGGAGTTGTATCAAAGAGAAATGGCACCCTTTGATCACCATGTTGCAACAATTTATTGCCTGTGAGGGAAGTTATGCTATAGTGTTTTTATATCATATTCACTTATCACATTTTGCAAAAGATAGAAAGATCAATATTCCACATTTCTTGAAGTTAAGCTTGCATAAAATATATAAGGGTTGCAATCAGTGAAAAAGTAACCTCAAGACAACCTTGTATCACCACAGTCTTATTAAAATGGTAGTTGTTGTTGAGCTTACAAAGCGGCGAAGGTCTTGCAAAGACTTCCTGATTGAAATTTTTCCTAGAGAAGAGACTCAGTTCAAAGGCCGACAATGGTTGGTGGGACAATCACTTAAGCATAGAAGGGAGACCTTGTCACAACATTCCCAAATGACGCCTAACCCTATAGACAACCCTACCTCTCCTATTGTCAAAACCCCTCAAGAATTGACACCCTATTCTAATACTATGGAAGAGGGTACATCTTCAAAAACCTGAAAGGTAAATACACAAAGGAACAAGCGGAGTAGGGGTAGTAAAGACCAACCTGAGCCAGTTAACATTCTAGGGTCAAAAGGTGAAGAACCTGCATCTAAAGCTCCAGAAGCTCATGCAAGGACAAAAAAAACAGTAAGTGGAAGAAAGCTCTTTTACCAGCCCAAGTAACATCAATGTCCATGGCAGAGACTTCGATCCAGGGCCGCCGAAAAAATAAAAGCATGAAAAAGCTTAAGACTTTTGTATCTAAAGTTATAAATTCTGAGCGTATTGTTGTTATTTCCTCTCCTGACTTAGATGACAATGAGTTGCATTCCTCCCCTAAAGAAACTCATGTCTTAGCATCTACATTAGAGATTCCTTTGACATTTCACAAGATTTATCAACACAGTCCTCTATTCAGTCCTTTCCCAAAAAGAATCCTAGTCGAAATGTCAACAAAGAAGTTCATTAAGCTTCCTCATGGGGGAAAGGTCATAGAAAAACACTAGGAGGTAGTGCCTCTCAACAATATACAACACGCATGAAAACTCCGACTCCTATAGAAGAAGAAAACCTGAAGATTCGCTTAGTGAATTTGCAGAGAAAGATTGTTAAAGTTCATAAGAAAGAAAACAAGTATCGAGTCCTATTTTAGTATGTTAGAGAAGTTAACAATTAGATCATGGAAACTAATCTTCGGTTGTTTTCCCAGAATGATGAGCTGAAGCAGAGGAACAAGCAATTGCTATGTTGGAAAATCTCCAGGATGAAACCCACCAAAAAGCTAAGTGTTCATGAGCTTGCTCTGTAGTTTAAGAAGTGTTACGTTCCAATTAAGCATGGGTTAGAGGTCTTGGTTAAGGCCGCTGGTCTTTGACCAGAGTTTATTTTTCTATTACTACTATTTTTGGCATACTATGGCAACATTCATGAGGACATGCATTCAAATTGGCATGGGGGGATGTTGGTGCCCATTTTTGTCCCCAAATTTCTTCCTCTCATCCCTATTTTCACCCTCTTTTGCCTATGAAAGTACTTCTACTACCTACCCTATCATCTACATCAGTCCCTACACCCAAATAGTACATGAAAAAGATGTAAATACACTTAACTGGCATCGTTTTTCTCTTTGTGATTGAATTTAAGTGAATTCTTGAGTCATGTATTTATATGTTAAATATTTATTCATGGGTCTAGTTGGAAGCATGGTGATAGGATTGGTAGGTTAGCATGAATGGAAGGATGCCTTATCATCAACATCAATCTCATCCTTCAGATTCAAAAAACTGAACCTTGACCGAGTTCGAGAGAGTTTGGTCGGGTGGACTCCTTCTTGTTTTGACCATTGAAGTTTACACAACGATCTGTAAGGACAAGCATGATTCTTCCAGGATCGATTTTTATGATAAGAATGATAATTCCAAGGCCGAAGATCCTCCAGATCAGAATCAAAGAGGACTACTCTCATAATAGTAGCCAGTTACTCTAGAAGGAAGTGATTTGTTCTAAGTAGAGTGAATATGATTTGGAGAACATCAGGCACTACTTAGATTAGTTTATAGTTGCTAAGGTTTCCATAGTTAGTTAAACTATTACTTTTACATTCACGCAGTCACCTTTAAAGGTCATTGTAATACAATGACAATGGGAATCTAGCCGGTTAAGATTTAGAATTGTTCTTGTTGTTAGTAAGATACACTATGACTTATGTCAATTGGTTCCAAAACTTTGTTTTGGAAATATACATGATCGCTTTCAAGTTGTGAGCCAGAAACATTCTTATCATGGTTGATTGCTAGTTATGTATCTGATTTTTTTAACCCTTATTTCATTGCAATAAGCTAGATTACTCTAGGAATGGGAGCGCCCACGACCTCTATAAATAACCCTCATTAAGAGTTCAGATAGATAGGTGTTTGTGTGTGATTTTATAGTTTGAATCTTGTGTGTTATAGTTATGAATATTGGTACACAATTTCATAACATATATCTGGCTTGTTACCTTACAGATTAAATGATTTAAGGATTTCTTTCCTGTGTTGAAGATCTCTGATTCATTTTATAACTTGAGCTTATATTTTAACATAGAACCATACTCTGTTCCTCCACTTAAGTCAAATTTATTCATATTTATAATTGGAGTGTCCATGATAGAGAAAATCAATCGATTCTTGAAGTTTAAGAAGCACAATTCCTATGTGTTTATCCATGTAAATTATGATGTATGGTATGAGTGTGAATGAATAATTCCTTTTGTATAATTGAGTGGTTGATTTATGGTTTCAAAGGTTTTGATTGTGATTGCAAACGAATTCGTGCTTGGTAGTGATAGGTGTTGTGTTCTTCATTTCCGCAATTTGAATTGTTTGATTTGTTTCAAGCATTATGATTTAGTTCAAGCAACATGGTTTACTTCAAAGCATTTCATTCAGAGCATCAATTTGATTCATTAAATTATCATAGGATAATTTAGATTTATTCTCGCATGATAGAATAAGTTTGATTCCCATTCCTAGTGCTGTAGTATAAAGATTGATTTCATAGTAGTGTGACAACAATTTGATTTCATTTATAAACTCAAAGAATTTCGTTAAGATTTCGTTTTCCTTTAAGCACCAATAGATCAGTTTAAGTTGATTTCAAAATTAGTCTTTGTAGCAGTGTGATTTGAGTGCATTTTATTTATGGGCCAGAATAGTCTAGCTTTCCAGTTCATGATTTTATTTTGGTTTTCTTTTTCAAGTTGTAGCATTACATTTTGATTTCTCAGAGATTAGGTTTTGATGATTGCTTACCTCTGCCTTTTGAATAATTAGAGTTTTAACTTCTTGTTTTGAAAAGGGTTTATTTCAAGAATTGTTCTTAGAGTGAATTTCATTAAACCTTTGGTTTCAGTAAGTTTTTCTTTTGATTGCAGAGATTTAGAATAAGGAACATAAATGGATTGAGTTAAGTTGATTCCCTTTAGATTGCTTATGTTTTCTCAGAATGATATGAGTTCTAGTTTTCTTAATTGATAGTGGTTATTTCATCATCCTAAACTTAACGATCATTATCAAGGAAAATCACATACTCTGAACATAATCTTGAGCCAAAAATGCAGTACAACTCTTGCTTACGAGTCCTGGTTGAAAATTAAATATTATGAGGTTTAGTCAATAATTAAAACTCTGAACACCATCTAGGACTTATCCACTCTCTTTTGATGAATCCCCACCATTTCCTTGATCTCTATTTTTTGGTCATTGTGAGCAACCCTCTTAGTCCAAAAGCGGCCTTCTTGAAGTGTTCAGCTTGGCTAGGGGTGTTGGTCACCTTCCATCCATCCACCACAAATTTCATCCATCTCATCATCACTTTATCCCATCATCCTTACCGTCTAAACCCTCTCAGAAAACTTCCTGTAGCATTACAAGACTTACTATAGCAATACAAGGATCGTGTAGCAGCTTCTTGTAGCATGTCTGTAGCAGCTTGTTTTGTTCTTGTTTTGAACTGTAATGCCAGGGTAGCTTAGCTTAGGAATAGGTTGACCCCCTAGCTTGGACTCCATGATTAGAGGTACCACCTAGGCCATTCCCTCCACTCCTTTTCCTTCACTACAAGAGAAAATAACATTAGTTTCTTCATCACATATTTGGTTAATAGGACATCACCTAGTATGAAAGTGGGAATTAGATAAATGATGAATAAAATATTGATTTGTGGGTTGGTAGAATAGTATTTTGTTTTCAAGTGAATTTGATAGCTAGATGGTTGATTGTAGTTAGTGTAGTTTCCTTTCTGTTGGTAGCAAAACTCTTATGTTTTTTTCATGAATTGATTCAGTAGCATTTACAAGTGGATAAATTTTGCAAGTTGGATTTGAAAAGCATTTACTTTTTCAACACTAGGGCTAACTTTTAAATTGCACTTTCAGTAGTTAATTCCCCTAATTCAGTAGAATGATGGTCTTGTAACCCTAATGATCAAATGACCCTATTGAGTGTGGCATGAGTAGAATTCCATCTACCGTGTAAACAACATTGTCATCTCTAAGCTTGTACAAACCCGATTTGATAGATAGAGTTGAGGAGCCTCTGGGAGTTGCAACACTTTTGGTGCAATACCAGGGCTTAGAATTTTTTTGCATTGTTGTGAGGGAGGTGTCTAGGTAGATGTTATTTTATGCTTAAGCATTTATTTATGTTTTACATTCAACTTTGAAAATATCACAAAAGAAAAAAATTATTTGATGCCTCGCAGGAGTAGAGATACTGAAGGAAAATTCTTACCAAACACCCCCACACCAGCAAACAATCAATCTTCACTCTTCTTCGGTGACTATCAACTTCCCTCTCTAACCACAGGGAGTTAGAAGACCCCTTAGGTGAACAACTTGATATTTTTGAAAAACCTATTTGGGAAGAGGAAGAACACATTTCACCTACCTACCATGGTTGAAAATAGGAATGAGGAGGTTTCCCATATTAGAGAAACTAATCAAGAGGCAAGAATGTAGAATATAAGCCCTACTGTCTGTCCTCACTTCCATGGCTTAACCTCTTAGGACCTTGATACTTTTATGTTTGTGTTTGTTGTTTTTTATAGGACCTATGACTATACCTCTAATGAATAGAAGTTGAAGTTATTCCCATCTACCCTTAAGGATGAAGCCTTGCATTAGTTTATGGGTCTACCTAGGGAGAGCATCACTACCTGGGATCAAATACAACAAACCATTAAAAGAAAGTATGGGGACTACTATAGGTCCAAAGAAACAAAAGAAGAAATCTTGAGAATGACACTTGGACCTGATGAATCCTTAGATGACTATGAGGAAAGGTTCCATCTCAATTATAGGAGGGACAGATGCAACCTTGATCCTAAATCACTCAAGTTCGTTCTTCTGTGACGGATCAGGGAGGATATGTTCGAAACCTTAAACATTCTTTTTGGGGGAGACATATATCAATTATCCTATGAGGAAATAAAAACAGTGTTCCAAAACCATTCTAGGGCTGCTAGGAAGAAGGGTAGGGCTAGTCAAGATTTGGTCAGTTCCTCTCCCTCCACAACATCCATCAAGAATGAAATTGGAAACATGTTGGAGGACTTTAAAAGTGGAATGATCCATACCTTTGCTTTGAAAATAGATACCATGCAGATCAAGAGGATACAAGAGGAAGCAGAGAGTGACTTAACTATTCTTTTCTCTAAATGCACTAGAAGGAACCCTAGAAATGAATATCCATTAAATCTAATAGAGGTATGCTCAATCAGTCAGGATAACCAAGCCACAGATAAGTGTCCTTCTTTTCTTGGATTGAAAGTTGTATACCAAGGGGCAGAAGGTGTGGCTGAGAAACTATGTTTTATCAATCAAAGGAGGCCTCAAGGACCTCGTCCATATGAGTAGGGCTTGAAAGGTGCATCCTACTCTTATTACCATCCTAACTAGAATGCACCCTTTCCAGGAACTCTTCCACTCATCCATCATGGTCCACACCTTCTTCTTGAACTTATGCACCTCAATATCCTCCCTAACATTTCAATCAACCATTTCAGCCATATCCTTCTCCACATCCTCAGTGGAATAACCCATCACATGGGTGGAGGCCTCAACTCAACCAACCTCCTAATTTACTACCTCCTCCTCCATCTCAATGACATCTCACTCATCCTTCTCCACCCAAGCAACCTCAGATTCCTACTAAAGCCAATCCAAAGCCAAATAACAAGAAGGCACAACAATTCTACAGTGGAGAGACATATTTCCCTGCTTATGGTATGGAGATTCAAGAAATAAACCTCAGGTCTGGAAGAGTTCTCCTAGATAAGCAAGATCCATCTCCACCTAAGGAGCCTGAATAGGAAAAGGAAGCGAGTAAGTAAATCCACCTTCATTTCCCGAGAGATTTATCCATTCTAACCAGCACACCTAAGAAGAGATTGAACTTCTAGGAGAATTGAAGAATTTGTGTGTTAAAATACCCCTCTTCCAAGCTATTAATGATGTTCCCATCTACAATAATCTCATAAAAGAGAAATGTTTCAAACACCCTCGGAGGATAAAAAGAGACACCCCCACCATCAATGTTATTGGATAATTATCTGATTTGATTCTAGGCATAGTGATTTGTCCAAAATATCTTGACCTTGTATGTCATCTGGTAGATGTGCACATTGATGGCATCATTGTCCCTCACACCTTGATTGATCTTAGGGCTTCCTCAACATGATGACTAAAGAAACCATGCTAAAACTAAACCTCCAAGGATCCTTGAGAAATACCACTACAATGCTGCAAATTGCAAATGATCTATAGCGACTCCCGAGGGAGTTGTTGAGGATGTACTAGTCTCTATTGACTCATGGGAGTATCCTACTGACTTCTTGGTTCTCCAACCCAAAACCAAATTCAATGGTTATCCTCTCATCCTGGGAAGACCATGGTTAGCCATTTCTAATGCTTACATATGTTGCACGACTAGGCACATGACCATTAAGAATGGTCATTTGTCCAAACAATTGCTATTGTAACCCCCTGCTCAGCCATCCATTGAGAATGACTTACCCCTATGGTTAGAATAAGAGGAGGAATATTAAGTGTATCATACAACATCCCATAGATGTTTAGGAATATTGAGAATGACTTACCCCTAGATGTTGTTATAGGAGGGGGAAAACATAATGAAGATGACCTCATTGACCAAATCCTCCAGAACCAACCCCCTAATACCATGCCTCTTGTTGAGCTTGTGAAGGAATCTAAGGGTAATCCTTAGACTAAGTTATGCCTAGTTGACCCAAGTCCTACACATGTCAAAGTTGTACAATTTGGTCCATCTAGAACCTTGAATATTAACCCCACTCTCTCAGCCAAACAAGAAGAGAAGTTGTGAAAAATGTTGAGAGAACACTTAGATGCTTTTACTTGGAGCTATTAACAAATGAAAGGGGTGCATCCTTCGGTTTCTACTCATCGCATTTGCATGAAGGATGGATGAAAAACTGTGTGCCAAACTCATAGGAGAATGAACCCATCCCTCAAGGACATACTAAAGGAAGAGTTGCAAAAGTTTTTCGATCCAGGGTTCATATACACCATCTTATATAGTAAGTGGTTTCCCCCTCTAGTTTTGGTCCCAAAGAAGAATGGGAAGTGTAGGATCTGTGTGGATTATAGAGGGTTGAACAGAGCCACCAAGAAAGATGATTTCCATTTACCTTTCATTGATCATTTTTTAAATGGTCCCGCAGGGAAGAAGTTATTCTCTTTCCTGGATGGATTCAGTGGTTACAATCAAATCCAGATCAGCATTGAGAACAAAGACAAAACTACATTCGCCTATCCTTGAGGCACCTTTGCTTATAGGTTCCTTCCTTTCTGTTTATGTAATCCCTTGCCACTTTTCATAGGGAAATTCTGAGCATCTTTACTGAGCTGGTCCATGACTCCATAGAGATCTACATGGATGATTTCACTCCCTATCTATGTGACTTCCTGGAGGCAATGATCCAGATCTTGTGGGGAGGTCCTCAAGATCTAGAAGATTGAAATGGAGCTTGGGGGGGGAGGCACCCAAGATCTGAAAAATTGAAATGCTAGAAGAAAAAGAGGAGAATACCCAATAAACAACCAATTTTTTTTTTAATTAAAACAGAGAATAACTATAAAGGCTACATTGTGGCGGACAATTTGTCCTTTTACAAAATGTGACTTGTTACTTATAGTCTTTTTCAGTTACAATACCATGGGTCAATTTCATGGGTGAATGAATACCATGGGTGGATGTCACAATACCATTGGTCAATTCCATGGGTGAATGAATACCATGGGTGGATGTCACAATACCATGGGCGAACACCATGGGTGAATAAATAGCATGGGTGGATGTCACTTACAATACCATGGGTGGATTCCACTTACAATACCATGGGTGGATGAATAACATGGGTGGATGAAAACCATGGGTTGATGCCATTTTGCATTCGGATCATTCCTCCCTCCTTAAGAAGCAATGGTCCCCATTGCGTGAAGTTCTCTCCTGTGAAGCCTTTGTTGAATATGAAGAGCCACTGAAGAGAAGGGTTTTATGTGGTTAACCCATAACCATGATGAACAAAGATCCGAGGATATAGATACCTTGTAATGCTTGTGAACAATTGTGATACTGACAGTGTGTGGCCTAGCAAATGGACTTCAATGAAGTGTGGGTTTGTGGATGACCCATAACCATGAAAAATAAAGATCTGAGGATAGAGATACCCTGTAATTCTTATGACCAACTGTGATCCTAACAGTGTGCGACCTAGCAAATGGACTTCGATGACAAGGATTTTGTGCAGATGACCCAGAACCATGATGTTGGTTGTTGATGAAGTAGCAGGTACCTACATAGCCTAGGGTGGGAGGGCACATCTCCAAATAACCCAAGCCGAACGCTGCTATGTTGAAACTGATGAATGTGAAGAAAGTGCCTAATAAATTGGGGTGGGAGGGCACGTCTCCAACGGGAACTCGCTTCGAATGTTGCTCCAAAATTAAAATGGGCATAACTTTGTCAAATTAACTCAGAATATTTATTATAACTTGTTTTTGGAAGCATAATGACCATTTTGCATCTTCCCATGTGTTATAAATCCTTATCTGGACACTCTAGACTCTCTTATTCGTGCTGCAATTTTTCCGACGTCACAAAAGTTCTAAAAAAATAGTTGATTTTAAATCAACGATATCTCCCACATCCGAACTCCAATTCGACCCATTTTTTTTTGAAATTGGGTGATTCTCAAGTGAATCGTAGATATACAATCCATTTTCTAAAATTCTACACAAAAGATTCAAAAAATGGTAGGATAGTCATCGTCCACCAAATGTGTCAGAAAAAAAATTCTACAACATCGTTGATTTTAAATCAGCAATATCTCCCTCATCCAAACTTTGATTCGGCCAATTGTTTTTTGAATTTTGGTATTTTTTTGCAAGGAATCCATATATTTTATTTGTTTTTGTAAATATTCTACGAAATGTTTCAGTTCTGATCTGCAAACGCGCTGCCCAAAAGAATATTCGTGCAAAAAAATGTAGAAAGAAAAATTCTTCCTGTTTGGCCCAAGAAAGTGCTCTATGGAGGTTGTGGTACGTGCCTCAAGTTTTTTGAATATTTCTGCAAAAATTTGAAACTGAAATGTGCATGAAATCCACATTCTAATGGAATCGTAACCTGCTCTGATACCACTGATCTGGATCTTGGGGGGAGGCCCTCAAGATCTAGAAGATTGAAATGGATCTTCGGGGGAGGCGCCCAAGATCTGGAAAATTGAAGTGCCAGAAGAAAAAGAGGAGAATGCCCAATAAACAACCACAAAGTTTTTATTATTATTAAAACATAGAATAATTGTAAAGGCTACATTGTGGCAGATAATTTGTCCTTTTACAAAATGTAGCTTGTTACTTATAGTATTTTTTTAGTTACAATATCACAAGTCAATTCCTTGGGTGAATGAATACCATGGGTGGATGTCACAATACCACACGTCAATTCCATGGTTGAATGAATACCATGGGTGGATGTCACAATACCATGGGTGGATGTCACTTACAATACCATGGGTGGACAAATAGCATGAGTGGATGCCACTTACAATACCATGGGTAAATTCCATGGGTGGATGAATAACATGGGTGGATGAATACCATGGGTTGATGCAATTTTGCATTTGGATTAGGCTCTAATCTCGGGAAAGTCCTGAATAAGTGCATTGAAATAAACCTCTCAGTTAGTCCTGAGAAGTGTGAATTCTTAATGAATGCAGGGATTGTCCTTGGCCATTCAATATCTCAAGAGTGAATACAAGTGGAGCCAAACAAAATTTCCATCATAAAAATGGCCCCTACTCCTCAAAAGAAGAGGTATGTTAGGAGTTTGTTGGGATTATATGGATACTATAGGAGGTTTATCAAGGAATTCAGCAAAGTGGCTTCACCATTGTTTGGGTTGCTAGCCAAGGACTCAGAATTTTGCTGGGCAGATAACTGCCAAGATGCCCTTAAGATCTAGAGAGAGAAATTAACCATTGCATCGATACTTAGAGGCCCAAATTGGGCTTTTCCTTTCCATATCCATGCTGATGCATCTGACAAAGTTGTGGGGGAAGCTTTAGGACAAATAGATGGTAAGTTACCTTATGCCATTTACTTCATTAGTAAAAATTTGTCTAAGGATGAATTGAACTACACTGTAACTCAGAAAGAACTCCTAGTTGTTGTACAACCTTTAAAAAAATTTAGACACTACATCAGTGGATACCAAATGTTTGTGTATACTAACCATCCAACTATCAAATACTTGATTGAAAAGCCTAATGTGAATCCTAGAATCATTAGATGGTTTCTATTGTTACATCAGTTTGATTTAACTATCATTGACAAGCCACAAAAAGAAAAAGTAGTTGTAGATTTTTTGTCTAGAATTTCTTTGCATGCAGTTGATGAAGGGATGGTCAATGACCAACTTCCAGATGAGCACTTATTTTATATCTCAGTGCTCTCCCCATGGTTTTTTGACATAGAAAACTACCTAGTGGCTACAAGATTTCCTCCAAAATTGTCATCTAGGGAGAAGAGAGGAATTGTAAGGAAGAGCACCCCTTTCACTTGGATTGGGGGAATATCTTCAAGTTGAGACTAGATCAAGTCTTAAGGAGATTTTTCAAGGAAGAGGAAGCCTTCGACATCCTCTCAGCCTGTCATGATGGGCCTTGTGGAGGTCATTTTGCTGCCAAGAGAAAAACTTTCAAAGCTCTAAAAGCTAGCTATTATTGGCCCACTCTCCACCATGATGCAAGAAGGTATACCAGCAGATGTGATCAATGCTAGAGGAGGGGAAACCCACACCCAAGGATGAAATTCTCGTACAACCCCAAGTGGATTTGGAGCCATTTGAAAAGTGGGGCATGGATTTCATCTGGCCAATTGATCCACTGTCACGACATAAAAAGTACATCATTATGTGCACTGATTGTTTGACAAAGTGGGCTGAGAAAAAGGCTCTGAAGGTAGCAACAAAGGAGAAAGTGGTTGCATTCTTAAGGGAGAATGGGTTCTAAAAATTTGGGTACCCCAAAGAGATAGTTATCGACTAGGAAGCTCAATTCGCATCACATATGATCAAGAATCTATTAAGGAAACATCAGATAAAACACAAAAAATATATTGCATATCACCCTCAAGCCAATGGAAAAGTAGAGGTTACAAATAGAGCATTAGAGGGGATCCTCACCATGGTTATGAGAAAAAACAAGAGGGATTGGGCAGCAAGATTAGTGGAGGCCACTTGGGCCTCTAACACAACTTGGAAAACAACTACTGGTTTTACTCCATATCATTTGGTTTATGGAAAGAAATCTCTGCTCTTTATTGCATTTGAGTGTAATAATTTGAGAATGGCAACCCAATTGGACTTAGATGTCACCAAAGCACAACGGCAAAGGCTGCTCTAGTTAAATGGCTTAGATGATCTCAGAATGCGGGCTGTCCTACACACTGAAGTTATACAATTGTATAGGAAGGTCTGGCATAATAGGCATATCAAGGAAAAATTATTCCAGGAAGGGGATTGGGCCTTACTATATGACTCTAGGTTCAAGGATTTCAAGGGAAAATTGATGACAAGATGGTTAGGACCATACCTGATAAAGAAATGTAATGACAATGGAACTGTTCAAATCAAGACCATTGATGAGGAATGGATTCCCTTGCTTGCCAATGGCTACAGATTGAAGGTATACATGAAGCCTATGTCTAAGGAATAATTCATCAGCACCATCAGCATAGAGGTTAATTTTATTGGAAGTTCCATAGCTTCCAGGTCATAACATTCTTAGATATTGTTAAAAAAAATAAGAGAAAAAATAATAAAAGGCCTAGATAAAAACCTTGATGAGGCATCTAAGGCCAACTCTTGTGTTGAAAACCTCCCTGAGGTAGCCCAAGAGTAAATAAAAAAGAAAAAATAAATATCCCTTGGTGAAAACCTCTCTTGAGGTCCTCAGGGCAAGCACACATATTGAAAACCTCTCCTAAGGCAGCTTGTGTGTCTCAAAGGAAAGAAGAAGGAAAAAACAAAGAAGTAAACAAAGAGAAATCCCAAGACATGGATCCAAAACATGTCTGTTAATTGTTTTTCTCGTTTTGCAAGTTTGAAGATGGTGGTTGATTCCACAGCTACAGGGATGACATACTAAAGATTGTCTTCACCTCTCCCTCCCTCAACTTCATATCCACTATCCAAATGTATGTGCTTAGCACTCTCCATCATCCTAGTAGCTCAAAAGACAAATTTGAGCTCCTCTTTGGATTGTTACAGGAAGACTGTAATTACTATAGGAAGATTATGTAGCACTACAGGAAGGCTCCGAAAAGCCACGAGAAGAAAATATGAATGAAAAGGCCACCCAACATGACCTTTCCAAGGGTAAATAATGTTCTCCCACCATGGTCCACCTGTTGGCATTATGACATAGGTTTGGCACTATGGCACAGGTGTTGTCCTTGATGGCAACTCATTCTTGTGATAGATCTCAATTCAGGCTCTCAGAATGAAGGAAAAATATATATACACAGGTTCATCGCGACCAAGCCACGTATACACGTGGGTTAGTCGTACCAAAGATGCATATGCATATACACGCACTTTCACGCAAGGAAAAGCATGTTCATGTGGGAGAAATTATGCTTGGTCCATGGTATTTAGACCTTGGTATTTGAACCTATGGTTTTGGACCATGGTATCTCGTCCGAAGTGTGGATCCCAAGTGTTGGGTCCATGGTATTGATTTGTTATGGTTTTGGACTGTGGTATTGTGAAAGGCCTAAGACTATAAAAGAGGAAGGAGATCATTAGGCAAGGTCACGATTTGAATTATTGAATATCTGAAAAAGTGCTAGATCTGGAATACTGGTGATTGGGGTTATGGTGGAGAGCTGGATCTGAATGAAGGAGGAACCTAAGTGCAAAGAAAAGGATAAGTGCTATTGATGGGTCAAAATATTAAGGCTTGAGCAATAGTATCTTTGTATGATTTTGATCTGTTATATGTGGCGCACGCTTGATCTATAAATCTGATAATCTAGGTTAACTAATGTCTGAATATTTGAAGGAGTGAATTATCTTTATAGATCTGTATGTAGGTTCAGTGAAGTGAAGGCGCATATACACGCTGTTTCTGTAAGTCAAAAGTGCGTATACGCAGGTTGGTATTAACACAGAAGTGTATGCACGCAGGTTTCTGAATATTGAAGTAGCGTACATCTCTTAAATTATGTTCTAGCTGCTTCTATTGATTACTACAGTAATATGGGTTCAGAATTGGTGTATGGTTACTGTTACTGTGTTCCGGGTATAGCTATCAGAGAAGTGTCTATTTGATTCAGTTTTAATTGGTGAAAAGGAGATTGTTTGATGCAAAAATTCTTGATGTTTGATTGATGTTCATGGATCCAGTCTGAAAATTTATGAAACGTGGTCCCTAGAAGAAAAGAGAAGGTTGTAGCCTTTTGTAGGTCAGCGCCTACATACTAGTATCTCAGCTAGTACAAGAAGCTAAGGGGGTTGTAGCTCCCTTCCAAGAGAAGTTGGAGAACGAGAGAGGGTTGTAGCTCTTTGCAAGTTGCAGCCTGCATACTGGTAAAGGACTTCACCAGTGCAAAATCATTGTAAAAACATGTTTCTAATTGAAAAAGATAGAGACATATTGCAGCAAGTGGTTTTCACCCACATTGGGTTTCCACCTTATATCTTATGTTCTTTTGTGTGACTGTCTGCATTTTCCTGTTCCTGGTTATTGTTTCTATGGTTCTGACACACAAATTTAAAATCAACATCTGAAGAATAATTAAATTACAAGTCTGTAAGTTATACACAGTTTTCCTTTACTGAAGTTGCGTATATACGCTGGTTTATCTAACTAAAGTAGTGTATACAAATCTGTGAAAGAATTGAAAAGAATTGTCTTGATAATACTGATTCACCCCCCCTCTCAGTATTATTTCCAACAATTGGTATCAGAGCAGGTCCTTCAGAAGAAGCTTGATCGCTTGAAGGAAGATCTATCATCATGAGCAACTACGAAAAAGAAGCATCTATCAGGCCACCGATTTTTGATGGGAGCAACTTCATCTATTGGAAGGTAAGAATCATTGCCTATCTTCAATCTCTTGTTACAGAAGTTTGGGATATTGTGGAAACGAGATACACATTTCCATCAACAACTCCTACAGATGCAGCTGGTAAAAAACAATATGAAACAAATGCAAAAGCTGTCAATACTTTATTAGGAAGTCTATCTCAATCAGAATTCGTCAAGGTTATGCAGCTCAAAAGTGAAAAAGAAATATGGGACAAGATCGTTATGAGCTATGAAGGAGATGAACAGGTAAAATGGAAAAAATTGCAAACTCTTAGAATTCAATATGAAAGTCTCAGAATGCATAATGATGAAAGTGTGGCTAGCTATTTCCTACGTATAGATGAGATCATAAATTGTATGAAGAACTTGGGTGAAGAAATAAAAGAAGTTGTTTTGGTTGAAAAGGTTCTAAGATCTTTTTCTCCTAAGTTTGATTCAAAATTTTCTGCCATAGAAGAAAAGCAGAATCTACAGAGCCTTACCATGTCACAGCTGCACAGAATTCTAAATGCTTATGAAATGAGGAAAGGAGGACCGTCAGACAGGAGAGAAGCTGCATTCAAGTCTTCAGGTAAAGGAGATTACTATGAGTCAGGAAATATGTCAGAAGAAGAGGGAGAATCAAATTTTGTCAAGAACCTTCAAAGGGGAACTGGAAGATTCAGAAGTAAGCTGCCTTTCAAATTCTTTGCTTTTGGAAGAGTCAATCATTGTGCTGCAAAATGTCCTCATAAAGATAAAATAGACAAAGGTAAGGAACCTGTTAGATGGAACAAAAAGAAGAATGTAAATAAGAGGAGCTATTACACGCATGAAGACAATGATTGATTGTCAAATAGTGATGAAGATGAACAAGGTAATGATGATAGACTTTTGATGGCTTTTGAAGATGATGATTTCTTGGATGCTATAAATGAAGAAGGTCTTTATGAAGAAATTTCTAAACTTAAAGTTTGTTTGGAGGAAAAGAATATGATTATAGATACTCTAACATTCCAACTTGTTGAAAGGGATAAACACAATGAAGAGTTAGAATGTGAAATTGTGGGACTTAGAAAAGAAATTGAGAAAACAAAAGCCCTTAATCTCAGATTTGCTAAAGGATCTGAAACTCTAGATGAGATTATCAAAGTACAATGTTCTCCTCTAATCAAGATAGGTCTCAGATATTCCGAAGAAGCATCTCAAGCTCAGAAGCAAGCATACAAGCCATCCACCTCCAAAAGTTATCTTGATGCAGCAAGGAGAGGTGAACAAGGTGACAATCGACAGCAAAAGCATAATGCAGATCACCAGGTAAATCAGGGACAATTTTCTTCAAGAATGATCAAATATTATCAAGTAAATCGGGGGAAATATACTTCAAGGATGAACAGAAGTTTCAACAGACCATAGGTAAATCATTCTCAATTTGGCTCAGGAATGGATGGAAACTACAATCATATGGTTGGTAGATTTGATAATCGTAGGAATTTCTTCAATGGCCAATGTTTCACTTGTCATAACTTTGGTCATAAAGCTGTTCAATGTGTTGCCTACAAGACCATCATGACTAGGGAAGCTCAAAAACAAAGGAGTATGACATGAATCATGAAAAGAATCTACAGTAACTTCTCTACTCTTGAAACTAAAATAGAATGTTCTATTTGCAACAACTTCAGTCATGTAGAGTCTGAATTCAGGAGTAGGTTCCGACAAACAACTCAGAACGAGAAAGCTTCATTGAACATGAAAACATGGAGAAAGAAAGAACCACAACCAGAAAGTTGTGGGATAGCCTTATATGCAGAAGGACAGGAAAATCAATGGTATATTGACAATGGATGTTCGAAACATATGACAGGTGATAAATAAAAAATTCAATCATATAATGCCTTAGAAAAGGAAAAGAAGGCCTCATTTGGAAATGACACCCCTACGTTCATAAAAGGTAAAGGTTCTTTTCAGTTGAAAGAAAAGGTCAAAGATGGAAATGTTATGTATGTTGATGGCTTAAAGCATAATCTATTGAGTGTCAGTGAGATGTGATCAAGGAACTGAGGTAATATTTCGATCAAACGGATGTAGTGTTCGTGATCTTGATACAGGAAAAACAGTGATCAAAGGCATAAGAACTCTAAATAATTTATACATATTCAAAGAAGGACAACATCAATGTTATCTAAGAAAGAATGATGAACACTGGCTATGGCACAGAAGGTTATGGCATCTTAGCTTCTCTCAGATAAGGAAAGCATGCAAATATCAGGCGGCTCATGATCTTCCTGACATCAGAATTCTAGACAATACAATATGCAAATCATGTCAGTTTTGTAAGAAAACCAGAACTAACTTCCCTGGGAAGGAAGGATCGGCTAGTAGGCCACTTGAACTTGTCCATATTGATATATGTGGTCCAACTAGGAAAAGGTCACCTCGAGGTGAAGAGTACTTCATATTGTTCATTGACGACTTTTCAAGGATGTTTTGGATAGGACTCATGAAGTATAAATATGAAGCTTTCGAAAAGTTCAAATCATTCAAAGCCTTGGTTGAAAACGAATCAGATCGTAGAGTCAAATGCCTCAGATCTGATCGAGGAGGAGAATTACCTAGATGAATTTTTCGATTTTTGTTAAGAACATGGCATAAGAAGGGAATTTTCTGCTGCAAGGACACCAAAACAAAATGGAGTAGTGGAAAGGATGAACAGAACGGTTCAACAAATGGCTCGTGCTATGCTCGATGAATCTGGAACTCCCGCAACCTTCTAGGGTGAAGCCGCATTTGCTATAGTAACTATTCTTAACAAGACAAATGTCCAGGTAAACGGCACTCAGACTCCTCATGAACTTTGGTATGGTAAGACTCCCACGGTAAAATACTTCAAAATTTTTGGAATCAAATGCTACATTAAAAGGATTGATGACAATCTTGCCAAGTTTGAACCTAGAGTAGATGAAGGAATTCTCCTTGGTTACTCTCCCCATAGCAAAGCATATAAGTGTTACAATAAAAGACTTGGAAAAATTATTGAAAGTATTGATGTAGTGATTGATGAAGAGGGAAATACCTCTAGGCAGGAAACATTTGAAGCTTTCGAAGATGAAGAGGACTATCCATCAACGTCAAATCAGATTCATGATGAAGAAGAAACCCATGAGGCACTAGAAGAACAACTAAGAATAGAATAAAACACTCCATCCAGATACGTTCAGAAGAATCATCCATAATCTCAAATTTTGGGGCAGAAAGAGGCAGGTGTACAAACAAGGAGAACCATTTCAAAAGCTTCAAGCTATCTAGCATTTCTCTCCTCCACCGAACCACAAAATGTAAGAGAGGCATGCAAAGATGAATGCTGGGTCAAGGAAATGGATGATGAACTTGAGCAGATTGAAAAGAATAACACTTGGGAGTTGGTTCCTAGACCAAAAGATAAGAATGTCATAGGGACAAAATGGATATTCAAAGACAAGTTGAATGAAAATGGGCAAGTTATTAGAAACAAAGCCAGACTTGTTTGTAAAGGGTATGCTCAACAAGAAGGAATCAACTTTGAAGAAACGTTTGCTCCCGTTGCTAGACTTGAGGCCATCAGAATGTTCCTTTCTCTCTCTAGTTTTCAGAAGTTCAAAGTATTTCAAATGGACGTGAAATCTGATTTTCTAAATGGGGACTTGGATGAAGAAGTGTATATTGAGCAACCAGATGGGTTTATCCTTGGAATTGATCCAAAGCTTGTATGCAGACTCAAAAAGGCTCTCTATGGCCTTAAACATGCTCCAAGGGCTTGGTATTATCGCTTGGATAAATACCTCCATCAACAAGGTTTTATAAAAGGATCAACTGATAGCAATCTTTATATAAAAATTGACAACGATAAGTTGCTAATACCTGTTGTGTATGTGGATGATATCATCTTTAGTAGCAATGAAGAAGACACGAGTCAAAATAGTAATGTAGAAAGAGTTTGAAATGTCTATGCTTGGTGAGCTCACATATTTTCTTGGTTTACAAGTCCAACAAAACAAAGATGGCATATTTCTATCACAAATGAAGTATCTCAAGCAGATCTTGAAGAAATAAGGGATGGAGGATTCGAAATTAGTATGTACCCTTATGGTGACAGGATGCAGCCTCAGCGTAAATGATGAATCGGCAACAGTACATCAACCAACCTATAGATCCATGATTGGTAGTCTACTCTATCTAACAGGTACTCGACCAGACATTATGCATATAGTGGGAATAGTTAGAAGGTTTCAGACAAATCCAAAGGAAATTCATCTTCAGGCAGTTAAGAGAATCTTCAAGTATCTTCAAGGAACTCAAAACTATGGCTTATGGTATCCTAGAGATACAGATCTCACACTTCATGCATATACTGATGCGGATTGGGCAGGAAGCGTGGATGACAAAAAAAGCACTAGTGGTGGTGCATTCTTCATGGGTCCTAGATTGGTATCTTGGTTCAGCAAGAAACAAAGTTCTGTTGATTTATCTACAGCTGAAGAAAAATATGTAACTGCTGCATCTTGTTGCACACAACTCCTTTGGATGATGCAAACATTGAAATATCTTCAAATCCCTTGTACTCCACCTATCTCCATTTTTTGTGATAATACAAGTGCTATTAGTATCTCAAAGAATCCTGTCATGCATTCAAAGAATAAGCACATACCTATCAACTATCATTTTCTCTGGGAACAAGTGCTAGAACAAAAGGTCAAATTGGAGTATGTTCCCTCCAAGGAACAAGTTGCTGATATTCTCACCAAACCACTGCCTAGGGAGACTTTTGAATACCTCAGACAGAAGCTGGGGGTAGTTGATGCATCATCTTGCTGTTGAAACCTGTCTGTTTAAGAGAAATGTGGTTGTACGTAAGTTGCATGGGGAGGATCTGTGTACATACGCCGATTTATGCAGATACAGTCACGTATATGGTGGTTTGAAGGAAATTAGTGGGGACAGACTCTGGTTGAAGAGAGTCTGATCTGGATCTGACAGAGACCATCTGGCATAGGTTCAGGGGGAGCAGATAAACTTCTAATAATGCATTGTTGGCATTACATTAGAAGCTCTTGGTTCGAGTACACAAGCTGTTTTGGGTTCAGGTGGAGCAGGTGCAGAAGGAGAATAGAAGGAGAACATGGTTGCTGATCTGAATAGTGATTGAAAGATGCTATTGATATTTGTTATTGGTGACTTTCATAGTCTTGCTATAAATTTTTTCATCTTTATGTCATGAATATCTTTTATTGTCAAGGTCATGTAACGACCTATTCTGGTTTCCCCACTATGCCTGGGATGAATGATGTAATGTACTTGGTTATCATATGTAAATTTTTGATGTATCCCCACTTGGTTGGGTGATAGATGTATGTATAAATTCTTTGATGATAGGAAGGTCAGTTATGATGTATGAGTCATGGTTCTTCTTGAAGAACATCTTTTTGCAGATCTTGCCTACAGTCAGGGGGAGCATGGCCAGCACAACAGAGCAGAGATTTCAGCATGTACTTAGGGGGAGCATAACCCTTTGCCCTTGATGACAAAGGGGGAGAATGTATTTGAGGATCTTGGGGTTGCCATCAAGTCCAAAGGGGGAGATTTATGGCATTATGACATAGGTTTGGTGCTATGGCACAGGTGTTGTCCTTGATGGCAACTCACTTTGGTGACAGATCTCAGTTCAGGCTCTCAGAATGAAGGAAAAATATATATATGTAGGTTCATCATGACCAAGCCGCATATACACGCGGGCTAGTCGTACCAAAGACGCGTATGCATATACACGCACTTTCACACAAAGAAAAGCATGTTCATGTGGGAGAACTTATGTTTGGTCTGTGGTATTTAGTCCTTTGTATTTGAACCTACGGTTTTGGACCATGGTATCTTGTCCGAAGTGTTGATCCCAAGTATCGGGTCCATGGTATTGATTTGTTATGGTTTTGGACCGTGGTATTGTGAAAGGCCTAAGACTATAAAAGAGGAAGGAGATCATTAGGCAAGGTCACGATCTGAATTATTGAATATCTGAAAAAGTGCTAGATCTGGAATACTTGTGATTGGGATTATGGTGGAGAGTTGGATCTGAACAAAGGAAGAACCTAAGTGCAAATAAAAGGATAAGTTCTATTGATGGGTCAAAATCTCAAGGCTTGAGCAATAGTATCTTTGTATGATTTTGATTTGTTATATGTGGCACACGCTTGATCTATAAATCTGATAATCTGGGTTAACTAATGTCTAAATATTTGAAGGAGTAAATTGTTATCACTCAGGTTGTCCCTTGGCTCCTTAAGGGATATGGCCGAGGTAACCACAAACCAATCTTTGGGCTGCAGGTCCTAGCCTACCTGCAGCCAGAGAGGGCTCTCTCTTGGATTTATCTTTGTTTTGGGTTGATTTTAGGCTAGTTATGATGTACAAGGGTTTTGTTTTGACTTTGGTGGGAAGGAGATGTTTTCAAGTAGAGTTGGGATGCATAATGTGAGAAGTTCAAACCATTGGGCATGGAGTCATGGATTAGGGCTTGCTGTTGCGTTTTCTTGGTCACAAGAGGAATATAGAGCAGGATAGCTACACATAGAACAATATCAGGCTAGAATAAAGATGGAATGAAGGTCAGAAATGAAAGGCAACTAAGAATCTTTCATTAGCTAACATCGAGGGAAGGTGGATGAAAGTTTGTCTAGGAGCAGTAAAGAATTCCTAAAAAACAGTCATATATGAAAGAAACAGGGTAAACATGATCATTTAAGTATGCATATTCATAACCATTTATGAGGAAAACATATAGAAATAACAAGAACTGAGCATAACGTGTAGTCAAGCAAAACTTTAAGCTATTATTTTTTCTTGCTATTTAGATGGTAACACAATTGTGAATAAACATAATAAAACTATAAATAGAGGTAGAAAAACTTATTGAGCCATGTGGTAGCACAGGAATTCCACAGTCACTCTTTAACCATTAATAACACACCAGTCAGTTCTTCATCCAAAACATTCCAGCAGTCTTTGATTACAGAGCTTCTAAAAAATACAACGCAAGTCCAGCATGAGGAATATCAACGAACCAATCCTTTAAATAATGAATTAGGGTGGTTTATATAGGGAAAATATCTAAAATATCTATTACAACAGAACTTAAACAGGTCTGAGGGAAATAACTTCTTTAACCTAATTTTGTCCTGAAATTAATGCAGGAAAATATCTTTGAGCTGCGCTGGAGGCAGCGGAATCAAAATGAGTTAATATGGTGTCCTCCTAGCTCAGTGCTGTCCATTCAGCCATAACTGTGCATTGGGCTTTGATCCCCTGCTCTCGAGTGTCTTTGATGTGCATTAACTGTGATCTGAGAGCCTTAGATGGCTTCATCGTTTCCTTTGACTTTGCTTTGGGGGCCTTTAATGTTCACCTGCTTTGGTATTGCCAATCTGATACTCTTTGCCGCTTCACTGATACTCTTTTAATTTAATCTGGGCTTCGTCTTTCGTCTGATACTCTTGAAATTATCAAATCACCCCTTTTCTGAACCTTCATGAAGAAATCCTGTCAAATTGCGAATTTCTGGGCCTGTTCGTAGACGAGCAATAAGCAGCCTTCCATTTTGACCATTTTTTCTTAGCGATGCGCGATTAGCGCTAAGTGCTAATTGCGCATCAAAAACTGCCTCAGTTTTTCATTCTGGGCATCCTTCGCTGCGATTTCGCCCTTTGCGCCTTTTTCTGGTGATGACGTCAGCATGACGTCAGCAGTGGGTCTCGGTATGGCTGTGACACGGCAGGGTGACATGGGAGGGTGACGTCAGCAGGGTGACGTGGCACAAGACGCAGTGGTGGGTTGATGCGGGGGTGACGTAGTGCTGTCGTGGCGATGACATCAGGGGCGGAGAGATAGAAGGCGGTTTGTGGTTTCGTTGGACCACCTTCTGTACGAGAGCGGTAATTGTCAGAGGGGCTCCGATGCAATAAAAGGCGGACACCTGTCTTCTGTACGATGGCAAAACTACCAGGCTATCGGAGGATAACCGTCGATCATTAGGGCGGATCCGAAATCGCTGAGAGCCTTTTGATCTGGGCGGGTGGATCAGAGGGTTGACGGAGTACGGAGCTGGCGGCAGGTTTATATGTGGGGGCCCACCCGAATATTAAATTAATATTTATGTGCAGGGGGGTCAAAACTTTGGGAAATACGGGTTTTAGAGGCCTCGGAAGGGGTCTGATAAAAAAAGGAATTGCACGCTTCGGAGGAGCTCAAAGGCACTTGAGAAGGTTTTTATGTGTTTTGGAAAGGGTTTATGGCCAAAAAAGGGGTTTATGCCTTGGGAAAGGTAAAACACTACCAAAGATGGATTTTATACATTTGGAGGGGAATTTTATGCATAGGAATGAGTCCTAATGCACTTTTAGAAGATGGTTTGAGAGGCAAGCTGAGGGTTCTGGCTAAGTTTCAGGCAAACTTAGCGATTCCCAAGCATAGTCAAGGTTATCTTCTAACGAGAGGGAGGGGATATGTACATAGGGGAACTATTTAGTTGTTTGTAGTAAGGGGAAGGGATAATATATAGGGATTTATGTAATAATGTTAGAAGTTAATATGAATTTGTGAGGTGAAGTGTAGGGGAGAGGCTAAGTTTGTGAATTGAAACTTTAAAACATAGGAAGTGAATGAACTGTGGAGAAATGATTTTTACACAAGAAATGTGGCTTCTTTTCACTGAAGAAAGTCAAAGCTTGACTCAGTATTTTACAAAAATGAAGTGGTAACAGGACTGGTTGGGAAGATCCCAAGGTCCTCAAGGGGATGTTAGTGAGTGATTTGGGAATAAGAAGAAGGGGGAGTTAGACATGCCTTGCTTGAGTTGCTCCAAGGGAAAATTGCCTTGCATTTGTGATTTGAAATAAAATAACACTTTGAAATACAAAATTGATCACACTTATTCATTCTTCAACGTCAAAAACTACTTACCCAGCCTACTTACCTAACATTTTTTCTTCTTTTTGGTTTGGGTGCACTTAGACATGCAGACCCTGATTATCTTCTTTTCTTTTGACTTCCATCCTATCTAAATGTACCCTTATATCTTCCAAGGGCCCAGATTAAGCAGTTGGGCTCCTTCATTTCTCTACCTAGCTACTGATCTGCCAAGTTTAAGATGTTTGGACAGATATTCATTCTCTATTTTCTAAAACAAGTAATTTAAACCTAGGGAAGCCAAGATTAAGCTGTTTGGCTTTCCCTTATCTGTAATACTCTTCAAAAATGGTATGATTCTTCAAAATGGAACTTCTTGGAAATATGGAATCTTGCAGCATGAAAAGATGACATATTTGGCATGTAAAATAGTCAATCATGAAATATGAAACCTATTGTAATAAGAGGCTAACAGTGGCTCCACTTGGGGATGGTTTTTCAGGATGAAAAGCCAAGAATAGCAGGTCAGAATGCCTTGATCTTCACTTGTTGCTGTGAACTGAAAATTTCCTTCTTGTCAATGCCTTTGACTGAATTCTCATAAGCTGATATGCAGTATTCTTTTGAGCTGAATTGGAGAAAAATTCCAGCTCGGCTTCAACACTTCTTTGTGATTATTTCAAAAACAGAGATCTGAAATAGAACTTTCTTTGATCTTTCCTTCAAAATTTGTTGCATTGTTCCCTCTTATTGGCCTGTTATAAGAAAAAGTGCTGAAAATACTAATATTAATGTACAGATAGTATACAGAACTGTGCTACCTTCACCAAATGGGATCATGATAGTGCTTTAGCATTCGGCCATTGACAGGGCCTTCTTCAGCTATGATGCCATCCAAATTCTTCAGAAAATATGTGTTGTTACCTTGAACAGCAGAAATAATAAAGGGGCCTTTCCACAGGAAATCAAACTTGCCATGCTTTCCTTTGTCCTCTCTTCTTGAATCCCATCTTAAGACTTTGTTGCCTATGTAGAAGTCTTCAGCCTTGGTTCTTTTGTCAAACATTTTCTTGAGCTTCTCTTGTAAAATCTGAGCTCTGTCGTACACTTGCTCTCTTGTTTGCTGCAAATGGATGGTTTGGTTTATTCTTCTTTGGATATCATTTGGCTCTGCCTGCATTTCTTGCAGCAATTTGATAACAGGGATTCCCAAAGAAGAGGGGAACTTGGCCTCCATGCCATAGACTAACTCATATGGGCTCATTCCTATGGACCTCTTGGTTGACAATTTGTCTGCCCATAGGGCATTTACAAGCTTTTTGTGCCAGTTCTTCTTGTTCTCCTCCAAGACTTTCTTAATGATGTTAATCAGACTTTTGTTGGATGATTCAGCCAAGCCATTCCCTTGAGGGTAATAGGCTGTGGAGTGGCCTAAGGTAATGTGGAATTTGTGGCAAAAACTGATCATTTTCTTGGATTTGAAGGCAACAACGTTATCTGTAATGATCTTCTCAGGATAGCCAAATCTTGAAAAAAATGTTGGTTTCAAGGAATTGGATAATGGTGGAGTCATTGGCTTGCCTACATGGGATGGCTTCAATCCACTTGGTAAAGTAATCTGTGGCTGTTAGAATCCACTTATGTTGGCCAGAAGAGGATGGATGGATTTCTCCAATGAAGTCAAGACCCCATTGTTGGAAAGGCTTCTCAGTTGAAATAGGCTTAAGGGGCAAGGGGAGAAGCTTTCTTTTGCCTTCAAAGATTTGGCATTTGTGGCATGAAACAGCAAACTTTCTTACATCAGCAAACAAAGAGGGCCAATAGAAACCAACCCTTAGTATTTTATCAGCAGTGGACTTCCAATATAAGTGCCCTCCACAGTCCCCTGCATGGAATTATTTCATGACACTGTCAGTTTCATTCATAGTTAGACAATTCAACAATATTCCTTCATGATTTTTCCAAAACAGGGCACTATCTAAGACATAAAACTTTGATGCTTTCATATTTAAAAATCTCCTTTTGGTTCTGGACAACCCTGGAGGAGCACACAAGTTTAACAATATAAAACATATATCAGCATACCATGGGGATTGCCAAAAATCTTGACTGATCTATGGAGTCGCCAGCTCCTGTTCATTGTCCAGTTAATTAATGTCTAAGGTTTGAAAATTGGTTTCGGACATCATTCTGGCTAAACCTTGTCCCTTTATCAGCTTGGTGGGTTTTATCTCAATGTCATACTCAAGGATATTGGCAATCCATTTGCCTCTTTTTCCTTCTATGCCCTCTTGAGTTAATATGTCATTTACAACAACATTTGGTACATAAGCAATCACATGTGAATATAAAATGTAAATTCTGAAATCTTTGATTGCTTTTACAAGGGCATATGCTTGCTTCTCCATGATTTGGTACTTCAAGGGTGCATCTCTAAGGGCTCGGCTAAAAAATGCAATTGGCTTTTCATTTCCCTGATCATCTTTCTGCAAAAGGACAACAACAATGGTGTGTTCAGATGCAAATGAAAAAATGATGAAATCTTTATCAAATTGAGGACTTGTGAGGATTGGGGCTTGGGTTAAGGCAGATTTTATGCCCTCAAAGGCTTGCTTGGCCTCTAAAGTCCATTTTACCTTGGAATCCTTCTTTAACATTTTATTTAGCATTCGTATCAGCTCGGCCAAGTTTGGGATAAATCTCCTTAGGAAATTGATCTTTCCTAGGAATGCTTGCAATTCTTTGATGTTTCTCGGATAAGGGATTTGCAAGATGGCTTGAATTCTTTCAGGGTCAATTCTAATCCCATATTTTGAAATGATATGGCCTAGCAATTTGCCTTCTTCTAGGTCGAAGAGAGATTTCTTGGGGTTCAAGGAAATGCCATATTTCCTACAGGTTAGGAACACTTGTCTCAAATGTTTTAGGTGCTCTTGATCAGATTTTGAGAAAGGAGTAAGGTCATCAAGGTAAACCACTAGGAAATCATGGATTTCCTTGGCAAATGCAATGTCCATGGCCCTTTGAAAGGTAGCACCTGCATTCTTTAGTCTGAAAGGCATCTTCACATACTTAAATGCTCCCCACGGTGTTGTAAAGGGTGTCTTGTCTTGGTCATCCGGGTGAACAAGTATTTGATTAAAACCTGAAAAGCCATCTAGCAAGGAAATTCTTGAAGACCCCACTACTATTTGTAGAATGTGGTCCATTTTTGGTAGAGGGTAGTGATCTTTAAGGGAGACTTGGTTCAGATTTCTTAAGTCCACACATAGTCTAATCTCCCTTGTTTTCTTCCTTGTGGGAACAATATTGGATACCCATTCTGAAAATCTAATGGGTGCTATAATACCAGCCTCAAACATTCTTTTCACTTCTTTCTCAATCAAAGGGAGGAGCACAGGATTGATTCTCCTTAGTTTCTGTTTGAAGGGCTTTTGATTTGGCTTTAAGGGAATGGTATGTTGAATAACAGAGGTGTCATAGGACTTAAGGTCCTCATAACTCCAGGCAAATACATCTTGAAACTCTTTAAATAAATCAACATATTTTGGTTTTTGATCGGGAGGCAAAGACTTGGACAGTTTAATCATTTTGGGCTTCTCTGCTGTCCCAATATTACAGTCTTCCACAGCAGCGTTTAAGGCTGCATCTTTGGCTTTTTGGGGACATTGTTTGAATCAAATATTTCTTCTAATGGAGTGAGGCCAGCAGGTAGAAAATTGTCTTTTAAATCAATTACTTCGGCCTCTGCTTCAACTATTTCTTCTGAATGCATTTTCTTAAGCTTTTGCATGTTTTCTCTCCAAAAATGGTTGGGTGCAACATTTGATTTGCTGCTTCAGCTGTTATAGTTTGCTCATTTTTGCTCATTTGCTATTGTGGGTCATTCATGCCATCATCATCAATGTTTAAGCTTGAGAATTATTGTTGTAAGGTAAGAAAATTGTTGATTTGAGCATCATCCTAAAACACTTGCCAATCTCTGATATTGTTAGGGACAATAGGCCTGTGCTTTATCTCAGCAGTAAAGTGGTAATTGGGCTCAAAGGGTAGGTTGCAAGTGCTAGCAAAAGTAGCTAGACTATGAGCACGCATGTTATGGTTTCTAGAAATTTTAGCAAGCTTAGATTCGGTGAAGGAATTGAGTATTTCTATTTCAGCATACCTATAAGCTCTCAGCCTATTGTCATTAGTAACAAAGTTACCTTTCATCTATTGAATGATCAAATCGGAGTCACCTAGAATGGACACTTTTGCAGCTCCTAGAGCTTTGAGCAGTTTAAGGCCTAAAAAGAGAGCTTCATACTCTGCCATGTTGTTGGTGCATTTGAAGTTTAGTCTGTAAGCATGACCCTCTGCATGGCTATTATGTGTATTGTGAATCCATATTCCTGCCCCTGCTCCTAGCTTATTAACAGAACCATCAAACTCTAAATACCATGTGATTTCTTGCTTGTGGTTAGTATTAAGAGTTTCAGTCATTTTAGGATTGGGTGGACCTTGGTTTTGTGCTTCATGTGGTTCTTCTTGTATGCTGGTTGCACTAATTGTTTTAACAGTTTCATGGGTATGGGCAACCGATTCTTGATTGATGCATGTTTCTTGTTCTAAAGGCAAAGGCTTCTCATCAGTGGGAGGGCAGCTATCATCATTGAACAATATAAAGGAATCCATATCAAAATGGATTGAGTAAATGGGAAAGTTTTGGGGTTTTTCCTCACTACTTACCACATACTTCATCAGTGTTTCTCTATACAGTCTCTTTGGTTGCCCAAAGACTGAAATAGTGGCATAGGAGAGGTCTAGTTGGAGAGATCCTTGGAGTTTTGCTCCCCAAGATCTTGATAAGAGCATGCCATACTTTGGTGGAATGTCAGCAACCACCACGTCCATTAGGATTGTTTTATTGGGAAATTGGACTAAAGACACACAAAGGTATTTGATTAAGCCTAAACACTCGACCTGACTAGAATCGAATGAGAATAAGTCTTTGTAGGGTCTAGTGACATCAAGGTTTAGCTTCTCCATTACAACTTTGGGCATTAAATTGTGTGAAGCACCTGAATCAAACATAGCATTGTGCAACACTTTATCATGAATGTGCAAACTGACATAAAAGGGTGGAACAGCTCCATGTCCTGATTTACCATTGACCTCAGGACCAAAAAGTAATTCAGGTTGATTATCTAAGACATTAACATCATCCCTGTTCTCTGGTATTTGTAGTGATCTTTTGATTTGCTGTCTGTACACATCATGTTTGGCAAGCTCAGAGAGAGGAATAGATATCTTTAATTTACCAATTTCTGCTTCTAAATCAAACAGTTTTTCTGACTGTGTTTTAGTATTGTGACTAGCAGATTTTCCCTTTTCAATTGTATCTTGAGTGATCTTCTCTCAGTTATCAGTGATTTCTTGAGATTGTTTGGTTTTGGGAAGGCTTTGAGGAGTGCTATTTAAATTTTCCTTTGAGGGAAAGAATATAAAAGGCTGGTTATTAGAGGGCTGCATGTCAGATACATCCTCTATGGTCACTTTTTTTAATTTTGGGTTTGTTTTGTCAGCAAGTTCTGTGACAGCAGTCTTGTCCTTTACTTTCTTAGCTAGCTTGGAATCCTTTGGTTTGATGGGATTAGACACATCAATGGTTCTTGTTCTCAATTTGTATTGTTTATGGACTTCGTAGACAGTTGAATCATAGCCTTGTTTGAAGTCAAATGACTGTCCAGACTTGGTCTAAAATTGATTTATATCATGGTTATCTTGGTCTTCTTGGGTTAGAAATACTTGTTGTTCACTTTTCAAACCCATCAAGTTTATGTGAGTGTCCTCTATCTTTTCATTAGATGTGGATGCTTCGGCATAGTTTTCATGAAAAGGAGGTCTTAGATCATCGCCAGGACTTGCCCTTCCAATGTTTGGGTTCTGATTTTTTCTAAAATTTGGATTTCTGATAGGATTGTTTTGCTGTCCTTCCCATGTGGCTTTTCTTTCAATCGTTCCCATTCTATTTTGAAAGGTGTCCATACCTTTGATGATTGTGTCCCATTTTTGCTCAAAGGCTGAAGGTTCATCTTTGAAAGTGGTTCTTCTCTCAGCTCTTGCTCTATTTCTCTTGGCAATCAAATTTGCCTCCACACTAACAGCTACATTCTGCATGTCTGCTAAGGTTTGTGGGGCTCTTTCTCTTAACTGATAAGCCATGTATGAATCAAATCCATCAGGGAATTTGTATAAAGCAAGATCAGGTGGAGGTCTAAGGTTTTGTGGAATAGTGTTATAAACATTGTTAAACCTAGCACAATAGTCTAAGACAACTTCTTGAGGGCCTCTTTTGATAGTGTCATACTCGGATAATATGTGTAGAGGGTCCTTCTTCTTTTCCCATCTGTTAAGAAATGCTTGGTAAAGGGCCTCTGGGTCAGCTATGGAATTTGCAGTGAGTGCTCTAAACCAAGGCCTTACATCTCCTATTGAACTTTGGACAAAAATCTTCATTCTTACACTCTCATCATCTATTTCATAACTCTCAAAAAAGTCTTGCATTTTCTTGGTATGTTGCAGGGCTATGCCATAACCAGTAGCATCAAAGTATGTGATTTTAGTTTGATAGTCCTGAGGCATAGCCCCTGGATTTGCAGGTAACTGTAAAGGTGCATATCTATTAGCCATATTTACAGGTATAAGTGGAACGACTGGAACAACTGGAAGAGCTGTAATAACAGTGGTGGTAGTGGTAGTATGCGCAGTGAATGGAGGTGTGGAAAAGGTGCTTGGAGAGGTGGATGATGAACAAGGGGAAGTAGGGGTTGAACGAAACAAAACTTTAACAGGGGTTGGAAAACAACTTGGTTGAACTGTTTCAGGGCTACAATCAGCAAGCTCTCCTTGTTTTTGTTTGCTAAGGTTTCTAGAGATTAAATTGGGATTTTCAAAAACAGTTGGTGGATTTGGGTCTGGGTTTGACCTAGTATTATGTGTTTTCTTCTTGGGAGCCAGCTTCTAACTTGTTTTTTGGAATTTTCTGAATAAGGTCCCCAGTGGAGTCGCCAATGATGTTATCACTCAGGTTGTCCCTTGGCTCCTTAAGGGATACGACCGAGGTAACCACAAACCAATCTTTGGGCTGCAGGTCCTAGCCTACCTGCAGTCAGAGAGGGCTCTCTCTTTATGATTTATCTTTGTTTTGGGTTGATTTTAGGCTAGTTATGATGTACAAGGGTTTTGTTTTGATTTTGGTGGGAAGGAGATGTTTTCAAGCAGAGTTGGGATGCATAGTGTGAGAAGTTCAAACCATTGGGCATGGAGTCATGGATTAGGGCTTGCTGTTGCGTTTTCTTGGTCACAAGAGGAATATAGAGTAGGATAGCTACACATAGAACAATATCAGGCTGGAATAAATATGGAATGAAGGTCAGAAATGAAAGGCAACTAAGAATTTCATTAGCTAACATAGAGGGAAGGTCGATGAAAGTTTGTCTAGGAGCAGTAAAGAATTCCTAAAAAACAGTCATATATGAAAGAAACAGGGTAAACATGATCATTTAAGTATGCATATTCATAACCATTTCTGAGGAAAACATATAGAAATAACAAGAACTGAGCATAAGGTGCAGTCAAGCAAAACTTTAAGCTATTCTTTTTTCTTGCTATTTAGATGGTAACACAATTGTGCATAAACATAATAAAACTGTAAACAGAGGTAGAAAAACTTATTGAGCCATGTAGTAGCACAAGAATTCCACAGTCACTCTTTAACCATTAATAACACAACAGTCAGTTCTTCATCCAAAACATTCCAACAGTCTTTGATTACAGAGCTTCTCAAAAATACAGCGCAAGTCCAGCATGAGGAATATCAACCAACCAACCCTTTAAACAATGAATTAGGGTGGTTTATATAGGGAAAATATCTAAAATATCTATTACAGTAGACCTTAAACAGGTCTGAGGGAAATCACTTCTTTAACCTAATTTTGTCCTGAAATTAATGCAAGAAAATATATTTGAGCTGCGCTGGAGGCAGCAGTATCAAAATGAGTTAATATGGTGTCCTTTTGGCTATCTGTTGTCCATTTAGCCATAACTGTGCATTGGGCTTTGATCCCCTGCTCTCGAGTGTCTTTGATGTGGATTAACTGTGATCTGAGAGCCTTATATGGCTTCACCATTTTCTTTGACTTTGCTTTGGGGGCCTTTAATGTTCACCTGCTTTGGTATTGCCGATCTGATACTCTTTTCCGCTTCACTGATACTCTTTTAATTTAATCTGGGCTTCGTCTTTCCTCTGATACTCTTGAAATTGTCAAATCACCCCTTTTCTGAACCTTCATGAACAAATCCTGTCAAATTGTGAATTTTCGGGCCTGCTAGTAGACGAGCAACAGGTAGCCTTCCATTTTGACCATTTTTTCTTAGCGATGTGCGACTAGCACTAAGCGCTAATCGCGCATCAAAAATTGCCTCAGTTTTTCATTCTGGGCATCCTTCGCTGCGATTTCGCCCTTCGCGCCTTTTTTCGGTGATGACATCAGCATGACGTCAGTAGTGGGTCCCGGTATGGTGGTGACGTGGTAGGGTGACGTGGCAGGGTGACGTTAGCAGGGTGACGTCAGCAGGGTGACATGGCACAGGACGCAATGGCGAGTTGATGCGGTGGGACGTAGTGTTGTCGTGGCGATGACGTCAGGGGCGGAGAGATAGAAGGCGGTTTGTGGTTTCATCGGACTGCCTTCTGTACAAGAGCGGTAATTGTCAGAGGGGCTCTGACGCAATAAAAGGCGGACACCTGTCTTCTGTATGATGGCAAAACCACTAGGCTATCGAAGGATAACCATCGATCATCAGGGTAGATCCCAAATTGCTGAGAGCCGTTGGATCTGGGTGGGTGGATCGTAGGGCCGACGGAGTGCGGAGCTGGTGGCAGGTTTATATGCGGGGGCCCGCTCAAATACTAAATTAATATTTATGTGCAGGGGGGTCAAAACTTTGGGAAATACGGGTTTTAGAGGCCTCGGAAGGGGTCCGATAACCTAAAAAGGAATTGCATGCTTCGGAGGAGCTCAAAGGCACTTGAGAAGGTTTTTATGTGTTTTGAAAAGGGTTTATGGCCAAAAAAGGGGTTTATGCCTTGGGAAAGGTAAAACACGACCAAAGATGGATTTTATACATTTGGAGGGGAATTTTATGCATAAGAATGAGTCCTAATGCATTTTTAGAAGATGGTTTGAGAGGCAAGCTGAGGGTTCTAGCTAAGTTTCAGGAAAACTTAGCGATTCCCAAGCATAGTCAAGGTTATATTCCAACCAGAGGGAGGGGATATGTACATAGGGGAGCTATTTAGTGCTTTTTAGTAAGGATAAGGGAAAATAGACAGGGATTTATATAAAAATGTTAGAAGTTAATATGAATTTGTGAGCTGAAGTGTACGGGAGAGGCTAAGTTTGTGAACTAAAACTTTAAAACATAGGAAGTGAATGAACTGTGGAGAAATGATTTTTACACAAGAAATGTGGCTTCTTTTCACTGAAGAAAGTTAAAGCTTGACTCAGTATTTTACAAAAATGAAGTGGTAACAGGACTGGTTGGGTAGATCCCAAGGTCCTCAAGGGGATGTTAGTGAGTGATTTGGGAATAAGAAGAAGGGGGAGTTAGACATGCCTCGCTTGAGTTGCTCCAAGGGAAAATTGCCTTGCATTTGTTATCTGAAGTAAAATAACACTTTGAAATACAAAATTGATCGCACTTATTCATTCTGCAACCTCAAGAACTACTTACCTAGCCTACTTAACTAACATTTTTTCTTCTTTCTGGTTTGGGTGCACTTAGACTTGCAGACCCTGATTATCTTCTTTTCTTTTGACTGCCCTCCTATTTAAATCTACCCTTATATCTTCCAAGGGCCTAGATTAAGCAGTTGGGCTCTTTCATTTCTCTACCTAGCTATTGATCTGCCAAGTTTAAGCTGTTTGGACAGATATTCGTTCTCTATTTTCTAAAACAAGTAATTTAAACCTAGGGAAGCCAAGATTAAGCTGTTTGGCTTTCCCTTATCTATAATACTTTTCAAAAATGGTATGATTCTTCAAAATGGAACTTCTTGGAAATATGGAATCTTGCAGCATGAAAAGATGACATATTTAGCATGTAAAACAGTCAATCATGAAATATGAAACGTATTGCAATAGGAGGCTAACATAAATTATCTTTATAGATCTGTATGCAGGTTCAGTGAAGTGCAGGCACGTATACACACTGTTTCTGTAAGTCAAAAGTGCGTATACGCAGGTTGGTCTTAACACAGAAGCATATGCACGTAGGTTTCTGAATATTGAAGTAGCGTACATCTCTTAAATTATGTTCTAGCTGCTTCTGTTGATTACTACAGTGAGCTGGGTTCAGAATTGGTGTATGGTTACTGTTACTGTGTTCTGGGTACAGCTGTCAGAGAAGTGTCTATTTGATTCAGTTTTAATTGGTGAAAAGGGGATTGTTTGATGCAGAAATTCTTGATGTTTGATTGATGTTCACGGATCGAGTTTGAAAATTTATGAAATGTGGTCCCTGGAAGAAAAGAGAAGGTTGTAGCCTCTGTAGGTCAGCACCTACATACTAGTATCTCAGCTAGTACAAGAAGCTAAGGGGGTTGTAGCTCCCTTCCAAGAGAAGCTCGAGAACGAGAGAGGGTTGTGGCTCTCTGCAGGTTGTAGCTTGCGTACTGGTAAAGGACTACACCAGTACAGAATCATTGTAAAAAGAAGTTTCTAATTGAAAAAGATAGAGATATATTGTAGCAGGTGGTTTTCACCCACATTGGGTTTCCACCTTATATCTTGTGTTCTTGTGTGTGACTGTCTACATTTTCCTGTTCCTAGTTATTGTTTCTATGGTTCTGACACATATATTTAAAATCAACATCTGAATTATAATTAAATTACAATTCTGTAAGTTATACGTGGTTTTCCTTTATTGAAGTTGCGCATATACGTTGGTTTATATAACTAAAGTAGCGTATACAAATCTGTGAAAGAATTGAAAAGAATTGTCTTGATAATACTGATTCACTACCCCGCTTAGTATTATTTCCAACACCACCACCTATCCATCATTCATCCATCCCAATTCACAAGAGAAAATAATATTTTTCAAACCCTACACTTTGTCTCACCCTAAAAATTTCTTGAAAAACACATGAATCACATCCTCTCCATTTTCAAAAACCTACACTACTGACACAGAGCCCTAGCATCATCCTCCAAACCCTCTACACCCTTTTTGATCACTCCCATGTAGTTAAAAGAACCTGAAAGAGAAGGAATGGACTGCTATAGGAAGAACATCTCCACATGTAACAACATGTGCAACCAATATAGGAAGCTATAATCCTAATTTTTTTCCCTTTTCCATCAAGTGGAGGGGGTGATACCAACTCATGAGGAACTCTACCACTCCAACCAAGACTCTCCACTAGTAGAAGTAGGACCTTCAGCATCAACAAAGGACCTGGACACATATCAATAACAACAATAAAATACCATGAGGGGCAGAGAAGATATACACAAGAACATGAAAAACATAGCAAGACAACTCCCTAGGTGATAATACAAAGGTCCAACACTCAAGCATGCACATCCCTGCATCATTCAATCACGAGGTAGGCACATATATGGAAACCTCTCATCTCCTCTCTATGTGTAAATAATGAAAAATGTATGAATGTTGAGAGGAGGTATTTTTATAAGTTGGAGGTGGCTAGTTAACTTGGCCACCCTCAGTTAGTAAACAAAAAGTGATTACAAGACCTCATGCAACATGGTGTCACATCAGTAAAGATAGGATCACATAGAGTGGGTGTTGATTACAAGGAATGATGGAATCATTACTATAGGTGGGGACAATGGTCCAAAAGGGGAACCTCGTTCCTCTGCCAAGTCATCACATTGCTCCAAGACCAGGACAAATATGGCATATATTGTACTGAGGCTTGAATTATATTGCATTTACAGTCATTTCAAAAATAGTTAAGGTGAGGAAGAACTTGGGGATCCATCGAGGATGTTCGAACCTTGCTCTTCCATTTCTATAGGAGGAAGCTATAGGAAGCTACAAGAAGCTTGCAAAAGCTACACGAAGCCCATGGAATGGCTATGGGAAGCTTGGAAAGGTGAAATAACACCACCAAGGGTCGAATTGATCTCCAATTTTTCATATTTATCCTAGGTCATGTGGTAAAATTAAGTGCATCCTCTCCCTCATCTATCCATAACTTGTATGTTGGTGCACCCTAAAGTCTATAGGAAATATTAGTCAAATTGTGGATTGCAAGAACTTTTTTGGCTATAGATTAGAGGGAATATAGAAAAGTGTCATCAACTAGAGATTTCAACCCTCTAATTCCACTGAATTATACATCATATCTATCACAGGAAGCATCCCTCCTTCACTTAGTTGAAAATAGAGAAAAGAGATGGGGGGAGGATTCAATAGAAGGGAACCCTTAGATGCTAAAAGAATTCATCTTCACCCTCCTGTATTAGACATTTTTAGAAGACATCAGTGGCTAGGATTATTTGAACTATTAAGGGGATATGATGATGACATTTCATATGAATTTTCCATGGCCCTAAGCTCTTAGACATAAGTCAGTGCCTGTCACATAACTCCTTGACCCAATATCAACAAACATCTACAATTCTGCATTCAATGCACCTAACTTTGATTTACGAGATATATCTATATATATATCTCTATCTATCTATCTATATATATATATATATATATATATATATATATATATATATATATATATATATATATATATATATATATATATATATATATATATATATATATATATATATATATATTGTAGTTGTCACATGCATAAGTATCCAAACCTTTTTGACACAAGGATATCACATGCAATTATACTCATATGCTTAAATATTCAACAACATAAAGAGTAAGGAGACAACATACACAACATCCTAGGCAATTGAAGCAAACTGGATTAGTGGAAAGAATGCCACTTGGAAAATCGAGCACTGCCACCCAACCTAGAACTGATTTCCTCCAGTTCACCCTTGAGACAAGAGTTATTTCCATGGATCAAATACCTCTTGTTGATCTCTTCAATGGTTATTTAATACCCTCTTTCATTATATGGTTTCCTTTAGTGGCGTCTAGCTTTTATGGATAGTTTTATCCATTTTCCTAGCCTTTTCCCAGAAAAGCTTGTCCTTCTCTCCCACGAGGCTTTTCCTCATAAAATCTTGCCTTTCTCTCCTGCAAGGATTTTATGTTTTTCTTAAACTTAACATCTTTCTCTAGCTAAGTAACTTAATGGATATTTATCTCCCAATCCATTAAGCTTATCTAGAATTGGATCTAGAAGTCTTATCATGAAAGAATTATCCATTCCCATTCACCAATGGGATTTCATTTGGCAAGAATCTCATCTCTTGGTGTCTTGTTTTCCAAGTGGTTAAATTATATTTATTTATTTAATAACAAAGTATTTACTTTCATTGTTACACCTAAGACCTAGATTTTCTGTTACAACTCAGTCTTAGCTTAGGTCCGGCATGATAGCAACAGAGTGTTACATACAACGGAGGGGTGTTATATACTCCCCCCCTTAAATTTACACTGCCCTCAATATATTATTTCATCTTACAATTTATTTCCTCATTCATAGGTAGTTGTTTTTGAAACTACCAATTCCCATGGCCTTGCCACCTAAATCAGATCTCCCCATATATAGGTTACAAAGGAGTTCTACCAGAAAATCTCCTTCCATTGCTACCTGTAACATTTGTTCCAATCAATTTTGTGAGAGATTTCAGATGCAGAAACTCAATTTTATTTACCACAGTTAATGTCATAACTTGATATAATAGTACTACTATTTGAGTAACTATGGGTTACTGTTGCCCGCCATTTAACTATGATTCCTCATTTTCATTGTATTTAAATAATAGGAAGAAATGCATGTTCTTCCAATGCATTTGTGTTCTTGTCGAACACTTGCTTCTTGTAGTCTCCCTGCATTAGTCACAACAATTCAAAATAACACATTTGACCAATCAACATGTATAAAAATATCACATTAGGTTAGCTCAAAACATAACCATCAAATCATAAATCAAATGACCCAAATAACAAATGACATGTATACAAAACTGACATAAAACACTGATACTTATCCTTGAATCACTCCTTAACTTCCACTTATGTCTTTATTTTGCACGCACTCTGGATCAGTTGTCACACCAGACAACCACCCAGTGTCTTCTCCTCAACCATGTGCACATACACATAGTGTGCATCACACACATACAACTATACACATCATCCAACCTCATGCAATACCTGCATCCACACCAGTACCATATGTACCAGTACAACATGTACACAATACCAAATGTCCATAACATCACATGCATGACATGTACCTCATCCACATGTTTTCAGACAATGTTAGTATAACATCAAGTCAACGCCAAAAATTCATTTATTTATTCACACTACCTTTAGGAAAATCCAATCAAACCATGCTCAGTTTTTTGATTGGGGAATAAGGAATCCATGGACCTATTCTACTTCTTCAACTAGAGCATAAATGAAATTTTGTATGTCAAATTATTCAAGTGCTTTTATTTAACTAATCCTTTTCATGTATCTTGTGGTTGTAGGAAATTTCAACAAAATGATAACATGTAATTATGCATAATACAACTTTACAATACCAATATCTTTGAGTTTTGGGGATTGAATCTGTCCCTTAGACAAGGTTTAAATAACAACAGAATATGACCTCTTCTTAATCATAAAACAATCTATTGACTATGATAGTTAGTCCAATATGGACTTCGATGTTATATTTTAAGTCTAATAACTTTGCCAAGAAAATAATTGCTTGGCACTCAAAAGTACTCCACACATAAGTTGGTTATGTCATATGATTTCATGTTTTCTCTTTTTAAAACTACTTCCAACACCTTGTTGGCCATGAATAGTTTAGTGTATTATCCCCACCAATGGAACAATCAGTATGAAAGTAAATACACCTCCCATACATGAGTCATAAACGAATGTTACCATGTTCTCACATTCCCAAATCTCTTAATTTCCAGGGTACTATGTGTACCGGGGTGTGAACTTAGGTAACTACATACCTTAACACTAGATCATGATCTGGTAGAATATAATTCATTCTTGGAAACCAATTCAATTATCAAATTATTTAACATAAATAGTTTATGCAATAATTGTTATGTTGTCATATTTAAACCCACACAACACTATCCATGCAATTTGGTAGGTAGACTTCTCCCACATTGCTTGATAGGAAATAGTGGTATAAAATATGCATCTCAGATTGTACGATTGTCAATTAATTTTAATAGATTGCTAGATATCATTTTATCAAAACCAATTATCTTTGTACACAACAATATTGATTACCAGCACCACTTAGCCATCAATATGGTTGAAGCATCCTATAGATTTAACAATGAGTTGTTGCATGGTTTGTTATCCTCTCTCTTCATCCCTATAACTTTTTATATGTCACACCTTATTTGGTGCATGTATTATTTTACTACTAGCATAAGATCTTTAGATCATCATACATTGTATTATTGTGAAACCTTTTGGTTTACCAATTTATTTTTTGTTAATTCAGACAAGTCATGTTCCAAATCTAGTGTACAATTCTTGTTAGTCATTAGACTGCTCTGAATTTCTCTATTTCTATTTCAAATTCATCAAGCACCACCATATCTAGTCTATTTATCATTTTTGTTTTCGTAAAGCATGTATAATTTGTTTATATATAGTAGAAGCACATAAATCATTTTTATCTTATCACTTCCCACAAAAAGTACATTTGTAAGATATACCATCATTCTACTGGAAGCATCTTCTTCTTGTTGTAGATTTGAAAGGTCCTTATTTGTGCGATATTAAGAGAACCTTGTCTATATATTCAAGGTTGTGAAGTTTGATGTTGCATACTTTTAATTATAATAATTGACACTTGTGAATGTGCCCTTGAACTTAATACTCTTTTTCTTCTATTAACCGAGAAGCACTAGGATTTGCTTTTACACTCCCATTATGTATTTGTACTTTTGGGTGCCCGTCCCATTGACCTACTTATGAAGGTCATAAAATTATTAATGTATGATGTCTTCATGCATATAGTGAGTTGTAGTCATGTGTGCATATACTTCACAACTCTGACCCTAGTTCAGTGTAGATTGGAAATATAATTTATGTCTCTTATCTATCTTAGTTATAATTATTTAGATATTGATTTACTAAAAAGAAACTTGTAGATTCCAAACTATGTTTGTCTAATTAAATATGCATATTTCTACTGAATATCTGAATAATAACCTGGTAAGGTTTAGTTCCCTCTAATAGTGTATATTTGGTTCATTTTCCCCATCAGGGTGAATTAAACAATTCCACCACTGGAAAAACCATATCCAAAAATGAATTGCATCATTACATGTAGATGCACCAATCAACACAACAATATTAAATCGAAAGAAAATTTAGATAATAAAAATACATAGTCTCATACCACGTAAAAGGACCTATCTTTCATGAGCTTAATGATATTTCATGGAAATTTCATGAATATATATAATTTAAAGAAAACCTTCAGAATATGTTTTAGGATGGAAACCTATTAATTAACCATCAATTTTAGATACTTTCAATAGAATTTCATGAACATATTCTCTATGACTTATATAGATTCCATCTATATACTTTTATTTTTTATTTTTCCTCATGTTGGCCATGATCTATGGAAAAAACAATTGTCTATTTTATCTATTTTGGTTTGTTAGTTACCTCATAAGAGTTCAACATTTCTTCCTTTCATCTTTGATCCTTTCTTAAGATCTCTAGGAGTATAAACTTTATTCCATTAAGTCATGTCCATGGTTGGATTATCATTACCAACATTAGTTTGTATTTTATTAAGTTACGTCCTTGCATAGAAATCATACAACTCATAATTTAATTTTAATATGAGTAAAATAATATGATGACCATATCTCTAAAATCCACCAAATTCTTAATACAATAACCATACTCTAAAAATCACTTATTCACCACCATTATTTATTCATAACTTTCATTACATAATATATCAATTATTCTTCCTAAAGATGGTTATATGATTTACTCCTCTTATATTGAGGCATTTAGTATTTGAGCCTTCTCTTACCTTTATTTTAATTATATATATTCTTATTACATATGTACTACATGTTATCTAATTTGATATCTCATTAACACTGTGGGTATAACATCCCATTTAATTGCATGTAATTTCTAACTCTCAGTAAGTAGCACAATAAAATAGTAACCAATTTATGGTTGACCATTTATACTTATTGAAATAATCAATGTGTTAATTCCTGTCATTTCTTTGCATTACTCTCTATTCCACTACAACACTGCAAGGTTCTATGTTATATAACACATTGCAGAATTATTTGTTTCCATATAACCTTTCAAGGTTCCCTCTCCCACAATGCTACTATAGCTACCCACAATACTTAGACTTGAGAAAATTAATATAAGTGCAAGGATTAAATACAACCTTTTTCATTCATCAAGCTCGACTATAACCATCTAAAATTTTGTCTATCATGTGTTAAGTATCTTAAATCAATTTTTAAACCATGATAAATAGTGAAAATTTGCGCCATCCATGCATGTAAGCACACAATTGCAACTCATTGTAAGCAAACAAATGAGCCATTCATACATGAAATCACATGAATAAGGAAAATTTAAGCCATCCATGCATGTAAGCGTACAAATGCAGTTTATCATAAGCACATAATGAGTTCAGAAATCATCCTCATTCATCCACAACACTTATCATATGAGAGAATAAATAAAGGTATACATATTCTTATGGGGTGTGTTATGAATTAAAAAAATAGTTCATAATTTAATTACTACATCCTTAACCTTACTAGTTTCATGCGACTGAAGGTTTCCATGGATCTAGATCATGTTCTAGTCTCATTCTAGAGCGGGTGAACCAAAACAAGAGCCTTTCCTCCACTATAGAACAAAGGCATTAACATTAAAAATAGGGACTTGGAAAACTTGGATTGTTGTGCTATACAACAACCCTCCCCATTTCAAAATTTTTATCTATCAATAAAACTTTTAAAAAATCAATAGCCATGATAAGTCTTTTGCTTTTAGGTTAAGTTCAATAATAATCACAACATTGAAAAATCTATACAACACATGAAAATATTTATGAAAAGGTCCGATCCCATTTAAATATTAAACAAGACCTCGTCGTAAAACAAATATAAATGAATGTGTTGGCAATCACCAATGCGATAACGCCATTGGAAAGCGCATATCATAACTTATCAAGAAATCATTCCAAGGGGCCATATAAATCTTCCGATGCGATAAGCCGATAACAATCGGCCATCACTAAAAGCACGAAACACATAACAAATACCCATTTGGAACCTACTGATGTGATTTCATTATTGGAAAGCGTGCTTTCCAATAAAGGTGAAATATAATCGTTAAAGCAAATGTTTGCGGGCCTAAATTACAAGTCAATTATAAATAAATAGAACAACATTTTATTCAAGTGATCCCGCTTACCATCTATCACAATCAGAAATTTACAAAGGAAACAATTAAGCATAATGGTTATACCTTTTGATCTGCGATATGTGATTAATCGCTTATCGCCGATTGGGAAGTTGCGATATTTATTTTTAAAGAACCGTTATTAAAATTCGTGATGCAACATATCTTTATGGCATTTAAGTGTCACGTTGGAAATTATGGAAAACATTAATAGAGAAATTATGGTTTAGTCCTTTAAGGATTTCATCATAGCAGCGTAATATATCAGAATCTATATTATCGATTTCACTTAATTACTGTTATTAATGTATACTGTGTATTATCTTTGAACAAATTTATCCTCTGTTATGTTATTCTGTTTCATTGTGCAGAGCAAGTCTAAATTTATGAATCCAGTGAAAATGACGAAGAAATAAAATAAACAAAAGGCTCCCGTTATAACCAAAGACGAACCAGTGAAAAAGGTCTTGATAGTTGATACTACCTGCCTCGGTCTGGGCAAGGCTTCATGGGAAAGTATATACAATTTACTGGAAGCCGAGGATCCAGAAGAGATTAGAGAAGAAAAGGGAATAGCAGATTCCACTGAAACGTCAGAGAGTACTCTTAAGGATTTGGCTAGCTCTTGTCTTCACAGAATAGTAGCCCACGCTAAAATATTACCCTACAATGACTTGGTCAGATGGGTAATTGAAAGTATCAGCATAATAGATAGAACATTCTTTATAATTGATGGAAGGATATTCGAGTCATTCAGGGCAGAAGATATCAAAAAGATGTACCATTTTCCTGAACCATAGAAGCAATACAACAAGACATTTTTGGAATCCTTTGCTAAGGAAAATGCCGTGGAGTCAGACCATATTAGACAACGGAGGAATTTTCCAAACAAAAACAAGCATGGATCATCGGGTATGTACTTTGTAGACTCCTTAGCATCTCCTTACTACTATGCTGGTGCTATGATATGCAGACTTTTTGGAATCCATGATTCGGCTAGGTTTTCTGTAGAGATGGCACCTTTAATGGAAGCAACACTTAACTCTTATATCATGGATTGGGTGACCATTTTGTCTGAAAAAATGGCCAACCAAATCCTTGATTATAGGAAAAACAGGTTCGTGACTACCCCAGTAATACCCTCGTTTTATATGAGTGCCTACATTTTGGACACCATCTGTTCCAACTCTGATTACCCCATTTTAGGTTGGAAATGGGCTCCACAAAACTTGATCCCCATTCATATCAATCATAAGGAATTGTGGAAAATCCATTATAAAAATCATCTTTATAGAATCTGTCATGGTTTCATTTTGCATATTCATTATGCTATATTCAAAAAACCCGCTCCTCGGCTGTCCGATGAAGCTAGTGTCGACCTAACATCAATTGGTAGTTGGTTTGGTGAAGAGATGTTCACCTACATCAAACATTATGGCAGCACTATTGATCCACATGTCCTCCCCTTGTACATTCCAGATAAATTATTTGCCAGAGAAATAGCTTATCAGATAGCACAAACAGGGATGTCAAGGAACCTAAAGGAGTCCAAAAAAAAAATGTGGCCTTAATTTCCCCTCCAATGTGGTACTTTCACTGCATGACTTCAAACATGCAGAGAAGGAAGCTGAGAAAATTAAAGAGTTAAAGTTAGCAATCATCCCAAAGAGGCAGTATGATCCAAAAGTAGTCGCCTACAATTTCACCTCCCATGTCAAAATTGCCAAGTTTGAACATGAGAAGGATGATTATGATGATTTTTTCACTTCAACTGAGTTATTTTCTCAAGTGAAACATCTAGGAAAAATCAGATTGGGAGCAAGGGGATTAGAGGAATTTTTGAAGTTCAGGGCACAAAGGTTGAAAACACTACCTCTGGACTTATTAAATACTACCTCTATGGTGCAATTGGAAGGCCACTGTGAGGGAAAAACTATTGAAAAGACTCCTGAAAAGGAAAAGAGCCCTAAAAGGGAGCAGACAAAGGAAGGAACTAGTGATATCCTTGATACTGATATAAATATTGATCCTGCTTTAATCAAGGAATGGGAGCAGTTTGACCTAATCACCAAAAAACCGAATAAATCCCAAGAGCTCACTACTCCAAAATCCCCTGAATCACAAAAGCCTGTGGTTATTAGTGTTCCAATTGAAGGGACAAGCGTCCTACCCAAGATTGAATAGGATATAGAAATCATACCCGAAAATCCTACATAGGAGATTGTACTAAGAACATAAAAAATACCACCCCTAGATGTATTGTACAGTTTGAAGCACAGGGCTATGGTTGAAAGACAGAGGAAAAAGAGGAAAATTGATTAAGGACCTCTTCTAACTCCTCAAGATGAAATGATGAATGTGGTATGGAAGGTAGAAGTTAATCCTTTCGAGGATTTAACTAAATTATCTCAGTTTGCAAGGGCCTATACAACAACAACAATGGACAAATCCTTAGAGGTCAACCAGCTAATCAGGGAAAATGATGAAAGAATCACTCAAATTGAAGTGAAATTGGCAGAAGGATAGCAAAGGATTAGTCAACTTGAACAACAACTAGCAGAATAGAGACAACAAAATGAGCAGCTAAGAGAGCAGTTGAAACTGGAGAAACAAAGAATTGATGAGCAGACTCTCCAGAAACAACAAGAGTTGTCTCAAGAGCTATGTTGTTATGAAACCATCTCACAAAAAGATAGAAAAGATAGATCAACGCCTTAGAATTCAGCCTCTTCGAGGGGGCAACCTCCTTTACATTACACAAATGAATGATTCCTTGATGATTCAAATGACAAAACCTCCTTTCTATATATAGGAGTCTAAGGAGTCACAATATAATCTAGCCGACGTAACAATAACGATATAAAGGCACAAAAATAACAATAGAGGGATTCTATGGGGCACATTAATAACAATATGGGGACAATAGGGGCACAACAATATTAATAAGGGATACAACTATAATAGTAATGGGGTAATCACTAGTATTATAGGGACCTAACATGCCCCTCTCTTTCCAAAAAGTGTTGTCCTCAATGCTTGAGTAGTTCTATATGCTTCTGTATAAAATTCTCATCCTCCCATGTGGAATATTCAACGGATAAGTTTTTCCACTTGATGAGATACTCCGAAATTGATCGATTTCGTAGCTGTCGAGTTCTTGTTTCTGTGACTGCTTTCAGTTCCAATATAATTTTTCCTTCCTCACCAAGTTCTGGCAATATTGTTTGAACTAGGATCTTGTCGCATATAAGCTTCCTTAAACATGAAACATGGAAAACTGGGTGCACTCGAGAAGGTGTAGGAATCTCCAATTTGTATGCCATAGTACCAATCTTTTGCAACACCTTGTACGGACCATAATACTTTGGTGATAATTTATTATCTTTCTTAGGTTGCTTGAGGGACATTTGTTTATATGGTTGTAGCCGTAGGAATACCCAATCACCTACATCAAAACTTCTTTCGTTGCGATGTTGATCTGCCTATTGTTTCATTCTATTCTATGCCAACACGAGGTTATCCTTTAAGAGTTGGGGGACTTGTTGTTGATGCTCGATGTGATGTTCCACTGCTTGAACCTTAGAATTTTCTTTTAAATATGATGTGATGGATGGTGGCTGATATCTATAAAGTGCCATAAATGGGGTCATTTTTGTCACTGTATGGAAGGACGTGTTATACCACCATTCAACCAGAGACAACCATTTCACCCATTGTGTCTGTTTATCAAATAGAAAGCAACGAAGATATCCTTCCAAAAATTTGTTTACTATCTTAGTTTGTCCATTATATTGTGGATGATAAGATGAGCTATGAGCTAACTGAGTACCGAGACAAGAAAATAATTTTGTCCAAAAATTTCCAGTGAAAATGGGATCTCTGTCACTTACAATAATCTTTGGGTTTCCATGTAGCTTTTGAATTATTTCCATAAATGCAGTAGAAACTATACTGGCTTTAAATGGATGTGATAATGCACAAAAGTGTGCATACTTGGTAAGTCTGTGAACTACCACCATGATGACACTCTTTCCATTAGACTTGGTAAACCTGCGATAAAATCCATTGAAACCTCCTCCCAACATTGGCTTGGAATGGATAAAGGTTGTAATAGACCCAGGGTCTTAATTGTTTCAACTTTATTTTGTTCGTAAACCAAACATTCCGGCACAAACTTTTGAATATCCGATTTAAGGCCATCCCAAAAAAATTCCTTTTTAACCCTGTGGCGAGTTTTTAAAAATCCTAAGTTCCCTCCTAAGGTAGAAGTGTGCAACTGCATAAGAATATTTTTCTTGAGCTAGGAATTCTTACAGAGGTATAAGCGATCTTTGTACCATAACGAATCATTTTTCCAGCTAAATGTATTAGATGTACTAGAATGTTGTTGTAACTTTCGAATAAGTTCCCACACTTCTTCATCATTCTTCCATTCCTCCCTTGCTTCATTTATCCAACTTGGTTGGATAATAGAAATGGCGCACAACAATGCTTCCACATCCTCATCCTTTCTTGAGAGTGCATCTACCACCACATTTTGCTTCCCTTTTTTGTAGTTGATTTCAAAGTCATAACCCAACATCTTTGTGACCCACTTTTGTTTCTCTTCAGAGGATAATATTTGTTCTAAAAGTATTTAAGGCTATCCTGATCCGTTTTTACCTTGAAGTGTCTTCCCATTAGGTAGGGTCGCCATTTCTTAAGTGCATGTAGTATTGCCAACATTTCCTTCTCATAAATAGCTATGTGTAAAAACTTTCCCTTGATTGGATGACTTTCAAAAGCAATGGGTCTTTTATCTTGCATTAAAACAACACCAATTCCATTTCCTAAAGCATCACATTCCACAACATAGGTTTTTTTGAAGTCCAGTGTAGCTAAGATCGATGCTTGGCACATTGCCTCTTTAAGATGTTCCAAGGCCTTTGTTGCTTCTGGAGTCCATGAAAGTGCATCTTTCTTCAATAATGTTGTTAGAGGTGCCGCTATTGTCCCATAATTCTTAAAAAACTTGCAATAATACCCTGTTAACCCAAGAAATCGTTGCAGATGCTTTATGGATGTGGGGATTTTCCATTCCTTAATGGCTTAAATTTTGCTAGGGTCTACCTTAACTCCTTCATGAGATACAATATGACCCAGATATTCCACCTCTTATACTCCAAAGAAACATTTGGATCTTTTTGCATATAATTGTTTCTCCTCCAATAGTTGTAGCACCCTGTCAACATGTTCAACATGATCCTTCCAAGACTTGCTGTAGATTAGTATATCATCAAAAAATCTAACACACATTTTTTAAGGAAGGGTTTGAAAATGGAATTCATCAAACCTTGAAATGTAGAAGGTGCATTGGTAAGGGCAAAAAGCATGACCAAAAATTCATAATGACCCTCATGAGCTCTAAATGCTGTTTTCAGAATGTCTTTAGTTTCATTCTGATTTGATGATATCCTAAATTAAGATCCAACTTGGTGAAGTAAATTGATCCATGCAATTCATCCAGTAATTCATCAATGATAGGAATGGGAAACTTATCTTTAATAGTGAGCTTGTTGAGCTCCCTATAATCTAGACACATGCACCATGATCCATCCTTCTTATGCACCAATACTACTGGAGCAGAGAAAGAACTTTGACTAGGTTGAATTATACCAGCCTCTAGCATTTCTGCAACCATATGTTCAATTTCACTCTTTTGGGCATAGGGATATTTGTACGGCCTGATGTTTGGAGGAACACTTCCTGGAATCAGATGAATAGCATGATCATGATCATGAATAGGTGGGAGACCTTTGGGAGTCTCAAATGCCTTGGAATGATTGTCTAAGACTTTTTGGAGATCTAGAGAAGTAGATGATTTCGATGTGGAAACATTTAGAGAACATAATTGTGCAATTACACCTCTTTGTTCTTTTTTTAGAAGCTTTGTCATACCATTAGAGCTGATTATCTTTCCCGGTTTCCCTGCAATACCCCTTAATTCAACTTCCTTTCCTTCCACAAAAAATTTCATGAAAAGTTCTTGAAAATTAAAATCTATTATACCCAAGGATTGTAGCCATTGGAATCCTAGTACAACATCAACACCTCCCATTGGAATGGAAAGCATTGGGCTAGTCTATACATATTCTCCCATGGATAGCTTGATATTATGGCACTTTCCAGAGCAATTTATTGTTCCTCCATTTGCAACCATCACTTGAAACTCTGGTGCTGGATATAGGAAGCAATTCAATTCTTTTGCTACCTTACAATGAATAAAATTATGGTACTTCCTGAATCAATCAACACTATTACCTTTTTCTTCTTGATTTGTCCTTCTATCTTGATGGTTTGAGAAGTGGTAATTCCATCCAATGCATTACAAGATATGGTCGGATTCATTTTTTATTTATATAGACTTTGTTCCTGGAGTATATCCTCTTCTTTTGACCTTTCTTTCTCCTTTTCTTCTTCCTCTTCACAATCTATGTAGAATAATTTCTTCTCAACAAACTTATGACCTTTAGTGTATTTGCTATCACAACTGTAACAAAGCCCTTTTGCTCTTTTTTCTTCCAATTTTTGTGGTGTCAACCTTATAGGTTGTGGAAGACTAGGGGCAACAACACCCATCTTTATAGTTGTGAGTGGTATGCTTCCTGGTTGCCATAATTTTGCTTTCCATTTTTCCTGCTAACCTGAATGCCTTCTCTAATGAATCAGGTTCCCATAGGTCAACATCATGTTGGATATTATCCTTTAAAGTCCCTATGGACACATCAATCCTATGCTCCTCTGGAATATTTTTTACCCTTATGTTCAATTTTTGGAACTCCTCAATGTGCTTCATTATTGAACCCTTTTGTTTGAGACTTATCAATTGGCAAAAAAAAGCGTTTCTTTTTGTATCCTCATAATGTGCTATCAATTCTTCCATAAAAATTTCCCAAGTGATAATTTTTTTACGAGAGCAAAGCCATTGATACCAGACAAACTGATTTGGTTCCAAATATAAAGTTGTAATACATACCTTTTCTGTGTTTTGCACATTATTGAGATAAAAAAATTGCTCCATCTGTAATATCCATGTTGTAGGATCCTTGCCATCAAACTTCCTCATATCGATGTTTGGAATATGGTCGGTATTCAATCCAATATTAGAGTCTATGAAATCATGATTAACATTTCTTTTGTTGACATCATGAGTTTCCTTTACTACCCTTTCACCATTAGTAAGTATTTCTTGTAGAAAATTTGTCAAATCTGTCTTCAAATCTGTGTTCAAATTGTCCATCTTAGCTTCCATGCCATTCATCGTAGCTTCCACGCCATTTATCTTAGCTTCTGTTAGCTTTTGTGAGAGTGACATTTGTTGCACTTGGTCTTGTAATTTTGATATATCATGTAGCATTTTTTCATCTTCTTCATGAGTCATGCTAGAGCTTTTAGGTTGCTTATTAGGTGTTTTCATTTTCTTTCCTCGAGGTATCATTTACCGATAATAATGCTCTACTATGCCCTTTGAATTCCTTAAAAATAATTTTTCAAACCAAGCTTAAGAAAGAATTTAAAATAATCTGCACACCTTTTTTCACTTTGTAGGAGCTCGATATTTCCTCTGATGTATCTCTGTAATTTTAGATCATCTAGTTTTGAAACTACAAACTATAGTAGCCCTTTGTGTCATCTTTCCAATGCCACCAGTCTGATCCAAATTGGATTCTCCAAGGAAAAGTTATGCCCAATATGCCACAGTGACCTGATTATAGAATGGTTCAGTAGAGCGAACCTGTACGACATACCATGTGTCTTTGTTTCGACCTTTGGCTCTGAAAAATATATACAAGAAACTGTAGTCTGTCCCCTTTATGTACCTTCTTATGAAATTTCAATCCGGTGCTCAGAGAGAAAGTTATGACGATTTTCCCCAGGTCACCTATTTGGAATGTAATTCACGAGTCTGCAAAAAGACCAACTTCCTCAGATCATATCTCCGTAAATATAGTGCAAAAAGCTTTGAAATTCAGATCCAAGGTTCAGTGCGATTTCTTCTCAAATGGGTTCTTTTCACTTTTGAAATGTTGTAGAAAAAAAGTTATAGCGAAAATGTCACAATGACTTATTTGGAGTAGTGAACCCTAGAATCCAAAAGCTCTGATACCAAATGTTATGAAACCAGCTCACAAAAAGATAGAAAACATAAATCAACACCTTATAATTCCACCTCTTTGAGGGGGCAACCTCCTTTACATTACAAAAATGAATTATTCCTTGATGATTCAAATGACAAAACCTCTTTTCTATATATAGGAGTCTAAGGAGTCACAATATAACCTAGCCAACCTAACAATAACAATATAAAGGCACAAAAATAACAATAGAGGGATTCTATGGGGCATAGTAATAACAATATGGGGACAATATGGGCACAAAAATATTAATAAGGGATATAACTACAATAGTAATGGGGTAATCACTATTATTATAGGGACCTAAAATAAGCAGGCTTTAGATGACAATTGAGCAGGAAAAGAAGGAAAAGGAAGATCAAACTACAGAAATGCAAGTACAGATAGAAAAGCACACGGGTTATCCACAGGTTAGCGAATTCAAAAAGGAAGCCTTGGAGATAACCAAAGCCTTGTCCCGGCAGTTGAACATCCTTTGCCATAACATATAATTGGTCGACGCATTGTGCGATATCTCTGCATCACTGATTGAGAAGTCAGTGGACGCTAGACTGGAATTGGAAAAAAAAAGATGAAAGGATAAAAAATTTTCTTTCTTGGCAAGATTTCATAGAAGGAATGGGTATAAATTTGCCAAAAATACAAGAATTGCACAAGGAAATCTTGTTTTCAGAATGGGAGTTTGAGCTAACGAAAGCCAAAAGAGAAACTTCAAGATGGAGAGCTGCAATGAATGGTTTGATTGAATTAGTAAATAACAGTTTACATATGTCTAAGTTGATCTCTGATTTCTCTCCAGGTAAATTCCCCAAAGAAAAGGTACTGGAACATCATTGGAGATAAGAGTTGGCGAGTAGAGAAAAGCATATCAGAGAAGTCTAAAACTTGATATGGGAAACATTCTGGTTTTTTCTAGTCAAGCCACATAGCTAGCAAATGGCCATGAAATGCCTTTCCGATGTGTTCAACAGCATGATCCCTGAACTCTTCGATGCCACTTACACAACCCAGCTACACTCCAGGATGAGTCAACGTCCAGAAATCCAGCCAATGCTCGCAATCTGTCAGTTACAAGCACAAGAAAAGAAGCCAATTCAGTGAATTAGTTTAGTCGCTGTGGCACTGCTAGTTTTATAGCAAATCCCAGATTTTCATGTCTACAGTTAGAACAACACATAGCGATTTTTGTTGATAGTTAGTTTTTATTTTTATTATTTAAGACTCTTTCATGTATTTAGAAAGGGTCCTCAAATTTGTAAAAACTTGACTTGGGAGTTGCACTTTTGTACTTCTTAATATTTTTTTATCAAAAGTGGATCAAGGTTTTGCATTTTTAAGAAAGAATCTTTTTTAAGACTTGCACTTTTACATATTCTGCAGGTTTCTCAAATAGGAAAGTAGAATCAGAGTGTTGTTTACATCTGAAGGATTCAAATGCATACTGTACTTCTATCATTGCTTTTGCCTTATTTATTTATTTATGTGAATGAACATTTCTTAAAACTTGCTATTGTTGATATATGTATGTTTTTCAGATAATTCTTTAGCATATCATTTCTGAAGGTTTTAGAATTGTTATCATTTGAATATATATGTCAGTGATATATATTGTGATGAATGTGATAATGTTTTTATAATTACTTTGTTTAATTTCTTAAAAAAAGTAATCATTATATGAATGCATCTTTCTATTGATAAGTAAGCCATCTATATGATTATTTATCCTTTAGGAATAATCAGAAATCACATTGTTAAATAGGATACCTGGGTTAGATTAGCATATTTGTATATTTTTGAATTGTAGGATAAAACACTTATCACCTCCGTTACACATTATAAAACAATCACCCATCAGCTCATACATGACTGGGAAATTGGTCCCATTATATCCAGTTGTAGCCACCACACCAAACGGAAAAGGAGCTGCACTAAGGTCTGAACCGGGTAGCTTTCCCCGATGTTGATGCGATGATTTTAGAGGCATCAATGTTTTTGGTGCTAGAAGGAGGGAATGAACTGTGAATGGTGAGAAAATCGAAATCTATAGCCCAATCTAAGAGTAAATCTCCCTCACCATCTCCTCCAACTTCTCCTCACATTCTAAATCTCCCATTTTCAAGCGAGAAGTTGAAAAGACAACACCCACTGTTGAAAACTTGAACATATCAGACAATTATTCCCTTGAACCCCCTGAAGTTCAATCTTTAATTCATAAACTTCAAGGGTTTTTAATATCTCAAGAAGAGTCTGAGTTCTCCCAAGGTAGTGTGACTTCACAATACATTCCGTGTTAGCCTCTTACAAGATTAGAGAGTGAAAAGCTTGGTATTGAACCAACAGAATTTCCTCTGCCTAGTCGGAAAAGAGCTAGGAAGACACCTTTAGAGTCTGACAGTGAGACTCTTTAATCATCATCATCCATTTCATCCAATCCATTGCAAAGTCAACCATCCATTCCCCAACTTCATATCATAGTCCAACAGGGTACAGGTACTCCGACATCCTCTACCCAACCACTTGTAACTACATCCTCACTTTCTTCCTCTATTAGTGCGACAATGGCACAGAATCAACCACAACCGAGGCCATGGACAAATCCAGGGGTAGTCACAATGCCTGCACCCTTGAGTCAATTACTGACCCATCCTGAAAAGTGGTTGTCAAAGTTTAATCCTGATATCGACATACTAGCAAAAGAACACATAAATTACTTTATGTTGTCAATAAAATTAAATGGAGTGATAGAAGAAGATGATGTTGTAAGGATTTTCCCATACACCTTACATGGAGTAGCTGGATCATGGTATTTTTTGTTACCACTAGGATCCATTAATAGTTGGAATGCTTTCCAAGAGCAGTTTTTAACTAAGTTCGGAGATGATAGGTCCACAACAACATTAATCAATGATTTCTCCAATCTTAAAGCTGAGTCAAAGGAACCCATTAGTATTTCAACTCACGATTTAATAAGCTCTTAAATAAAATTCTTGCTATGTCTAAGATTAGTGAAGAAGTTCGAAGCGAATGGTATATTTCTTCTTTACCTTCAAATATAGCCATATTCGTTGATAGGGCTACAAAGCCCGTCTTAGCAGAGAATATGAAAGAAGCGATCACCGTCGAAAAACGTATTGTTGCTTTAGAAAAGAAAACCACTGTTGAGAAAAGAAAGTCCAAAAAGGTTACTTTTAAAGATGATTCGAAAAATAAAGTAGCTAAAGATCCATATGATATGGAGGGTTTCCAAAAAGTTTTTAAGACTGTGTCTAATGAAATGGTAGAGATAAAGAAACATGTGGCTGAAACCTCCACTAAAAAACCAATTAGGAAATTCAAAAGAATTGAAACAAAACCACCTAATGCCATATCTAATGCAGAATCAGATCCAGATAATGATGAGGATGAAGACACAATTTTTTCATCAGAGGAAACAGAAGAATATGATATAGTCGAATGTCACGGTATGTGGGACTTCATTTTGCCCAACTCTGATACTGAAAGTGAACAGGAATATCTCCCAGTAAATACCAGATGTAAAATCACTGCAAAGCCTATTCAAACAACTCAAAAGAAGAAAAATATAACCCCTACTACCAAAGATAAGGCTACCATGAATAAAACTCCAATTTTGCCCACTCAAAATAAGCCATCATCTCCCAATCCACCCTCATCATCCAAGACATTGGTAGTCTCTGATTCTATTGATTACAACATTATTGAAGACATGAAGAAGACTACAACGAATATTTCTTTATTTGAGCTTAGCAAGCTCAAACATCAATATAAATTTTTGCTCAAAGAGTTAAATGTAGTTCCTTCTTCTCCTCTTCCAAATGTTGTGTTATTTAAGGCGACTAAAGGATTAGGTAAGCCACCATCGGATAAAGTAGATTCTACTAATGTTTTTTTTATTAGAGACAGATCTAATTCTCATACTCCTTTTCTCTTGACCTATGAGATCTACAATAGAAATCTACATAACTGCTTAATAGATTTAGGGGCTTCATCAAACATAATGCCAGCCTCAGTTTGCTCAAAATTAAACATTTAGCCCTGAAAATATGTAGTACATATTGTTCAGTTAGGTCGAACTAAGGTTCAAGTCTTAGGAGAGATTAATTCAGTCACCATTAGGTTATCAGTTGATCCTAGAGTAGTCCAAAGAATTGATATATTGATTGTTGACATCCCTGAGTTTTATGGTTTAATTTGAAGCAGGGATTGGTCTAAGAAACTCCATGGTTACATTTCTACTGATTCGTCTCATATGTGGCTTCCCTATAAAGGGAAACCAAATCAAATCAAAATCGATCGAAAGAAGCACATGACCCATACTGTAACAGAGTTTGAGCAAGAAAACCAACCTATAGCTTTCAATAACAACATTCTCATAAATTACTTAGCTGAATAATTCTTTGGTAATTTTAATGCTCAATCATCACCTTTTTCTATTAATAGTTTCACATCACAGATAGAAAATTTCTCTCATACAAATACCTCAAGGTGTGTTACTATTGTTGAAGAAATTGTAAATACGCCTATAGATAAACCTGTATTTTGGTATTTATATTTTGATGGATCAAAATCCAATGACGGTGCAGGAGTAGGATGTATTTTAGTTAGTCCTGAAGGGGGAAAACTATGCTATCATGCAGACTAGAATTTGAGTGTAAAAATAATATTGTTGAACATGAGGCATTGATTGAAGGGCTCTATAAAGCGATAGGCTTGAAGATTCAATATCTAAAAGTATTTGGTGATTCTGAGATTGTCATCAAACAGGCAAGGAATATTGTCCATTGCCTTTTAGGAAATCTCAAGCATTATCAGCCCTTGCTTCAAGACCTCATTTCTTACTTTCTAGCATTTAATATTTCTCCTATTCCCAGATCTCAGAATGCAACAACTGATTTATTAGCTAGTGTTGCCTCTAAGCTCCTTCCACCTAAGGATTACAGTCCTGATAGGTTTTCAGTTGAATTAGTTTTAATACCATCTATTCCAGACAATGTCACCAATTGGCAGGTATTTAATCATGATGAAGACATTTTAAATTTATTAACTACTGAAAAATCTTATGATGACCAGATTATTGATGAAAATGATCATGATCTTCAAATAAAACAAATATTGAATGAGAATTCTATACCTAAATCTGTGGTCAAACTTGAAGATCTCTATGATATCAAGGATAGGTTCAAAAAAGTCACTACTTCAAAACTTCAAAGTTCTACTTTAAGGTTTGAATTAGTAAATCTTGGCACTGAGGCCAACCACAAAATGTTAATCTGGGACTAGGACTCACTTGAGAAGAAAGATTTTCTTTTATCAGATTGTTAAACAAATATAAAATGTTTTTTCTTGGAATTATGACGATCTGAAAACATATGATACTTCTATCATACAACACACAATTCCAATGATTTTGACGAGAAACCCATACAACAAAAATTGAGGAAAATTCACCCAAATCTAGAGAGTCAAATCAAAGCAGAGTTGAATAAACCGTTGAAAGCTAAGATAATTTTCTCAGTCAGACATTCTAAATGGGTTTCTAACTTGGTACCTGCTAGGAAGAAAAATGGTGATATTAGGATTTGCATTGATTTCAGAAATCTCAATAAGGCATGCCAGAAAGATAATTTCCCATTACTAACAATGGAGCAGACATTTCATTCAGTAGCTAGTTCAGAGTTAATTTCTTTTCTGGATGGTTTTTCTGGATATAACCAAATATTGGTGCATCCATATGACAGGCTAAAAACTATATTCATAACCAAATGGGGAACATATGCTTATCAGAAAATGCCTTTCGGTTTGATTAATGCTGGAGCTACTTTCCAAAGAGTAATGGATATAGCATTCAAGGGTTTTAATAGGTCAGGTTGTCTACCTAGACGACATAACTGTCTTTTCCAAGAAAAGAACAAATCATCTACATGATTTGAAACAAATCTTTGAACAATGTAAAAGGTATGGGATTTCTTTAAATCCCAAGAAATTATTATTTTCTCTTGATGAAGGTAAACTCTTAGGATTTATCATATCTAAAGATGGCATTTACATTGATCCAGACAGGATCAAAGAGATTTCTGATATTTCTCTACCACACAATAAAAATCAACGCAATCATTTTTAGGACAAATAAATTTTATAAAAAGATTCGTTCCTGATTTTTCTCAGATTGTTTTACCTTCACAGACCATGATTAAGAAAAAAATAGTTTTTAAATGGGGACATAACGAGAAAGAAGACTTTGATTCAATCAAACAGGAAATCATTAATGCTCCTACATTGAATACTCCAAATTTTTCTAATCATTTTATTTTGTATACTTTAGCATCTGAAACATCTTATGCAGCTATGTTAACGCAAATCAATGATCAACAAGTTGAAGCACCCATATCCTTCTTCAGTTCTAATTTACAAGGTGCTGAACTTAACTATTCTGAAGTAGAAAAACAAGCTTTTGTTGTGTTTAAATCTATTAAACACTTTAGGCCATTCCACGTAACAATACATACAAAAGTAATAGTCCCATTCTCTATAGTGAGACAATTGCTAGTCCAAAGGGAAGTAGGAGAGAAGAGAGCCAACTGGGTTACAGCATTATAGGAGTATGATTTAGATATTAAACCAACGAAAATTGTAAGAGGACAGGGTTTTTGCAGGTTATTAGTAGGAGCTTCTAATATTCCAGAACATGAAGATTCAGATAATGCTCTTCAAGTAAACGAGATAAGTATCATGAATTCTGAATCTTAGTGTGCAGATCTGGTCTTTTATTTAAGAAATGGATATGCTCCTCCTAGTTTTAGTTACAAAAACAAATGTGCCTTAAGATTAAAAGAAAAACACTTCGAAATCATTGATGATGTGTTATTTAGAAGGAATTATGATTCGATTTTGTTAAGATGCCTTGAAAAAACTGAAGCACAAAAGGTTTTGTAGGAATTACATGATGGTCCAGCATGTGGACATTTTGGAGGTTATACAACAACTCACAACATAATACATGCTAGATATTATTGGCCCACTTTATTTAAAGATGCCCATGACTATGTATGGAAATGCAAAATATGCCAAACTGCTAGTGGGAGACAAAGGAAACTAGCCTTTTCTTTACAACTAGTGAACATTGAACAACCATTTGAGAAATAGGGGTTGGATATCATAAGAGAGAGATTGTTCCATATTCATCCAAGAAACACAGATACATCCTTACAGCCATGATTACTTCACGAAAGTGGGTAGAAGCAATTCCTTTGAAGGTATCCAATTCTGATGCAATCATTGAGTTCATTGATCAATTCATCATTACCAGGTTTGGTGTGCCTAATGCCCTCGTTTTTGACAATGCATCTTATTTTTATGGAAATACCATACTTGAATTTTCTCTTAAGAGAGGATTTAAATTAAAATATTTTTCAAACTACTACCCTCAAGGTAATGTTTTGGCAGAATCAGCTAATAAGAATCTCGTTAAGATTATTAAAAGAATTGTTGATCATAATCAAAAGAATTGGCACAAGTCTTTGATATTTGCATTATGGGCAGACTGCATAACTCAGAAGGCCTCAATAGGTACTTCTCCATTCAACTTAGTGTATGGGAAAGAAACTGTAATACCAGCAAACTTAGCACTCCCATCTCTGGCCCTAGTACAATTTATTGAAGAAAATCCTTCGTCCTCTATTCAATTAAGATATGATCAAATACTTAAATCAGAGGAGGAAAGGGAAAAAGCCAAAATTACACATGCAAAACATCAACATGTAATTAAATCTTCTTTTGATGAAAATTCTACCAACCCAAAATTTTTACAAATCGATGATCTTGTTTTGAAATAGGACAAAGCACACGAAGACAAAGGTACACATACCAAATTTCAAAAGATGTGGGTTGGACAGTTTCAGATTATTGAGAAGATAGGCTCATCAACGTTCACACTACAAGACCTATCACGAAAGAGATATTCTCTTCCTGGCAATGGGCTTATCTTGAAGAAATTCTTTACTTAAGGAGGTAACCCGTTCTTACCAGTAAATATTCATTATGCAAGTTTGTTTATTTTGATTTTTATTTGTAGATAGTAATGTTGTAAATAGTCTTCCATTGACCTTTTACTATTGGAAAGTTCTTTAATAAAATATTGTAAAAACTTACTTTCAGTAGATGGAAATCCTTAAGGAAAAGATTAAAGTCTTAGAAAGATAGATAAAATATAAAACTCTGAGAACCTCTTTTAGATTTGTAAAATCTTCACAAGCCTTGAAAATACTGTAAATCAAGTTTTAAAGAGATGAGAGAGGTTATTTGTAAGAAGTAAAGACTTTTCCAGACTTAGTATTAACAACTCTAAAATTGTCATCCATAAACTCTTAAGGAGAAAGTTATTCACCCCATCCATTAAGTTTATGATTTTTCAAAGTGTAATTTTAAAATATGTCTGATATAAAAGATAAGGCGTCTCTCATAAGCTTGCTTACCATGATCATAGGGAACTAATTAAACTAACATTACCAATATTGCATGCCAAAACATGGTAATGGCTTATAATCATAAGACAAGGGGTCTCATCACGAGCCAGCTTGTTCAATCCAATTACAACCAGTGAATGGAATTGTCAACAACTGGCCACCAAACTAGGACAATGGCCTTTTATCTTTTAAAAAATTGAACAAATAAAAATCAAAAAAGAAAAAAAATATGTCTAAACATATATTTTTGAATTTATATTTCAAAAGTTATATTCTTATATGGATGAGACAATGAATGATTAAGTGGTTAAAAGGTAACCCTGCCAAGACTATGAATGTTTGCTAGTAGCAGAGGCACTACCTGTGACAACAAAGTAAACTTAAAAGCTAAGTTGGAGAAGCCCCCTGCTTTATCTATATCAACCAATCAAAGCTTGAAGAAGCCCAAAATGTTTTCATTTTTAAGATTGGAAAAGAAAATTACAAAAAAATGTTATTATATTCAAAGTTAATTTTTATTTAACTATTCTTAGATGGTCTTCTTTATCCTCAATGGTTTCCAAATTAAGAAAGCTATAGATATTACATTGTTTTCTCAGAGATAACTATTTCTCCTAGTGAATCGCCAATCGTTGTTCTATGCACAACCCTCCCCATTTCAAATTTTTTATCTAAAGCTTTAACAAGAAATGGGTCCCCTTTTTAGAACTTAGATAAAATCAATAAAACTTTAAAAAAATCAATAGTCATGATAACCCTTTTGCTTTTAGGTTAAGTTCAATAATAATCGCAACCTTGCAAAATCTATACAACACAAGAAAATCTTTATGAAAAGGTTCGATCTGATTTAAATGTTAAACATGACCTTGTCGTAAAACAAATATAAATGAATGTGTCACATCCTTTGTTTAAAGTATAGACTTAAGGTTTCGATTAGCAATCGTCGATGCGATAATGCCACAACTTATCAAGGAATCACTCCAAGGGGCCATATAAATCTTCCAATGCGATAATCCGATCGTAATTAGCCATCACTAAAAGCATGAAATGCATAACAAATACCCATTTGGAACCTGTCGATGCGATTTCATTATTGGAAAGTGCGCCTTCCAATAAAAGTGAAATATAATTGTTAAAGCAAATGTTTGTGGGCCTAAATTACAAGTCAATTATAGATAAACAACAAAACATTTTATTCAAGTGATTTTGCTTACCATCTATCGCAATCGGAACTTTAGAGTGGAAACTGTTAAGAATAATGGTTATACCTCCCGATCTGCTATATGCGATTAATCGTTTATCGTTGATCGGGAAATTACGATATTTATTTTTAAAGAACCTTTATTAAAATTCGTGATGCAACATATCTTTATGGCATTTAAGTGTCACGTTGGCAGTTATAGAAAACATTAATAGAGTAGTTATGGTTGAGTCCTTCAAGTATTTCATTCGTAGCAATGTAATATATCAAAATCTGTATTACCCATTTCGCTTAATTACTATTATTATTGTATACTATGTATTAGCTTTGAATGAATTTATCCTCTGTTACGTTATTCTGTTTCGTTGTGCAGAGCAAGTATGAATTTATGAATCTAGCGAAAATGATGAAGAAATCAAAGAAACCAAAGGCTCCCATCATCACCAAAGAGGAACCAGTGAAAAGGGTCTTGATAGCTAATACTACGTACCTCAGTCTAGGCAAGGATTCATGGGAAATCATATGTAATTCACTGGAAGCTGAGGATCCAGAAGAGATTAAAGAAGAAAAGGGAACAACAGATTCCACTGACAAGTCAGAGAGTACTCTTAAGGATTTGGCCAACTCTTATCTTCACAGAATTGCAGCCCGCGCTAAAATATTACCCTACAATGTCTTGGTCAGATGGGTAATTGAAAGTATCAGCATAACAGACAGAACATTCTTTATGGCTGATGGAAGGATGTTCGGGTCATTTAGGGTGGAAGATATCAAAAAGATGTACCATTTTCTTGAACCACAAAAGCAGTACAACAAGGCATTTTTTGAATCCTTCGCCAAGGAAAATGCCTTGGAGTCGGACCCTATCAGACAATGGAGGCATTTTCCAAACAAACACAATTATGAATCATCAGGTATGTACTCTGTAGACTCCTTAACATCTCCTTACTGCTATGCTCGTGCTATGATATGCAGACTTTTTGGAATCCATGATTCGGCTAAGTTTTCTATATATGGTACCTTTAATTGAAGCAACAGTTAACTCTTATATCATGGATTGGACGAAAATTTTGTCTGATAAAATGGCCAACCAAATCCTTGATTATAGGAAAAACAGGTTTGTGACTACCCGGGTAATACCCTCATTTTATATGAGTGCCTACATTTTGGACACCATCTATTTCAAATCTGATTACCCCATTTTAGGTTGGAAATGGACTACAAAAAACCCGATCCCCATTCATATCTATCATAAGGAATTGTGGAAAGCCCATTATAAAAATAATCTTTATAGAATCTGTCATGGTTTCGTCTTGCCTATTCATCATGCTATATTCAACAAACCTACTCCTCAGTTGTCTGATGAAGCCAATGTCGACCTAACATCAATTAGTAGTTGGTTTGGTGAAGAGATGTTCACCTACATTAGACTTTTTGGCAACACTACTGATCTACATGTCCTCCCCTTATACATTCCTGATAAATTATTTGCCAGAGAAATATCTTATCAGATAACACAAACAGGGATGTCAAGGAACCTAAAGGAGTCCAAAAAACAAATGTTTCCTTTATTCCCCCTCCAATGTGGTACTTTCACACTACATGACTTCAAACATGCAGAGAAGGAAGTTGAGAAAATTATAGAGTTAAAGTTAGCAGTCATCCCAAAGAGGTAGTATGATCCAAAAGCAGTCGCCTACAATTTCACCTCCCATGTCAAAATTTCCAAGTTTGAACATGAGGAGGATTATTACGATGATTTGTTCACTTCAGCTGAGTTATTTTCTCAAGTGAAACATCTAGCAAAAATCAGATTGGGAGTAGAGGGATTAGAGGAATTTTTTATGTTTAGGGCACATAGGTTGCAAACACTACCTCTGGACTTGTTAAATACTACCTCTATGGTGCAACTGGAAGGCCACTATGAGGGAAAAACTATTGAAAAGTCTCCTGAAAAGGAAAAGAGCCCTGAAAGGGAGCAGACAAAGGAAGGAACTAGTGAGATCCTTGATATTGATATAAAAATTAATCCTGCTTTAATCAAGGAATGGCAGCAGTTCGACCTAATCATCAAAAACATGAATAAATCCCAAGAGCTCACTACACCAAAATCGCCCGCAGCACAAAAGCCTATGGTTATTAGTGTTCCAATTGAAGGGACAAGCGGCCTACCTAAGATTCAACAGGATATAGAAATCATTCCCGAAAATACTACGGAGGAGATTATACTAAGAACATAAGAAATACCACCCTTAGATGCATTCTATAGTCTGAAGCACACGGTTGTGGTCAAAAGACAGAGGAAAAAGAGGAAAATTGATCAAGGATTTCTTCTAACTCCTCAGGACGAAATGATGAATGTGGTATGGAAAGCAGAAGTTAATCCTTCTGAGGATTTAACTAAATTATCTCAGTATGTAGGGGCTTATATAGCATCTTCAATGGACAAAGCCTCAGAGGTCAGCCAGCTAATCAGGGAAAAGGATCAAAGGATCACTCAACTTGAAGTGCAATTGGTAGAAGGAAAACAAAAGATTAGTCAGCTTGAACAGAAGCTAGTAGAACAGAGGCAACAAAATGAGCAGCTAAGAGAGCAGTTGAAATTGGAGAAACAGAGGATTGATGAGCAGAATCTCCAGAAACAACTGGAGTTGTCTTAAGAACTAAGAAGGCTTCAGATGACATTTGAGCAGGAAAAGAAGGAAAAGGAAGATCAAATTGCACAAATGCAAGTACAAATAGAAAAGTACAGGGGTTATCCATAGGTTAGTGAATTCAGAAAAGAAGCCTTGGAGATAACCAAAGCTTTGTCTCGGTAGTTGAACATCCTTTTCAATTATGAACAAAGTAAATTAATTGCAAAGTGTTGCGAAATTGTGCCCATATCCAGTCAATCTGAGTTATTGAAATCAACACATAGAATCTCAAGACTATAGAATGATGATCTCCTTTCAACAGACATAAAAATCACAATTTATTTCCAGAACAACCAGAGAAACTAATCAATGGTTTCATTCCGCCCTACCCTACGGATTTGATTGTTGATTACCCACAAGTCTACTGCATTACACAAGAATCTCATTGACTTAGTTAGGGAAGATGGATATGTTGGCTCTCTAGATATGCATTAATTATAGGAAAAATCAAGATCTATAGGTTTCCTCTACCCTCGTGAAGCATACCATATGGCGTCAATGTTTCCTCCCGATCATGTTATCTTAAGATTAGGTTTCCCTACTACCATAATTCTAGTATAGAATAAAAACAATTCCTTTTCTTCTTTCCTTTTTCTCTGTTAACCGGCTTTTACCTTACTCCAATATCCCTCTTAAAATGGTGATTTATTTATTCCCCTTCACGAGAGAGATGGGTAAACATCAAAATCGTTCCCTTCTATGCATATCTAAAGTCTTGCAATTCTGCCTCCTTGCAGTCATTTCTAAAAAGAGCATATAACACCTTAGTTCAGTATTCGCGAAGCATGGAAAAACCATTCTATAATTAGAAAAAGACAAATGTGAGGGGACACTAAGTTGAGAATCGACACATATACCAGAGAAGGATGAAATACTACTCCCTTGCGTTGTGTGAATTAAACAAGTTTTACTTGCAATCAGGGAAATCCTAACTAATTTACGTTGTTAGATGGAAAAATTATGGATAAACATTATCAAACTGAATGCTTTTGTGGCATTAAAAACATGTTGACCATTATCCATTGAATTATTTTGTGGGAAACTCAATCCGCAATCGAATGCCTCCAGATTAGTAGTTAAGGGATTTGAAAGGGAATCAACAGTCATCAACAAAATTGGAAAGGTGTTGTTGCTTTAAATCAAACCATAAAACACGCTTCTAAATTTTCCATAATCGAGCATGCCTTAAAGCTCAAAGGAAGCTACAAGAATAACAGAGCATACTATAGGAAAATAAAAGTGTGCTATAGGAAGAACAAAGTGTGCTACAAGAAGAACAAAAGGTACTATAGGAGGGGCAGAAGGTGCTATAAGAGAGTCCAAAGGTAACAAAACATCTACAGGATGAGGAAGATTCCCAAAAAACATTCGAGAAGGACTTCCTAGAGCTACAGGAGCCTTGTCCACAACCTAATTTGAGTTGTCATTATAAATTCATTAAAGGAGGGAGAGTTATTACTGAAGAATTTGCAATCCAACTTTTCTTTGAACTTGAAGCAGAAAGAGGAAGAACCTACATATGAATGCAGATTGCTAAGTACAAAAGGAAGTAAGATGTGGGTCTCATGGAAGAGAAGGTCCTTCAAATGGGAAAATATTTGAGTGAGTTAAGAGAGAGAGAGAACACAATGAGGTAACAAATATAGGTAGAGAACAAATGGTTGAGGGAGAAGCTGCAGGAGAAGGAAACCCAACTGGCCACAATGGAAAGCCTCTCCATGGAGGCATTACAGTGGGGACATGCATCCAAGTCTTATGTACTCTTTTTGAAAGGGAAGTGGATGAAATTCCAAATTAAGACCCTAGCACAACATGGATCCATGCCATTTAAAGACTACAAAACATTCATTGAATTATGTGACCAAAGTAGCATAGAAGACAAAGAAAACTTGGTTGAGTTCTACATGAATAACCTAATATTGAATGATATGAATGTTTGGGACCCCAATGCAAAGTTAGGGGACATGCAACCGATGGCCCTAGCATCTTGGATGACTCATCAGGAAGCTAGAGTTGAGGAAGTAAAGAAAATAATGGCAAAGGAAGAAAAGGAAGCACTATATATCACACAAAAGAAGATAAGCCTAATGGTTTTCATTAGTAATCATAACATCATCTCCAATGATGCTAATCTAGCACCCAGATACCTTTCCACCGAAGAGCAGGCCATCTCACATTTTAAAGACACACTCAGGTTGTTAGGGATAGAATGCTGGCAAGCATGCCAGAGAAGATGTAATGCCTTACCCCACAATCTCCACATTAGGGAGTATCACTCTCCTGAAAGGTTGAGGAATGCATTGGAAAGGACACCCCTTGTACAAAATAATCATGAAAAAATTGAAAATCAACTGGATTGGACTCACGCTCAGTCTACCTTTGCTGCTAGGTCTACAAGATGGAAGGGATGAGGAAGAGGAGAGGAAGGAGTGGACAAACATAGAAAAGGATGCAAACTTTTACACTCAATAAGGCACACCATCTCAAGAACCCTGGGGTGTTTGAGAGGTCACCAGGGCCATGAAATAAATCAACACTTAGTTGCTAAGAGGATGAGAAACAACTTCAGTAGGGGGTGATGATTAGGCTCATCAATAGGTATATTACAAGGGTCATAATTCAATCCTTCAGCTGTAGGATTATCTCTTTCTCACATTTATTTACAATTTTTGTTATATTATGCTTAGTGCAAAGGATAGAAGATGTGTTTCTATGTCATGTGGCCTAACATGGTTTAAATGTAGGAATTGGGACATTTTTTAGATAATATCAATGCATGAACTCTGAGTAGACAACAGAGAGAGATTCTAGGAGGTTGTATACCTCCTTAACTCCTTCAATCATCCAAGATCACCACTTTGTCTCTCATGAACTCGGATTCATTGGCAACCAAACATGATGAGGTCATTGGAATCCAAGCTAGTGCAATTCAAGGAAGATCTAGATCTACCTTTCTCAAGTTTTGGGATCCAAACATCTTTATTTTAATGGGAGTTGTTGATAGATACCCTTTTGAATAAATAAACATGCCAAGGAACTCATTAAGATTCAATTTTTTTTTGCAGCTAAGAATCTATTGAGCTCAAGCACTTGTGACTGCTATTTTTGACTTATTATGTGATTTATTTGACATTTATGCAATTATAATGAGAAGTTTCTTATTGATCCATCACTGAGTTAGTTCATATGGCTGAGGCTCCTGGGTTTGGGCCTAACCCCAGTAGCTTAGCTCCCTCTTGTGTATTGATATTCTTCTTTATCTTATAATTTTTATTAGTTGTTGCATTTTAGTAGAATATAATTCCTTAAAAAGCCTATGATTGTGTCTCTATCTCATCTCTCTCATGGGAGCTTGACTAAAGGAACCCACAATCAAATCCCAAAAACATTATGTGATGATCTCTTGCTTATGATTTCTTGGAAAAATATCTACATTTGTTATCTTGTTCCACAAATGATTGTTGTAGCTTCTAAGTCAATTCATTACATAGATCAGAGGCTTTAGCATCAGTTAGATAGTTTCCAAATTCAACTCATATTTTCCACCATTGGTTATAATATTTTGCAAATGGAAAGAAGAAAAGGTGCATGTGATGTTACAGGACTGTTGGACCTACACGCAAGGGACTTTTTCACCATCTCCATCCAGGACTTCTCCACTCCCTTTTGATGAATCCCAACCATTGCCTTGATCTCTACTTTTTTGGTCATTGTGAGCAACCCTCTTAGTCTAAGGTTGGCCTTCCTGAATTGTTGAGCTTGGCTAGGAGTGTTGGTCACCTTCCATCCATCCACAACAACCTTCCTCCATCTTGCCATCACTTTATCCCATCATCCTTACCCTCCAAACCCTCTCGGAAAACTTCCTGTAGCACTACATGACTTCTTGTAGCATTCCAGGACTTCCTATAGCAATACAAGAATCCTGTAGTTGCTTCCTGTAGCATGCCTATAACAGCGTATTTTGTCCTTGTTTTGACCTATAATGTCAATGTATCTTAGCTTAGGAATAGGTTAACCCCCCAGCTTGGACTCCATGATTAGAGGTACCACCTAGGCCATTTCCTACACTCCTTTTGCTTCCCTAGAAGAGAAAATATCATTAGGTTCTTCATCACGGATTTGGAAAATAGGACATTACATAATATGCAAGTGTGAATCAGATAAAGGATGCATGAAATATTGAGTTTTGAGTTGGTAGAATAATCTTCTGTTTTCAAGTGAGTTTGATAGCTAGATGGTTTCTTGCAATTAGTGTAGTTTCCTTTCTGCATGTGACATAACTCTTGTGTGTTTTTCATGAATTAATTCAGGAGCATCTACATGTGGATAGATTTTATAAGTTGGATTTGAAAATCATTTAATTTTTCTACACTAGGGCTAGCTTTTGAATTGAAATTTTAGTAGTTAATTATCCTAATTCTGTAGAAGAATGATCTTGGAACCCTAATGATCAAATGACCTAGTTGAGGGTGGTATGATTTGAATTCCATCTGTTGTGTATACAACATTGTCACCTCAAAGTTTGTACGAACCTCAGGTTGATAAATAGAGTTGAGGAGCCTCTCAGAGTTGCATCACGCTTGGTGGAATACTAGGGATAACCAACTTGACCTATGAAGTGGCCAAAATCATGCCAAAACATGAGCTCACAAAATCTAGGAAGATTTTATAGCTTGACAATGTGTTTTTCTCTTGTGTGGGCATGTTCATCGTGCATTGACTAGACCCTACAAATCATTTTTTGTGGGACAGATAGGACAATATCCATCTAGGGAAACAAAGGAACATAATTCATGTTTTCATTATATTATCTCAATTAAGAAGGAATTACTAGAACATATATTTTCATGTAAAAATTGGTAAAAACAATTTAAAAATGCATTAAAAAATTGCAAAAATTTAAAAATTAAAGGGAAATGATAAAAAACACTTTTGATTACTCTTATTTGTCAAAATGGAGAAAAAATATCGTAAAATTATTCCATGATAGATTTTTATTTTATTTTTTTAAATTTATTTATTTATTTTATTTTTTTTTTTATTTTTTCGACCGAAATAAGGTTTATTATGATGACTATTTTTTGCTAAAAACTAATCCCAACATTTATAAAAATTTATTATGATTAGTTTATTATTCTAAATTTGGATTGGATCCCAACTCTTGCATATATTATGATAAGAGCAACTTTCTAGCTAACCACTGTGGAGTGAATAAGTTGTAAAACACTTTAATTATTTTAAAGAAAAAAGTGATACTATATACGAATTGAGTGTGTTATAGCATTGTTAATATAGTTTTAATGTAGTTGGAACCCAAGAATAAGGGGCCATTATGAATTACTAGACTAGACTAGCCATTTTATTTTCTTGAATTTACTTTCTTTACTAATATTTACTTTTTTTTGTCATAGTGATAAATACATTATTTTCTTAATTAGTTTAAATAATGTAAACTTTGAAACGAGAACTGATACAGTTACCCATTTCCTAGAGGTAGCAAAAAAGTGACTTGATTTTGAAAAGTGGTGATGCAGAATACACATATTTTTTTTAGCATAGTTTTTGACACTTTAATTTCTTTTTTTTTATGTACACTACCTTTTAAAGTCAGTGATTTTCATGCCGATTTTAAAAAGTTTGATTTTGCATTAGGCCTTTTTTTTTGAAACCTATTTTTTTACTTTAACTTTTCTAATGTATTAAATGTGAATAACTATTTTCTAAATTTAACAATTTTTGAAGTGGTCTTCTTCTTCATATATATATATATATATATATATATATATATATATATATATAGTAGTGAGTTTTTATTATTTTGCATAGTTAAAGAAGGTCGATATTTTGAAGTTTCGGTATTCTACATATTTATATATCGTTAATTAATTTTCAATGCACATCAAATAATTGTCTCTAAAAAAACAATCATTTTTAACAATTAACATAAAAATAACCATTTTCAACATAAAAATAACTAAAAAATTATACGTTTTGATAATTTTTTGCTAGAAATGACACGTCAAAATCACAATTTTTATAAGAAAAATTTGACAAAAAATGGTTAAATAATAGTTTTTTTTATGAATTTCATGTCAAAAAATGATAATAATCACTGTTTTTCTCAAAATATAATGATTCACATAAAAATTAAAGCGAAAATCACATAATACAAATATTTAACACATAACAACATTAACTGAATGCTTATTGTTCTCATAAAATGTCAAAGTCAAAACATTACAAGTATAACTATTTAATAGTTACAAAAAATGAGCTTTATTTCCAAGAATAACTTAAATTTAATCAATAATATCACTCAATCCAAACTCTTCATCCTCTAGAGTTTCATCATTGTCTTCTTCCACAATATTTTCTGCTTCATTTTTCTCATTTTCCTTTTATAATGGATCTTTGATGTGTGTGAATCTCCCAATGTATGTCTTTCCAATCATTCCATGTAATGGTGGTTGAGGTTCCTTTGCCTTTTTTCCACATTTGATTCACTAAAATCCCCTTTCTTCAACCCAATTTCTTGCATTGCATCTGGAAGAAATTGAAGAGCATTAACCCTTTGTTGAATAAAATTGCATTGTATTGGATCTTTTTCAATGGCAATGCAATTTCTTCCCTTTGATAGGAAACATGCTAGTGTTGTACCTAATTATCAAGCACAAAAGAAATATTGAATTAAATTAGAATAATGACATATAAATTAAGAAAGAAGATATTGAAATTCAATTCTATATAATAAAACTTAGTTGAGCCAAAAAATAAATCCAGAACCCAATCTCCTTCATTTGAACATATGTCTATAAGATAGTTAATCAATCATTGTGGTGTTTGATAAATGTTAACTATCTCCCCTTTTTCTTCCTTGACATCATATGTTAGTTTTTTCACAACAACATCATAAGCCAGTAATTGGCTACGACTCTTTCCATCTACTCGATTAAAAAGCATAGACATATAGTTATCATCTTTTGCCCAACTATCAATATGGATGAACTCACAATCTTTCATAAATGGTTTATCTTCAACATCTTACCATGTAAGCTACAACCTTGAGTTTGTTTTCCCCTTGAAGCTTGACAATAACATTGCCAATTGTGTGTTTGAATGAAATGTCAGAAATCTCTATAATGGTGATGATGTGACTTCTACAAATCCAGCAACCACTTTACTAAGAGCTTGATAAGTATAAAGGTCACTATCATAGTCAATGTTTTTGGATATTGAAACCATGGGGAATATCTGTAATAACTAGGGCATAGTCTGTTGTAGGTATGAGCTTAGAAATGTTTTCAGAGTCGCCTTGTATTACTTGCTATTGAATAGTTTCAAGCCTATTCAAAATGAAATGAGTAAGATTTGGATCAAGCTCAACATTCCTAAGATGTTGCTTCTTCAGTCTTTTGATCTTAATTTTTTTAATAAAGGTTCTGAAACTATCTGGTGCTCCATTTGCATTTTTCCTCATATTTAACAAAATAAACAAATATATGTATAAGTTATAAAATAAAAAAATATACAGATGAATAAAAATGAATGTATAAATCAACATACATTTTTAAATGCAAGATAAAAATATTTTACTGTTAATGTAGAACTTGAATCCGGATAGTTGCGTACAACATCATGCCAATTATCTTCATTCAACAATTTAACCATTTGTTCTTGTATTTTCATGTAAACTTTGTGACTTGATAGATAAAGTAAAAAAAGTTAATATAATGATATGTATAACAAATACTACCAACAAAAATATGTTATATTTAAAAGAAAATTATAATCTAGAAATAAGTAAAAATAATTCAACAAACTTACATTTTAAATTCCTCACACATTTCCTCAAATGATAATTCCCCTGAACTCTCATGAGATAATATTTCTTTGACAAGTTTTTCATCCTTCACTGCTTGCAATGCTCTCCAAGGTGTGATAGTCATATCTTCTCGAAGCTGCTTCATTTTAGGACCTGATTTACTGTTGCTACATATCAATGGTTTAGACATTTTGGACTTCTAAATTTTAATGCCAATGTTCTCCCACATGCTAAAAATATCAGTAATCAAATCCCATATCTCTCCAGTTCTAAATACCAACTTTAGAGTGTTATCAATACCTATGAATATATCAATATTTACTTTGCCACCTTTTGAATTGATTTTCTCATCAATTTGAATTGGTTTTCGAATTTACTATGAATAAATCTAACCCTATGGATGAAATTCATAGACATCCTATATTCATTATCTGAATTATGATCCCATGCCAATAACTTTGCTTTTGTATCTGATAAACCATCATAAATGATATGTTTCATTGTTTCAAAATGTGGGATATTGGGATATTCATCCACCAATTGTCTTTGAACTTCTACAGAATGGTTTCCCCAAAGCAGATAATAATTGTATTAATTTTTTTTTGACTTATCAAATGCCTCTTTGTTGGGAACTTGAGATGGATCAACAAGAAACACATAATTAACCACATGAGAATATGGATTGTACCTCATCAATGTCTTCAAGTTGTGAACATGCAGGTGCTATGGCTTTCTGATTTGATATTTACATTGTCCTTCACTTGCCTTATATATTTTTCTCACATTAAGCTGAAATGTACGACCACCATCAATTAATTTTCTCTTTGTCAAGTTCTGTCGAATGGAATTTTGTTTTGTTTTAATAACGCCATCCTCTAAATCAGATCCTGATGTATTTACTTCCTTACTTTCTTTTGAAGTTTCACTAGGATCTTCACTTTCGGTAATGACTACTTCAGAATGTTCAACTTTACTTTTCTTCCTCCTAAAATTCTCATCATTAACTAGAATAGAGACATTCCTGGGCATTGTTACTTTTGGTATTTTATGTCTCTTCTCCTTTCTAACATCAGTTACAATGTCATCCTCAATAATGACAACATATTCTTCAATGTCAATCTCAACTTCTTCATCTTCAAAAGTAGCATGTCTACCTTTGCTAGATTTATCCACTAGAGCCATTTTTTTCTCATCCCTTAGATGTAGTTTTGTAGCATCATGAATTACTACTTTTTGTTTCTTTTCCATATTTTCTGACCCTAAGTATAAACTGTTGACAACATTCATAATATCTTTCTCTATGAAATGAATGCCTCCCAACATAATTGAAAGACTTTCAACAAAATTTTGTCAAACAAAATATCTTATGTCAATAAAAACTAAGTTATAAAGATATAATAAGAGAGTTACAATAACATAAAACACAAATATAAATAACAATACTTACGATATCTTGTGCAATTTCATTTATGATTGTTTACACAACATTGTAGATACCTTTCTCGTGTCATATAATGAATATGATAATTGATATTTAATCTTGTCATGTGACCTGGGCGGTTTTGTATGTATATAAACAACTTTAGTGTCTGGTACCAAACACATGTCTATGACCTTTCCCAGCACCTCATAAATTCCACTATCATTAAGGATATAAACATATAGATATATTTGCACATCTCCACCTTCTCTTTCTTTCACATACCATACATTTTCTAGAAGTCTCACTTCTTTTTATTTCATCTAGTATGAAATCATCTTCTTATCGTTTGAGGCACTTGAAAGATTTGTAGCTATCAGATCATGTTTGGTTTGTTCAACATTGCTTTTTGAGGATGCACCTTTAATTTTAGCAGTCTTTGGTCCAGAAATATTCACATAAATCTTCCTTGATGCCATTTTCTTGCTAAAAAATACACATATATAAATCAGTAAATTACAAAAAGTAATATATTAAATTAAAAAAAATGATAAATGATAAATGATTTTTTAAAACATAACCATTTTAAAAAAATAAGAAATTTTAAAAATACAGCCCCTTGTCACCCCACCTTGACGATCCAATGACCGCTCGGGGTGGCGGGCAGATCATTAGGTTGCCAAGGAAGGGTGGGGCAGTTGGCCACCCAAACCTCGCCCCACTTTGGTGATCGAACGACCGACTTGGGTGGTGGGATGATTCCAAGAATCGGCTCAATGGTCCATCGAGGTGGGGTGGGGGCTCTGGCACCCGAACCCCTGCCCCACTTAGACGACCCAAAGCCCCCCAGGGTGGCAAGCTATTGTGTCCAGCTCCCCACCCCACCTCGACTACCCAACAACCCGCCACCCCGGCCGGTCGTTCGGCCACCGAAGTGGGGCGAGGGTCTACATGGCCAGCCCCCCACTCCTCCCCCACATGCCTGTTGGGCCATAGGGAGCATGATATGGCCCACCATGCCAACTGCGGACATAGTTAGTAAATCTGTATCATTAAAATTTTTAATTTCTAAAAAAAAAATCATTGAACCTATTGAAGTTTAAAACTTGCACACAACAAAAGAGAAACTAACCTTTCAAATGCGATAATATTCTGTTGAATATGTTTTTGATAGAAATGTAGCTACTCCACAAATTCGCTCCAAGTATTTTAACGAACCTCAAAAAACCTTGATGTGATGTGAGCAATATTGATAATGAAATTTATGTTATAGCAGAAATTACGGAATTGTTTTACCGCACGGTTAATGTGGGACTAATTTATATTTATAAGAACTTTAACATGTAAATTTTGTTATGGTGATATAGGGAACTATAATAAAACTAACATTACGGAATTGTTTTACCACACAGTGAATGCGGGATTAATTTGTTTTTATAAAGACTTTAAAATATAATTCTTGTTATGGCGATATAGTAAACCATGATAAAGTGAAAATTACGGAATTGTTTTATAGCAAGGTGAATGTGGTATTAATTTGTTTTAGAAAATATAATAAAAATTAAAAAAAAACATTCAATTGTCTAGTAAATATTATATAGTTTAAGTAAAAAAAAAAATTAGGTAAAAGGTTTAATTAACAATTTTAATTTAAATATTTAGTTTAAAATATTTATTTCATAGGAAAATTTTAGGTGATTTTTTTCAATAAATTGTAGCATAAAATTATGGAGGAAAATACATGAAACAAAATCTTTGGAGGGAAAAAATTTGGCAAAAATTTTTGGAGGGAAATTTTCATTTTTTCAACTATATATTATCATTAGAAGAGAGTGCATTTGTATAATTCAACCTCTTCTATTTGAAAGGCATGGATTCCTCTGATAGTGAAGTTTCACTTTCTGAGGCATCAACATCTTCGTCGCATAAAAACTCTATTCATATTGATGAATATAACATAAATTCATCCACTATGAATAGAGTGTCAAATCTTCCACTTAGTCCTAATCCTAAGGACTATGAGAGCAGCAATGATGAAATACAGGATGAAGAATTTCAAATAAATAAACAGTCACGGTTTCCACTTAGTCCTAATCCTATGGACTATGAGAGCAACAATGATGAAGAGAATGATGGATACTTTCAAATAAATAAAGAGTCACAGTTTCCACTTAGTCCTAATCCTATGGACTATGAGAGTAGCAATGATGAAGAATTTCAAATGCATAGAGCCTCATGGTGTCCACTTAGTCCTAATCCTATGGACTATGAGAGCAGCAGTGATGAAAAGCATGATTAATAATTTCAAAGGAATGGAGTGTCAAGGTGTCCACTCAGTCCTAATCCTATGGACTATGAGAGCAACAGTGACGAAGAGCATGATGAAGAATTTCAAATGAATAGAGTGTCACAGTGTCCACTTAGTCCTAATCCTATGGACTATGAGAATGGTATTGATGAAGAACATGTTGAAGAATTTTAAATTAATAGAGTGTGATAGTGTTATGAAACCAACTCACAAAAAGATAGAAAAGATAGATAAACACCTTCAAAATAAGCCTCTTTGAAGGGAAAACCTCCTTTACATTACACAAATGAACAATTCTTAGATGATCCCAATGACAAGACCTCCTTTCTATATATAGGAATTTAAGGGGTCATAATATAATTAAAGTTGACATAACAATAATAATGTAAGGGCACAATAATAACAATATGGGGACTACATGGGAACAACAATATAATAAGGGGGTTGTACTAATAACAATAAGGAGTTACACTAGTAGTATAGGGACCTAACATGCCCCTCTCCTTTAGAAAGTGTTGTCCTCAACGCTTGTGTAGTTCTGGATGCTTATTTATAAAATTATTGTCCTCCCATGTGGAATATTCAGTGGGTAAGTTCTTCCACTTGATGAGATACTCTGAAATTGATCGATTTCATAGTTGTCAGGTTATTGTTTTTGTGACTGCTCCAAGTTCCAATACGATTTTTCCTTCCTCATCAAGTTCTGGAAATATTGTTTGAATTGGGATATTCTGCAACTTTTGAATGAATGGCCACACTTCTTCATCCTTCTTCCATTCATTCCTTGCTTTGTTTTATCCAATTTGGTTGGATAATAGAAATAGCACAAAACAATGCTTCCAATTCCTTATCCTTTCTTGAGAGCGCATCTGCAACAACATTTTGCTTCCCTTTTTTGTAGATGATTTCAAAATCATAACCCAACACATTTGTGACCCATTTTTTATGTTCTTCTAATGATAATCTTTGTTCTAAGAAGTATTTAAGACTATCATGATCCATTTTTACCTTGAAGTGTCTTCCCATTAGGTATGGTCACCATTTCTTAAGTGCATGTAGTATTGCCAACATTTCCTTCTTATTTCACTATGATATTGATCTGCCAATTGTTTCATTCGATTTTACACCAAAGTGGAATTATCCTTTAAAAGTTGGAGAACTTGTTGTTGATGCTCGATGTTATCTTTCACTACTTGAATTTTTTTCTTATTGATAGGTGCCTCTATCTTGAGAGTTTGAGGAGTGGTAATTTCTTCCAATGCATTATAATATATGGTCGGATTCATTTCTTGATGCTCAATGTGATTTTTCACTTCTTGAACATTTTTCTTCTTGATATGCCCTTCTATCTTCATAGTTTGAGGATTGATAATTCCGAACAATGCATTACAAGATATGGTAGGATTCATTTCTTCTTTCTCGATGTGATCTTTCACTTCTTGAACTTTTTTCTTCTTGATATGTCCTTCTATGTTGAGAGTTTGAGCAGTGGTAATTCTTGCCAATGCTTTAAAAAATGTGGTCAAATTCATTTCTTCTTTCTCTAGAGTTGGTTCGTGGTGTATATCCTCTTCTTTTGGCATTTCTTGATCATTTTCTTCCTCTTCATAATCCTTGTAAAATAATTTCTTCTCAGCACACTTATGACCTTTAGTGTATTTGCTATCACAATTGTAACAAAGCCTTTTTTCTCTTTTTTCCTCCAATCATTGTGGTGTAAACCTTGTAGGTTGTGGAAGGCTAGGAGAAAGTACACTTCCATAATTATAGTCGTGAGTGGTGGGATTTCTTGTTTCCATAATTTCTCTTTCAATTTTTCTTGCCAACCTGAATGCCTTTTCCAATGAATGAGGTTCCCAAAGACAAACCTCATGTTGAATGTTATCATTTAAAGTCCCTATGAAGACATCAATCCTTTGCTTCTTTGGAATATCATTTACCCTTATAATCAAATTTTTGAAATTCCTTAATGTGCTCTATCATTGAACCCTTTTGTTTGAGATTTATCAATTGGCTAAAGAAATTGTTTCTCTTTGTATCCTCATAACGTGCTATCATTTCCTCTGTGAAAATTGACCATGTGACAAGTGGTTTACGAGAAAGAAGCCCTTCATTGTTATGAAACCAGTTCAAGCAAAGATAGAAAAGATAGATCAACGCCTTAGAATTCAGCCTCTTCGAGGGGGAAACCTCCTTTACATTACATAAATGAACAATTCTTGGATGATACAAATGACAAAACCTCCTTTCTATAGATAGGAGTCTAAGGAGTCACAATATAATCCAGCCGACCTAACAATAATAATATAAAGCCACAAAAATAACAATAGAGGGATTCTATGGGGCACAGAAATAACAACATGGGGGTAATAGGGGCACAACAATATATATAAGGGGTATAACTACAATAGTAATGGGGTAATCACTAGTATTATAGGGACCCAACATGCCCCTCTCCTTCAAAAAAGTGTTGTCCTCAACACTTGAGTAGTTCTGGATACTTCTGCATAAAATTCTCATCCTCCCATGTGGAATCTTCAGCGGATAAGTTCTTCCACTTGATAAGATACTCTGAAATTGATCGATTTCGTAGCTGTCGAGTTCTTGTTTCTGTGACTGCTTCCGGTTCCAATATAATTTTTCCTTCCTCATCAAGTTTTGGCAATATTGTTTGAACTGGGAGCTTGTCGCCTATAACCTTCTTTAAACATGAAACATGGAAAACTGGGTGCAATCGAGAAGCTGCAGGAAGCTCCAATTTGTATGCCATAGTACCAATCTTTTGCAACACCTTGTACGACCATAATACTTTGGTGATAATTTATTATCCTTCTTAGCTTGCTTTAGGGACATTTGCTTATATGGTTGTAGCCGTAGGAATACCCAATCACCTACATCAAAACTTCTTTCACTGCGATGTTGATCTGCCTGTTGTTTCATTCTATTTTGTGCCAACACGAGGTTATCCTTTAAGAGTTGGAGGACTTGTTGTTGATGTTCGATGTGATGTTCCACTGCCTGAACCTTAGAATTTTCTCTTAAATATGATGTGATGGATGGTGGTTGATACCCATAAAGTGCCATAAATGGGGTCATTTTTGTTGCTGTATGGAAGGAAGTGTTATACCACCATTCAGCCAGAGGCAACCATTTGACCCATTGTGTCTGTTTATCAGATACAAAGCAACGAAGATATCCTTCCAAACATTTGTTTACTATCTCAGTTTGCCCATCAGATTGAGGATGATAAGATGAGCTATGAGCTAACTGAGTACCAAGACAAGAAAATAATTCTGTCCAAAAATTTCCAGTGAAAATGGGATCTCTGTCACTTACAATAATCTTTGGGTTTCCATGTAGCTTTTGAATTGTTTCCATAAATGCAGTAGAAACTGTACTGGCTTTAAATGGATGTGATAATGCACAAAAGTGTGCATACTTGGTAAGTCTGTCAACTACCACCATGATGACACTCTTTCCCTCAGACTTGGGTAAACCTGTGATAAAATCCATTGAAACCTCCTCCCAACGTTGGCTTGGAATGGATAAAGGTTGTAATAGACCCGGTGTCTTAATTGTTCCAACTTTATCTTTTTGGCAAACCAAACATTCCGCCACAAACTTTTGAATATCTGATTTAAGGCCATCCCAAAAAAATTCCTTCTTAACCCTGTGGTAAGTTTTTAAAAATCTCGAGTGCCCTCCTAAGGGAGAAGTGTGCAATTCCATAAGAATCTTTTGTTTTAGCTGGGAATTCTTACAGAGGTATAAGCGATCTTTGTACCATAATGAATCATTTTTCCAGCTAAATGTATCAGACGTACTGGAATCTTGTTGTAGCTTTCGAATAAGTGCCCACACTTCTTCATCATTCTTCCATTCCTCCCTTGCTTCATTTATCCAATCTGGTTGGATAATAGAAATGGCACACAAAAATGCTTCCACATCCTCATCCTTTCTTGAGAGTGCATCTGCCACCACATTTTGCTTCCCTTTTTTGTAGATGATTTCAAAGTCATAACCCAACATCTTTGTGACCCACTTTTGTTGCTCTTCAGAGGATAATCTTTGTTCTAAAAAGTATTTAAGGCTATCATGATCTGTTTTTACCTTGAAGTGTCTTCCCATTAGGTAGGGTCGCCATTTCTTAAGTGCATGGAGTATTGCCAACATTTCCTTCTCATAAATAGCTTTGCTTAAAAACTTTCCCTTGATTGGACGACTTTCAAAAGCAATGGGTCTTTCATCTTGCATTAGAACAGCACCAATTCCATTTCCTGAAGCATCACATTCCACAATAAAGGTTTTTGTGAAGTCCGGTGTAGCTAAGACCGGTGCTTGGCACATTGCCTCTTTAAGATGTTCAAAGGCCTTTGTTGCTTCCGGAGTCCATGAAAATGCATCTTTCTTCAATAATGTTGTTAGAGGTGCTGCTATTCTCCCATAATTCTTAACAAACTTGCGATAATACCCTGTCAACCCAAGAAATCCTCGCAGATGCTTTATGGATGTGGGGATTTTCCATTCCTTAATGGCTTTAATTTTGCTAGGGTCTACCTTAACTCCTTCATGAGATACAATATGACCCAAATATTCCACCTCCTGGACTCCAAAGAAACATTTGGATCTTTTTGCATATAATTGTTTCTCCTCCAATAGTTGTAGCACCCTGTCAACATGTTCAACATGATCCTTCCAAGACTTGCTGTAGATTAGTATATCATCAAAAAATACTAACACAAATTTTCTAAGGAATGTTTGAAAATTGAATTCATCAAACCTTGAAATGTTGCATTAGTAAGGCCAAAAGGCATGACCAAAAATTCATAATGACCCTCATGAGTTCTAAATGCCATTTTCGGAATGTCTTCAATAGTCATTCTGATTTGATGATATCCCGAACGAAGATCCAACTTGGTGAAGTAAATTGATCCATGCAATTCATCCAGTAATTCATCAATGACAGGAATGGGGAACTTATCTTTAATAGTGAGCTTGTTGAGCTCCCTATAATCCGGACACATGCGCCATGATCCATCCTTCTTGTGCACCAATACTACTGGAGGAGAGAAAGAACTTTGACTTGGTTGAATTATACCAGCCTCTAGCATTTCTGCAACCATACGTTCAATTTCACTTTTTTGGACATAGGGATATCTGTACGCCCTGATGTTTGGAGGAACACTTCCTGGAATCAGATGAATAGCATGATCATGATCACGCATAGGTGGGAGACCTTTGGGAGTCTCAAATACCTTGGAATGATTGTCCAGGACTTTTTGGAGATCTGGAGAAATAGATGATTCCGATGTGGAAACATCTAGCGAACATAATTGTGCAATTACACCTCTTTGCTCCTTTTTTAGAAGCTTTGTCATACCATTAGAGCTGATTATCTTTCCTGGTTTCCCTGCAATACCCCTTAATTCAACTTCCTTTCCTTCCGTAGAAAATTTGATGAAAAGTTCTTGAAAATTAAAAGCTATTGTACCCAAGGATTGTAGCCATTGGACTCCTAGTACAACATCAGCACCTCCCATTGGAATGGAAAGCATTGGGCTAGTCAATACATATTCTCCCATGGATAGCTTGATATTATGGCACCTTCCAGAGCAATTTATTGTTCCTCCATTTGCAATCATCACTTGACACTCTGGTGCTGGATATAGGAAGCAATTCAATTCTTTTGCTACCCTACAATGAATAAAATTGTGGGTGCTTCCTGAATCAATCAACACTATTACCTTTTTCTTCTTGATTTGTCCTTCTATCTTGATGGTTTGAGGAGTGGTAATTCCCACCAATGCATTACAAGATATGGTCGGATTTATTTGTTCTTCATCTAGGCTTTGTTCCTGGAGTATATCTTCTTCTTTTGACCTTTCTTGCTCCTTTTCTTCTTCCTCTTCACAATCTATGTAGAATAATTTCTTCTCAGCACACTTATGACCTTTAGTGTATTTGCTATCACAACTGTAACAAAGCCCTTTTGCTCTTTTTTCTTCCAATTGTTGTGGTGTCAACCTTATAGGTTGTGGAAGACTAGGGGCAACAACACTTCCATCTTTATAGTTGTGAGTGGTATGCTTCCTGGTTGCCATAATTTTGCTTTCCATTTTTCTTGCTAACCTGAATGCCTTCTCTAATGAATCAGGTTCCCAAAGGCGAACATCATGTTGGATATTATCCTTTAAAGACCCTATGAACACATCAATCCTATGCTCCTCTAGAATATCTTTTACCCTTATGTTCAATTTTTGGAACTCCTCAATGTGCTCCATTACTGAACCCTTTTGTTTGAGACTTATCAATTGGCTAAAAAAAGTGTTGCTTTTTGTATCTTCATAATGTGCTATCAATTCTTCCGTAAAAATTGCCCAAGTGATAAATTTTTTACGAGAGCAAAGCCATTGATACCATACAAACTGATTTGGTTCCAAATATACAGTTGCCATACATACCTTTTGTGTGTTTTGCACATTATTGAGATCGAAGAACTGCTCCATCTGTAATATCCATGTGGCAGGATCCTTGCCATCAAACTTCCTCATATCGATTTTTGGAATATGGTGGGTCTTCGATCCAACATTAGCGTCTATGGAATCATGATTAACATTACTTTTGTTCACATCATGAGTTTCCTTTACAACCTTTTCACCATTAGTAAGTATTTCTTGTAGGAAATTTGTCAAATCTGTCTTCAAATCTGCCATGTCTGTCTTCAAATTTGTCTTCAAATCTGCCATGTCTCTCTTCAAATCTGTCTTTGAATCATCCATCTTAGCTTCCATGCCATTTATCTTAGATTCCACGCCATTTATCTTAGATTCCACGCCACTTATCTTAGATTCCACGCCACTTATCTTAGCTTCTGTTAGCTTTTGTGAGCGTGACATTTGTTGCACTTGTTCTTGTAATTTTGATATATCATGTAGCATTTCTTCCTCTTCTTCATGAGTCATGCTAGAGCTTTCAGGTTCCTTACTAGGTGTTTGCATTTTCTTTCCTCGGGGCATCAGTTACCGATAATAATGCTTTACTATACCCTTTGAATTCCGTTAAACCAAGCTTACACAAAAATTTAAAAAAAACTACACACCTTTTTTCACTTTATAGAAGCCTGATATTGAATATGATGTATCTAAGTAATTTCAGATCATCCAGTTCTGAAATTGCGACCTATAGTAGCCTTCTATGTCCTCTTTCCAATTCCACAAGTATGACCCAAATTGGATTCTCCAAGGAAGAGTTATGTGAAATCTCCCACAGTGACTTGCTTTTAGACTAATTCAGTAGAGCAAACTTGTATGATGTGCCACGAGTCACTGTTTCAACCTTTGAATCTGAAACACACATACAAGAAACTATAGTCTGTCCTCTTTCTGTACCTTCTTATGAAATTTCAATCCGATCCGCAGAGAGAAAGTTATGACGATTTTCCCCAGGTCACCTTTTTTGAATGTAATTCAGGAGTCTGCAAAAAGACCAACTTCCTCAGATCATATCTCCGCAAATATAGCGTGAAAAGCTCTGAAATTCGGACCCAAGGTTTAGCGCGATTTCTTCTCCAATGGGTTTTTTTGCGACTTCTGAAACGTCACAGAAAAAAGTTATAGCGAAAATGCCATGATGACCTGTTTAGAGCAGCGAAACCCTAGAATCCAAAGCTCTGATACCAAATGTTATGAAACCAGCTCAAGAAAAGATAAAAAAGATAGATCAACGCCTTAGAATTCAGCCTCTTCGAGCGGGAAACCTCCTTTACATTACATAAATGAACAATTCTTGGATGATACAAATGAAAAAACCTCCTTTCTATATATATGAGTCTAAGGAGTCACAATATAATCCAGCCGACCTAACAATAATAATATAAAGCCACAAAAATAACAATAGAGGGATTCTATGGGGCACATAAATAACAACATGGGGGTAATAGGGGCACAACAATATATATAAGGGGTATAACTACAATAGTAATGGGGTAATCACTAGTATTATAGGGACCCAACATTCATACCATAAAATTTGATTAGATTCTAAATATAAAGATGCAATACATACCTTTTGTAATAGTTGCACCTCATGTAGGTCAAAATATTACTCCATCTGTAGTATCCAATTTAATGGATCCTTGCCATCAAACTTTCTCACATCACATTGTCTTGATTTTAGGCGCTCGATCTTGAAATGACTGTAACTCTGTAATTTCAGATCTCCAAGTTTTGAAATTGCATCCTACAGTATCCCTATGAGTCCTCTTTCTAACCCCTCAAGTCTCAACAATATTGGATTCTGCAAGGAAGAGTCATGTTAAATCTCCCACAATGACCTAATTATAGACTAGTTTCGTATAACAAAAATGTACGAAGTTCCACGTGTCATTGTTTCAACCTTAGGACCTGAAACTGATACACAGAAAGATACAGTATGTGCTTTTTATGTACCTCCTTACAAAATTTCAATCTGATACTCAAAGAGGAAGTTATGATGATTTTGCCGAGGTCACCTATTTGGGATGTAATTAGGGAGCCTGCAGAAACCCTAAATGTCTTGGACTATATCTATGAAAATATAACAAAACAAGATCTAAAATTCAGGCTTGAGCTTTGCCAAGTTTTTATCTCAAATGGGCTTTAAATTCAGGGTCTACAACTTTGTAGAAAAACAATTATAGAGAAAATTCCACAATGGCTTGTTTGAGATGGAATTATAGAGCTTGCAAAAACCCTAATTCCTTAGATCCTATATCTGAAAATATAGTGAGACAAGATCAGAAATTCGGACCCGAGGTTCAGTGAGATGTCATCTCAAATGGGTTTTATTTTTAGCTTCTGAAACATGGCGAAAAATTCGTTATAGTGAAAATTCCACGATGACCTGTTTGGAGTAGTGAAACCCTAGAATCCTAAGCTTTGATACCAAATGTTATGAAACCAGCTCACAAAAATATAGAAAGGATAGATAAAAGCCTTCAAAATAAGCCTATTCGAGCGGGAAACCTCATTTACATTACACACATCAATAATTCTCAGATGATATCAATGACAAGACCTCCTTTCTATATATAGGAGTCTAAGAGGTCATAATATAATCAGAGACGACATAACAATAATAATGTAAGGGAACAACAATAACAATATGAGGACTACATGGGCACAACAATATAGTAAGGGGGTTGTACTAATAACAATAAAGGGTTGCACTAATAGTATAGGGACCTAACACACAGAGTCCATTTAGTCCTAATACTATGGACTATGAGAGCAACAGTGATGAATAACATGATGAATCATTTCAAATGAATAGAAAGTCACGGTTTCCACTTAGTCCTAATCCTACGGACTATGAGAGAAATAGTGATGAAAACAATGACGAATATTTTTAAATAAATAAAGAGTCACAGTTTCCACTTAATCCTAATCCCATGGACCATGAGAGCAGCAGTGTTGAAGGCAAGGATGAAGAGTTTACAATAAATCGAGAGTCACATTTTCCACCTAGTCCTAATCCTATGGACTATGAGAGTAGTAATGATGAAGGACATGATGAAGCACTTAGTCCTAATCCTAACAACTATCAGAGCAGCAATGACGAAGGGCGGGATGATGAATTTTCAAAAGTAAAGAGTCAAATTTTCGACGTAGTCCTAGTCATATGGACTATCAGAGCATCACTTACAATGCACATGATGAAGACTATCCGATAAACATCGAGTCAAATTTTCCATTTAGTCCTAATTCTAAGGACTATGATAGTAGCGCTGAAGAAGGGAAAGATGGAGAATATCCTCCAAGTCATTATTTGAGAAGCACAAATGATTATAGTGAGGATAACATTACTCAAAATGATGCTGAAAATGATTATAACACATATTTCATTAAAGTTGGAAATCTTTTACTATAACGACATCACTAGAATTGGAATTTTCTGTTATTTTGAAATTCTAGATCCACTATTTAATTCCAAATTTAATGAAATATGTGTTTTATGCAAATGATGATCCAAAGATGGAGATGTTACCAGGAAATATTGTATTGAGGAGTAGGAGCAGACCTTTTCATATCAATCTAAGATGTTCTAGTTATACAAGGGGTAGAGCAAAATATCTGATGAGAAGAAGTTCTATCATCGATCTTATTTCAAGTGAATTTTGTCAAAAAGACTGCTTGAAACATATGGATTTCAAGTTCGCATTTGAGAAAATGAAGAGATATTTGTCAATGAATAAAATCATGCAAGAAAATTTGGAAAAGGATACCACAGTTTATTCAGAAGTACGTCATAAATGACAATTTGGGCCATTATCAAATATTGCAATGTCATGGATGAAATATTTCTTTTCAAAGCATGGAGCGTGTATTACAAATAAAGAGATAATACATATTCCAAATAATTTCTCATGATGAGAAATCTACAACTTATACAAAGAATATGCAGAAGGTGCTGAGGGACATGGCTGTTTTATTACATATCAATATTTTGTGAAGACATGGAAGAAAGGATTCAACAATGCCCATATTCCTAAGAAGACAAGGATGGGGATTTGCATTACATGTGCTTCTCTTAAATAAAAAAGGGATAAATGTGAAGGGTCGGAAAAAGGTAAGCATTCATAACTTTAACTTTTAAAATTGTATAGTAATCAACTATGAAAGCATACTTCTTAATGACTTTCTTTTATGTTGTGTAGATTCCATTGTCAAATCACTTTAAGAGCATCGCGAGCAACAAACAAGTGAAATGAAAAGGTTGTACAAGAATCGAAAGAAGTGTCAAGATAATGCAAATAAATATTTGGGTTTAATAATTGATGATATGGACGAGAAGAAAGCACTACTACCACATTTTGTTTGCACACCCAAAAATTTATAGGAGGAAAATTTTATTTAGTATCACTTGGTTGGTTGTATGGCCTTCAATGGGAAAATGCTGCCAAGGGTATACTTCACAGCTCCAAATATTCATAATGGTTGAAATATGACAATAACCATAATTCATGATGTGCTTTCTCATTGGTCTAGTAATCTTCCTGATGTTTTGTATCTATGATTGGACAACATTTGTTGTGAAAGAAAAAATCATATCGTTTTTGGATATCTAAGCATGCTTGTTGAATTGAAATTTTTTTAGAAGGTAAAGGTTGGTTTCCTTCTTGTTGGGCACACTCATGACCATATTGATCAGATGTTCAGTCGTTTTTTAGTCACATTGAGGAGGAAGGAAGTTGGGAGTTTGGAATTATTAATTATAACAAATCATACATGCCAGAGTCTACTTTTGATGTGTTGGAAGAAACTGTTGACATCGAAGGTTTATTCTGGGATCACATGATGAGGAGAAATGAATTGAAAAACTTAATGATATTAGCTTTCAACATCAATTCGTATCAAAAAAATTGATGGGAAAACACTAATATGGGGCAAGAAGTATTCGACTACTGCAGAATGGGCACCGTCATCAGGGTTTGAATTTTTGAATTTCATTCTAGATCATCCAATATTTGCATCAAATATATTGTAATTGTATTAGATATACATATGAGTACTTTGATATTGCTGATTCAGTTTGGTGGGAGTCTTTTTTCAATAATCAAAGTAATATCATTTCAATTACAAAAAATGAAGATATAACTTTCAAAAGTCCATTTATTTGGCCACACAATTTGTCAAATGAACATGAGGAAAGAAACATTGTTGAACAACAACAATCTCAAGGCATTATTAATTCTCCACAGGCAGAGGAAAGAGAAATGTATATTGGTTCCAGAGTATCTCATGCACAATGTGAAGCCATGGAAGACCTTTACAGGGTTTCAGTACAATATATTAAGGAGGGTCTCATGATCGCAATGCTAGCAGATGGAGATCCCAATGGCTATCCATTCTGGGTTGCTCAATGCTAAGGTTATAAAGGCCATTACAGAAAATGAAGATGTTACAGGTGTTGAAGCACATTTGTATTCAAGAAATACACACCCATTCAATGATGTGTATAAGCCAGATGTGGTAGTTGATAAAAAATTTGGCGGAAAGAGAAGAAGAAAGGGCACAAATATAAATGGTCACCGCACAGACCTCTTAAAATTGGAGGATGTTGACATACTTTTTTATGACTTCAATTTAATAAAGAGTGGAAGTATTCGCTTCAAGACGATAAAGATTCTAAAGAGGTTGTTATCAGAAGGAACAATGTTGAGATGGGAGTCTGTTGAAACTGGTCGTAGATCCAGAAGAATGCGTAAACCTGAAATGGTGGGCATGCATGTGGACTCAGATAGGGCACTAATTGTTGAAAGAGAAGAATATGGAAAATCTTCATCTACATTCAGTCGTTCATTTGAGGATGTGAATTCTGATGGTGTGTAAGAAAATATGATTGATTTTGGATAATTGTCTAAGACAATTTATATAACTGATGTTTGCATCGTATCTTGAAATAATTTTTTTTATTTCCATATGGTGTTAAATGAAGTTATGAGTCATTTTTATGTTTGTTGGATTATATGTTTTAATTATGATGATTTTTATTGTTTAGAATATCTACAATGCAACAATAACTTAGAGATATAGTGTATGTTTCATTCAATCCACAAATAATGACATTATGATTAATTTAGTTATGTAATTTGTTCATAATGCCATGGTTTTATAATTTTATGGTTGAAAATTTTCCAAATTTTTTTGTATTTTTAATGTTATGGTTGAAATAATTAGAATTTTAGTGATTTTTAGCGTCATGCTATTATATGTTTAACAACATGGATAAAAAATAATAGAATTTTAATGTGTTTCAGATCCCATTATTTTATCTTTATTGTCATTACTAAAACATGTTGAAATTATACCTAGGAAAGAAAAATGTTATTCTCCCGAAAACGTTATTGTGTTTTTTTTCTTCAAAAACAACTATTTTTTACACAAAAAAATCAGCTTTACTTCCATTTTTTTTAAATGTTGAAAATGGACCCTAAAAAAAAAACTATCATTCTAGTATCAACACTTTTTGTTTTTAGAGTCTTTTTTTGCACAAAAAATTGGCTTTCATTGCCATTTTTATAACTGTTGAAAATTTACCCTAAAAAAAACATTGTTCCAGTATACACACTTTTCATTTTTATCACTATTTTTCATGGTTTTTTGGGATTTTTTGACCAAAGTTCCCATTTTGAGTTTATAGTTCTCGTTTCAAAGTTTACATTGTTTTTAGATTATATGAGTACTATGAATGATAACCTCTTCTTTTTAGTGTGGTTTCTAGAACAAATGATAGTATGCAAATTTCACTTATCTAAGTAATAGCCATAATGAGGCAAGAACATGCTATATTTATATTATAGCTTTTAATTTTGTTCTTGTAGTAGTTAGTTAATTATACTATACATTCATTATATGTTATTTCAATTTCATTATTGTAAGGTAAAGTTTGGTTTTAAGGTTGTTTTTACTTTTATTGTCTAGATACAATATAACTTCTTTTAGAGTATAAGTTATTTTTTAACATAATAAACCCCTTAAGTACAATCATTTCAAATATATATATCCTGAAAAATAGTTTACATCATCTCATACCTATGTAGGAAACCTTGGTCAATAAGATTAATTGTAAAAGTGTTCTTGGTTGCATCCTTAAAAGAGAAACCTCTAGGCCATGAGGATATCTCCTTACCTCCTCCCCTCCACAAATATAGAGAACTAGTAATACTATTGAATCCATTCCATTGTTGTAATTTAAAAGGAAATAATGATCATTTTGAAGACTCTCCACACAATCACACACATCTTTTTTGGTAGTGAAATCTCAAGGAAAATCATCAATCACTTAACAAATCCCTCTCAAATTAAGCATGTCCCAATAATTTTGTAGATAGCAAGGCAAGCATTTCATCAAACACTCGATGATAAGGAATTTGACTAAAGAATTATCATCCAATAATTTCATTAAATACCTGGCATGGATCCATGTGTCAAAAAAACTTATCCATATACTCACTAAACAATCAACCATAATAAGCCATTTGATCTCCTAAATCTCTAAGATTTTCTCAATATCCCATGGTTTATCATATAAAATTAAAATGTCCAAGTTATCCATCTCCTTAGTTCCATAACCCTCTAAAAAAATTTCAACTATTTTAGTAATTTTGATCTATCCATTACACATCTTCCTAGCCAAAATATTGAATTCCACCATGGTGAAACATTAAGTTTGCAAAGAAAGTATAGGTCCCACTTGGGTTTGCCACCATGGATTGGTACCTATTTTATCACTTATATTTCTTATGATAACACTAATTAGTGGACTTAGATAGAGACCAATGAGACATATAGGGGTCTCAAAATTTTTGTTCTCTCTAGATTACTACTTTAATTTACAAATCCGCTATATATTTTATAAGATGAGCATAAATCTATTTCAGTTATGAATTTACCAAATTTTGAGAAGGAATGAATCTTTCAATATGCAAACTATTTTTTAAATACAAACTCAATAAAATATTTTATCTTTTAATATTTAATAAATTCAAAACTAAAATATATTTAAATTAATTTTAATAAAACATATCATCATTAAAAATATATAAAAATAATTAATAATGTAAGTTAAATGGAAATTTTCACTAGAATTTGATGATACAATTTAAAGCAAGATTGTGATCTTTTGTTGTTTAAAATACATTTTTAAATGCCTAAAAAAATTGAGCACCATGAAAATTTCTAGAGCACTCAAATTCTATGAAATAAACAACTTAAATTCAAAGTTTCAAAATTTTTGTTTAAAATTAACAAGAAAAAATACATACTATCATTTTATCTATTAATTAGATAATGCTGGACAAAAAGATGGACCTAGACTTTTTTTCCAGAAAGAAAGAACCAATAAAAGTGACACAAATTGTGAACAAAACGAGATAGTAAGGCATGAAAACAGGCCAAAGAACATGGTAAGGATCATGAGATATGGCCTAACACACAGGAATCCAATCATTACATTGTGGGTCAATAGACCCCAACATAAATCTAAAAGGAAAAAGGTAGCAAGACCCTCAAACCAAATAACAGCTAGAAGATGGTCACGCGCAGGGTTGGAATTTGGATTTCTCTTTACCCGTCAAACAATTTTTTTTTGACGTTTTAGATCTTCATACTACCCGTCAAAGAACGTTATGTTTAAAATGTTACCCTTCACCAGTGATGCTTTGATAATAAATTAACCATTCACCAAAAAAGTTTTGACCATAACACACGAATGAGTTATTGAATCTGATTATTTCCATATAATTAATAATGATAACATATTTTCTATTTTAAAATATCTTTTTATATCAAAATTTCTCAATAACCAAATTGAAAATCAAATTAATTATTAAAAATTAAAATAAAAGTACTTCATTGTAAGTCTTGTACACAAAATTATATAGTTCTTCATAAGTGAATTTTTGGCATTTTGGACATTTTTAGACAACCATTTATTTTTTATTTAATTTATAGGTGACCATATTATTTTTTATTTTTGTACATAGCCATATTATTATTTGTACACAATTGTTATTATTAATTCCAATTAGACTCAATTAAGTATCATTATTTACCGAAGTTGTCAAATCCCAACCCTCATGAGGGCTACTATGAGGACTCCACCCAGCTAAAGAAAGCAATGCCTTTTGAAAATAAAGTTTTATCCTATTACACAACCCTTTTGAAAATAAGTTATATCTCATTATACCACTTTCCAAACTGAAGCTAGTGAAACTATTAACATATATATGCAATTACAAATGATTCATACATCATTAACATGTAGCAAAAACTAGTCTAGTGAAATCAACCCTAAAATGTTGGTCTAAGGCAAAATTGATTAAATTACATTTTTTATTTCCATCCTACATTACAAGTTTATAGATTCTCTAATAATTTATGTCCCTCTTTCCCATATATGTAATAGTAAATCTATAGTCAATAAATACCTCTTCCTCATTTTTTAAAGTATCCTTACCCTTTATCTTGGGCCTCTACTCCACTCCTAATGTCTTATCCTCAAACTAACTCCCTTTTTTTCTTTGTTTTCTGTGCTATTTATTATCATTTTAAACTAACTCCCTTTCTTTCTTTGTTTTATGTGCCAATTTCTTATCATTTTAGAGCACAGATTGATATACTTCTTCTAAAATGGAACTTATGTAAATTTATCTCATTTTACATAGTAAATTTTTAACATATTTGGGATGTTGAAATTCTCATCATTTTAGAGCACAGATTGATATACTTCCACTAAAATGAAACTTATGTAAATTTATCTCATTTTACATTGTAAATTCTTAACATATTTGGGAAGTTGGAATTATTTTTTCCTAGTTATTTTTATGTAAAATTATATCTCATAAAATGCCATTATATACACTTTATACTCTATTCCTCAAACACATTTTCACTCCTTTTCCTTCTCTTACATTTGAATAACACTTTCAACTCCTTTCCTTCATTTAGTTCTTTCCTAGTCATAATTACAACTCATATCAAATTGAGATTAAATTTAATTGAGAATTTCTTGGCAAAGCAATATTAATTAAAACTAAAATTAATTTTATTTTTCTCCAAAAATTATTATGAACGGTTTAGTAAATTTTAAATCAAACAATTAACATAAAAATAAAAACCAAATGCTAGTGAAATTTATCACTTCAATTGGGATTTAATCACAACATTATAATAAATCAAGCGAAGTTAACCATCTCCTCATTACACTTCAAGACAACGTTATAATAAACCATACTTCATTTCAACACAATTAAAAAGATGTTACTTTACTTTATAGTTGGCACTTCAAGACATGTTATTGCTTTTCATGTAAACACAATTAAAAAATGTTAAAAATTTTAATAGTTAAAAATATAATTTAAAAAAAAAAATGAAAAAAAAAAGATTTCGTTATAGTATTAAAAGATGAAATAATTGGTCAATCTGTAATGAATAAACACCATCTTACAATTAAATGTAACCTATAAAATTTATTTTTTATTTTTAATAATAAAAATAGATACTAATTTACAAAATGTTTATAATAAAAATACACATCACCAGAAATAAAAATACATAAGATATTTCCAACCAAAAAAAACACAAAAATCTAATAAAAATACAGGGCAGCGAAAATAAAAATACACCAGATGTTACCGGCCAAAAGGCACAAAAATTTATGTAAAAATATAATTCGCCCTTTATAAAATTTCCTAACCTAAACACAACCCAAAGGTCACCCATTATAAAATTTCCTAACCTAAACCAAATGCAGATGCCCTATGTTGGTATGCAAAGACCTATTTCTCAGGAAATTCCATCATATCCTGGGTATGCTCAACTTGACCTGAATCGACAATTGCCATTTGTAGCAACTTTAGAATTACCATATTTAAATCGACTCACTAATGATCCAATCTTATATGCACCTTGGTGGCCGATGATTCCACATAAGTTACCTTCTAACATTCTGAAATTCAATGGAAATCCCAGAGAAGACCCATCAAATCATGTCATGACCTTTCATTTGTGGTGTTCATCAAACTCCTTAAATGATGATTCGGTTAGACTTCATCTTTTCCAAAGAACGCTTATTGGTCTGGCTGCTAAGTGGTACATTGAGTTACCACGAGCTACTTTTGACAACTTTATGACTTTACCCACCACATTTTTGACTCACTTCCAGTCACCTATCCGATACACGACTGGAACAGAACTCCTAACCAACTTTAAACAGACTACTGCTACACATATATCAAATCATATTCATTAGTGGCGACGTCATCGTTGAATGGTTAAGACATATGTTCCTGATCTGCTTTTGGTTGAGTGGTTCATAAAATCCTTGTTTCCATCAATCACCGAGGATGTGGAAAATGGTGGAGTTGTCACAGAAGAGCAAGTAATTTCTCATGCTCAATATTTGGATTTGATTTATACATAATTTGAAATGCTCTATGACAAGATTCCCAATGCACCCCAACCAGCTTTAATTGTTCCTCCTCCCCAACAATCGATTGAGGACTCTCATGCAAGCGATGGTGTGATTGATTCTTCTAGCAAGAAAATAGCAGGAAAACCATCTGGTCAAACTCTTGCCATTACCAATCAAACTACTAATGCATCAAAAAATAGTCTTGCTTCCGAAGTTAATGTCGTGTCATCTGACAAAGGCAAAAATCAAAAGCAACCAGGAAGCAAGAAGAAGGGGAAAAACAAGAAGAAACAAGATAATTCTCCTAAATAAAAATCATCTGATTCCTCTACTTCTGCAAGGAAACCTTGTTATCCATGTCTAATTTGTAATGACGAGCATTTTACAAGAGATTGTCCACACCTCTCAGAAGTCTCTAAGCTTCTAAAGACTTCTAACACATCTGCAGTGTTGACTTATCCATTTCCAAACTTGAAGACACATTTGGTTGCGACAGACCATGCTTCCACATCCCAAGTACTCATGTTATCCATCACAAAACCACAAAATGAAGTTTTGGTGTCAATGAGAAATAAATATTATGGAAATCTACCATCATCGTCGAATAATCAGGCCACTGATCAACCTAATCCTTCAACTTCAACTTCCTCTGAAAATGTTCCACCACCTATGGCACAAGAATTGACAATAAAACCATGAAAGGGAGTTGTGCATAAATAGAAATTTAACCCTTGAGCTTGAGTAGCTCAGAACTATAACATAGTGGAAGATCTCGCTCAATCACCTTCTGCTATGTCGACACTCGAGGTGTTATAAAATTATCCCTCCCAGAAGCAGGCTTTACTACCAGTAATTAGCGGAATAGATCCTAAAGATTCCAATCTTGTGGTTTTTAACCATGTGGGATATACACCACAGTTACTGACATAGATAGCTTTCCTAATTCAAGTAAAAGCTCTCAACAAGAATGTTCACCAAACTATTATTAATGAAGGGGCATATATTTGCATTATATCAATGAGATGCTGGAAAACACTTGGTTCACCGTTGTTGTCACGATCACCAACCATGTTAAAAGCTTTTGATATGTGAACATATGCTCCTTGTGGGATTTTGAATAACCTACAAATCGAACTAGGGGGGGAAACAGTTATTGTTGAAATTGAGGTAGTTGATGAACCCATCGATTACAACATTTTACTGCGAAAGCCATGGGTATATGCTATGGATGTTGTGGTTTCTACATACTTTCGTACTATTTCATTCCCTCATACCGGTGGAATCACAGTTATCAATCAACTTGCCTTCTTTGCAAATAGTTCGTAGGCTATGGGAAGCATTCCTTTGGTACACAGACCCCTGTTGTCACTTCAAAGTGTTGGAGTAGGTCTCTTTAAAGATCCTTCCCTAATGGGTACTTTTACGCTAGCGTCACCATCTAATTTGGTAGAAGTGGCAAGAGTAGAGACTTGCAACATGATTTCATCCAGCTCATTTGACTTGAGGAGACTGTTATAGACATTTTTGTGCCTTACAGCGTAGAGCATGAAATGTCAATAATCTAAGGGATCCAAAGTCCCTAAACATGTTGTTCCTACCCCTAGAGGAACAAGGTCAGCAAACCACAGCACTTCAGATCAGTTCTCCACTGAAAAACACTCAAAAACAGGTCAATTTTGGATCAAAGCAGCTGCTCCACTAAGCATCTGCGCTGAATGTCAAAAGCTCTATGGTGTACCTACGCTGCATAGCAAGTGCAACAAAGGCTACCTGCGCTGGGCGTACTTTGACATGTGGAGGAATCTTTTCTCAATGTGCCAGTGCCCAGGAAGCTTCCAAAATGACACTTGGATCAGAAGATTCACCTAATGATGAGTTAAGAGCTTCTAAAACTCCAAATGGAAGGTAGAAACTCCGAGTGGACTCAAGGACTGAAGAACAACTGGAGTTGAAGAGGACAACAAGTCACACATCAAGCTGACTTATCTTCACTCCAAAACTCTATATAAGGATCTCATCCCATGGGATCTGGAGGCCGGAATTTAGTGCAAAGAATTGCTGTTGGTTTACAGTTGTGAGTATTGGGTGATTGCTTGAGGGAGGTGAAGAGGAGATTTCTTTCCGTCGGGAATGTGATGCTGGATTGGACCTCTTACGGTTGTATCACCGCCCGAACCTTACTTCCTTATATTAATAAAGCATTTGAGGTTCTTCTATTCGCATGTGTTTCAATGGTGTATTGTCTTACTTGTGTATTTGATTTATGCTAATCCTTGAATCAATTATGAATGCATGCTTCTTGTAGTTTCCTTTTCTTGTCTTGTTCGCAGGATCTCGTGTAGCTGGGCCCGTGAGAAGACTTGGAGCTGGGAGCAAGCGGCAAATAGAGGAGATTGGATCGACCATTTGCGCAAGACATCGGTAAGTGGATCTCTTCCTTTCATCTCTTGCATGTCATAAAGAAGTAACTTTAGATAGCTTTGCTTCAGCTGTTGCTAAGGAACTATCACCCTTAGAGTGGGATAGGGTCATTCCGTGTTGGATACTTTTCCCCACAACAGACTGGCGACTCCGCTGGGGATCGTGTCTTGTTGGTAGCTTGTGTTTCTTGCTATTCATTTCTTAAACAAAGGGAGTACCGAATCGAACTGCATCTGAATCCTTCGAATGCAAAGTAGAGGGCAGCTACTCTAGCCCAGTGCTGGGCATGCTTATGATTTGAAGAGCTGATCCACAAGGACTCTTTTTAGCTCTTTATGATAGTGTTCATCTTCCCTAATCATCCTCTAGTGTATACTTGGCTGATAGCCTCTGATTTGGCCAAAAACCATTGATTTTTTAGCAAACTGTGACCCGGAATCTGAGAGAGACGAGAGTTGTCTCTTCAGTGCAGCTGCAGCAAAGGCTACCTGCGCTGCAACGCAGGTCCCGAAGGGGCTACCTGCGCTGCATGTCAGATTGACAGTGCAACACCTGCGCTGCATGTCAGATTGACAGTGCAACACCTGCGCTGATCCAGTTTTGCCTTGTGCAACTGGGGTTCCCTCCTGTCTGTTGCCCAGTTTTCAATATTGTTTTTGCAGCCTGTTGTCAACCTGTATACCCAGCCGAAACTACCTTTCTTTGCCTCCATTCCGCCTCAGTTGTATGAAGAAACCGTGATTGTTCTTATTGTATTTCTTGCTTTCATTCACAGTTTCCCATAGCGAAAGTGAACTAGTCTTGCTGTGACCTCTTGGATCTAGACCTGTGAGAAAGTGTCGTTGTGATTCTAAGAGCTAGTTTATTGCTGTTCATAGCTGCTTGAGCATTTGCTTTCATTATATGGTTTGGATTTCAGTATTTCTCGTGTTTGAAACGAGTGAATCTTAAGGTGTTCTTTTGATTATTGGACAAAAACTTGTTTGCTTTCGCTTGAAATTGAATTCGAAATTATACAACAACTTTCTTTTTGTAATACATCAACATTAAGGAAGAAGAAAAGAAATACTTGCATTGTGCATGTGCATTTTGACAGTTTGCATGTCGATTTAGGAAAGTGCATCAGTGTGTGCTCTATGATCTGTTTGAAAAGATGATGTCTTTCTTTTCCTTCAGTAGTTAAGATTTTCATAAGTTGAAAGAATTGAAAAAGCTTGCTTATCATTCTTAGACTGCATTTAGGAGTTGTATCATACATCACGTGGTGATCCATAAAGGCAAACTGCTAAGCAAGATCAACCTAAAAAGAACTGAATTTATCTAACAACACTTTGAAACATAACGAAACACAGTAGAGGTCTAGGTAGAGACATGAACCGGCGTCGTTAAACATAGTGACTGTCGATCTCTACGAAGGTGGGTGATTCCTCCTGAGGGACGATAGCACTAATACGGATTTGTGCCCCCGCGTACCGTCGCGTATATTGGGGGACCCCTATAGGAACAAAGCCTTTATCCATAGGAAGCCGTGTCAGCCGCCCTACTGATCACGATGCAGTGAACATAGCATTCACGAAGATCGACCACTCGTACCGTGAAACGTATTCTGTGGTTTCGCGAAAGGTTTGGCACACCCTCTGCCTAGAACTCCAGAGTAGTTTCTTTTGGCCTTTTTCAAACTCTATAACTGAAAAAGTCCATCCGAGCATTTGTCACTTCGGGCTCGTTAATACATCGAAGGAGACTAGAGTCATCTTTAGCTTTTTCTCGACTCTTAAAAATTGAAAAAGCAAGTTGTGTCTAAAGCGTCGTCATATAAAATTCATTCTAAACGGAACATAATCACCCCTTATTCCTACGTTGATCTTTAGGTTGAGAACATGGAACACACCAACCAAGGGATTCCACATGATGGAAACCCTAGCCCTTTCTCCTCTTGGGGAGAAGTTGGTGCGCCCCACATGGCCACGTTGTCGCTTCCAGGACTGACAATTGGCCTGCCAGTTTGGCTATTCTCAACCACTGTAGTTCAGACCACCACGGTTCCTGAACAGTCGAGTCAACAGTTAGACCAGTCTAGAGCTACCCTCCAGCCTTCCACTTCTTATAAGCCTTCCTCCGATCCTTCTTCTTCGAAAGGTCAAGCCGCCGAAAGCGGAGCTCCCATAGAAAAGAAGAAGGAAAAGAAGAAGAAAGAAAAGAAGCAGAAGGAGCCAAAGGCGCCTGGGGGCAAGCAAAAGGCATCTAACAAAAATCCACACACAGCACGGACCGGGCCCAAATCGCCATGTGTCATATGTAGAGGGGACCACCTCCACCGTGATTGTCCTAGTATTCCCCGGATACTAAGGGACTGGTCCCCTCGTTTGCACAGTTCGGAAGCGTCAACCTCTGACAACCAGGTTGAATGCTTACCATCGACCAACGAAAGTGAAGGTTCTAGACGACGAAGGGGAATGAGATTCCCCTGCGAACTGTGTGAAGGCAATCACACCCTCCGCCGTTGTCCCTTTTTAGACGAAGCAAAGAGAGTTTTGGAAGATCAACCGGTTGCACCGTTGCTACTTCCTCCTGGATATCAAAAACTCGCGCCAAGTCCTTCGTTGGTTGAAAATACAGCTGCCCCGCTCATAGGGCCAGCTGAAGTGTCAGTCACTGACAGTGAACCTACTGAATCCGGACCGGACGAAAGTCCAAAGGTCGAAACGGCAGTTGACCCGGTTCTCCCTTCAGAAGTTTCATCTTCAAATACCACAGTCACTGAGGATTCATCTTCAGCTGACACCCCTACCGAAGAGAGTAAGGATGACACCGTCCAGATTCTTTTCATCAACACCGATTCTGATGAACATCAGGGCAATGTGCCCACTCCTTTATCGCAGGAAGGAGCATCGTCAGGATCATACCCGGCCGTATATTCGGTCCCACCACCAAGCAACCTGGTTGTGTCCTTTGATTGGAACCAACTAGGCAGACCCCGGTAGCTAGCCAGTATACCATTTAGAATTATAGTCCAAATATACAAAATGGTGATGGTTGGAACTATCATTGATGAAGGGGCATCTGTGAGTATTCTGTCCTCTATTGCTTGCAAAGCACTGGGTTGCCCAGCGCTTTTGCCTGAGATAAGGAATCTCTCGGGTTTTGACAAAGGAACCAGTCGACCATTAGGGATTCTACCTAATGTGCCTGTTACATTGAAAGGGAAGGCTGTCAAGATGAATTTGATGGTCGTCCAAGGACCCTTGGATTATAACCTACTCCTTGGACGAGACTACATATATTGCATGGAAGCAATAGTCTCCTCACTCTTTCGAATAATGTGTTTTCCATACGAAGGAAGAATGGTCAAGCTCGTAGACCAACTTTCATTTCCGGGATCACGCATCGCAAATAGTCACATACCTATCCTAAATGGTCTATTTGATCAAGAAAGGTCTCTACCTCCGGTTCTTCTTCCTGATGAGTGCGAGTGATTCGGGAAAGTAGGGCCGGAACCCAGGGGGCATGCATCCTGGTCTGCTGGGGTCAGAGAAAACCTTGGGTGTAAAGTAGAATTTCCACGGGAGAATATGACTAGTCCATACCCCGTCCCCTCCTTCATCTTCGTAAAATAGAAGAGCCGGAAAGAGCTCTCATGCAGAAGAAGGGGCAGTTAGGAATGGGGTTGCTCTGGAAAAGGATTCTTTTGTCAAGGTTACTTGTTTGACAAAGGTCATTCACCTTTGTCTAAATAAGTAGGCTCTGCCAAAGAAGGGGATCCGTTTGCGGCAGCAAGTAGTAACCATCTTTGGGTAAAAGGCAAGCCTCACCCATTAAAACAAATGTTTTAAAGGATAAGTAGGGGCAGCCTCCAAAGAAAGAGATTCTATTGCTGCAGCAAATTGTAACCATCTTTGAGTAACCTAATGATAGACATCGCCGAAGAAAGTTTCTGTTTGAAAGGATTAGCAGAACGATCTTTGGGTAACCAGAAAGAGGCAAGCCTCACCCGTTGAAAACAAAAGTTTTTAAACGGAAAAGTAGGGGCGACCTTGAAATTAGACTTTACACCTGGGGGCATGCAAACCTCTTGGAATGCAAGCACGGGCGGCTTTTTTGTTTTTTAGTTTTTTAGGTCCTCCCTTTAAACCTGTAGGTCTAACCCGTTAAACTCGTAGGATTAGCCGATACCCAGCTTGCATAAAGAGAGGATATGGAGCAAAGCGTAGGGAGATGAAGCTCCTTAAAAAATAGCAATCTTCCAGGAGACCTTCGTACTTTATGACTGGTAAAAACGAGCAGTTTTGGCAGAGTTCATGCTCGTTAAAAAATAAACGCAAAACCGAGCAGTTTTAACGCGGACTTCATGCTCGTTAAAAAATAAACATAAGCATGTGAGCAAGCTTCCCCCTAGAGTTCAAGCTCATCCAGAAAAAATGAACTGGTAAATAACCATTTGAGACCGTAAATTCATCAGCCATAAAAGCCTTGGTCGTGTTTGTGCACCGTCACCTCCACTTTTCATTTGGCCGATCATTCACATCCACTTGATTGTTTACCTATTTTGAGGAACAGTTGCGAAGAGTGATTTCACTTAGTCATCCTTGTAATACTGCCGTGATTGGAAAATTCCAACCTGTACCTGGAATCTGCTGCTATCCCTGTTTATCACTCGTTCCTCAAAAGACGAGTCTTCTTTGAGCTCTTTTCACTGACTCGTAAAATATGAAAAGTTTGCCGAGTTTTGGCCTTCCAGCTCGTTAAAAGGACCGGAAGAGCTATCCCTCCTCTAGATTTTAATCTTTTTGGACCTGAGGGATTATTGCACAAAAAGATCGAGCGCTTGTCTAGTTCGGCTCGATAAAGATATCAAACATTCATCCCTTCTGTATTGTTTTATACTTTTTCGGACTTAAGGGATTAGATGACGAAAAAGGACCCCTGGAGTCCACTTTATGTACGCTTTTCAGGCTCTCTAAAAATGAAAAGGACCGAGTTGTCTTTGTCGCTAGGCTCGTTAAAAATATTGAATAGCGACAAACTTGTCTTTAGACGAGAACGAGTTTCCCTATCGCTAGGCTCGTTAAAACATAGCGATGGGCTTGCCCGAAGGGCAGGTTATAGAACAAGCATATGTTATCCTCCTCAAGCTTGACAAAAATAAAGAGGTACTGGTCAGAAATGACTAGGGAAAAATTGGGAGAACCTCAAAGCTTAATGGTAGCAAGTCGCTCTTGAACATGACACTTTTGCCTCCGTAAATATCGGGTTGGGTTATTATCATTCACCGGTCCCTTCACCATGGTCTCGCCATACCATCCATACATGGGGTAATGCTACCGATCCATCACATCAGTGTCGTTCTATGTTCAAGAGATGTCATTTAGAAAGTGTCAACCGGGTCCCATCCACTACCATACATCATCTTTCATCCTTCCATGACCGCCACCCTGAATCATATTTCACAGATCGTTTTCACCATCATCACTAGCTCCGTTCCGTGTCACTGATGTGGGATTCATTAAGGCCCTCCTTTGACGGATCACTTCTTGTCGACATCAGCTCATTATCCAAGAAGTTGATCTAGGAACACCCCCTCAGTACTTTGAAGCTTGCATGCCTCAATGGCAAGTTTCTCACTTCCGGCGATAGGTATACATTAATGACCTTTGACCAGGAGACTTTGCGTGGTGTTCGACGTCAGATCCTATATTCACGCCATGTGAATTGTGCTGCAGTACCTTGAGGGTCATCATCATTATCAGTGATTCCTCTCGCGCTTGTTAACAGTTTACATCATTGACTGGTAATCAAGCGATGTCTTTCCATGTTCGACTTCAAGAAATTCTCACATGGATCGACTTGTACTAGAGTGAAGATCAGACAAGTTTGAAGACCCCGGATCTAGTTTCATCCATCCGGGCTGCGACATATATTCAGGAGATAAAAAACATAGACATGTGCAGCAGATGATCATCCTACTAAAAGGATGATAATTATCAGTCTATTATCAGACGATCGTCTGTCTATGTACAGCAAATGTATTTATAAAGCTGAGCATGGGAAATGCCCGCATCAGCTAGATCATGAAAAGAAAGTATGAAAAGATAATGTATTGTATTGTATTTTGTTACAGGTCACCTCCCGATGATTGAATGAACTTCGGATCCTCCTAATAAAGCATTTCACCCGATAAACGACCTCATACTTTAGGGGGCAACTGTTATAGACATTTTTGTGCCTTACAGCATAGAGCATGAAATGTCAATAATCTAAGGGATCCAAAGTCCCTAAACATGTTGTTCCTACCCCTAGAGGAACAAGGTCAGCAAACCACAGCACTTCAGATCAGTTCTCCACTGAAAAACACTCAAAAACAGGTCAATTTTGGATCAAAGCAGCTGCTCCACTAAGCATCTGCGCTGAATGTCAAAAGCTCTATGGTGTACCTGCGCTGCATAGCAAGTGCAACAAAGGCTACCTGCGCTGGGCGTACTTTGACATGTGGAGGAATCTTTTTTCAATGTGCTAGTGCCCAAGAAGCTTCCAAAATGACACTTGGATAAGAAGATTCGCCTAATGATGAGTTAAGAGCTTCTAAAACTCCAAATGGAAGGTAGAAACTCCGAGTGGACTCAAGGACTGAAGAACAACTGGAGTTGAAGAGGACAACAAGTCACACATCAAGCTGACTTATCTTCACTCCAAAACTCTATATAAGGATCTCATCCCATGGGATCTGGAGGCCGGAATTTAGTGCAAAGAATTGCTGTTGGTTTACAGTTGTGAGTATTGGGTGATTGCTTGAGGGAGGTGAAGAGGAGATTTCTTTCCGTCGGGAAGGTGATGCTGGATTGGACCTCTTACGGTTGTATCACCGCCCGAACCTTACTTCCTTATATTAATAAAGCATTTGAGGTTCTTCTATTTGCATGTGTTTCAATGGTGTATTGTCTTACTTGCGTATTTGATTTATGCTAATCCTTGAATCAATTATGAATGCATGCTTCTTGTAGTTTCCTTTTCTTGTCTTTTTCGCAGGATCTCGTGTAGTTGGGCCCGTGAGAAGACTTGGAGCTGGGAGCAAGCGGCAAATAGAGGAGATTGGATCGACCATTTGTGCAAGACATCGGTAAGTGGATCTCTTCCTTTCATCTCTTGCATGTCATAAAGAAGTAACTTTAGATAGCTTTGCTTCAGTTGTTGCTAAGGAACTATCACCCTTAGAGTGGGATAGGGTCATTCCGTGTTGGATACTTTTCCCCACAACAAGGATTACCAATGATTCTGAAGTTGATAGTAATACTGAGGTTATGCCACTAAGCCCCATTGAGCTAGCATAGCAATCAATTTTTCTGGCTTGTGCCGCAAACCCAAATCCACTTTCACCAATTGTATGGGTAGGTCGTTCATTAGAATATGGTACTTCTTTGCATCTTTTCTCACGTATACATTCTACGTATGAAGGAATTGTCCAATCAATGATGTTAGGAGAAGAACCTTGGGAAGATTATCATCATCGTTCCCATCTTCTAGATGACATCGAAGATTATTCAAATGAACTAAACCACCCTTGAGTTGTTGATTTCCTTTCGAATTCAGTTTTCATAGACATAGTAGAATCCGAGCGAAACATATCAAATATTGAAGAAACAATTTCTATTAGTATTTCGACCAAGCCTAATGTTGTATAGAACATTCATGTCATAAAATCTTGTTCTCCATCAGAACTTGATAGTTACAGTAATCTCTTTCATGAATTTCGAGATATGCTTGCATAGTCTTACGAGGATATGCCAGGCATTGACTCTAGTATTGTTGAACATGAAATCAAAATGTACCCTGATGTCAAGCCAATACGATAGTGGCTTCGACCTATTCATCCAAAGAAAGTTGTTGCAATTAAAGTAGAAGTTGAAAAACTTTTGCATGCTGGTTTCATTTACCTCGTACCTCTTACTGACTGGGTTTCTAACATTGTTCCTATCATGAAGAAACAAGGGATAATTCGAGTATGCATTGATTATAGGGATGTAAATCAGGCATGTCCAAAGGACAATTACACTACTCCTTTTATCGACCAGATTATTGACGAATGTGCCAGATGTGAAATATTCTCATTTATGGATGGATTTTCCAACTATAATCAAATCAATATCCTCCCACAGGAAAAATCTAAAACAACTTTTATTTTTCCATGGGGCACATTCACGTATAGGAAACTCCCATTTGGTTTGAAGAATGCAGGGGCCACATTTTAGAGGGAAATGAACTATGCCTTCCATGACATCAAGCACATTATTCAACCTTACCTTGACAAGTTACCTGCTCATTCGCGAAAGCAGGCTAATCACCCACAACATTTGAGAGCAATATTTTTATGGTGTTGACACCATAAGATACGACTTAATCCACACAAATGTGTGTTTTGTGTTGGTTGTAGTTGATTTCCAGAATTTGTAGTGTCTAGAGAAGGGATTTGACTCGATCCACCAAAGGTTCAAGAAATTCTTGATTTGCCTCCACCTTCAAATATTTTATAGTTACAGAGACTCCAAGGGAAGGCTAACTTTCTAAGGATGTTCATTCCTAATTACGCTGAGATGGATAAATGTTTTACACCTCTTTTGAAAAATGGGATACCCTTCCATTGGGATCAGGTTATGCAAGCTTCCTTTGATACTCTTAATGATACCTTGATTAAAGCATCATTAATATATTCTCCAAATTATCAAAATGACTATTACTTGTATCTCGTCACTACAGATACAACCATTGGCATGGTTTTAGTCCAACATGAGAATGGGATTGAACATTTGATTTATTATTTGAGCCGCAATCTTAGTGATACAGAAATTAAGTACTCTTACGTCGAGAAACTAGCTTTGGCTGTTGTGAAAGTTGTTCAAAGATTTCTCCATTACATCTTGCTCTCGAAGACCACTATCATTTCAGATTGGAACCCTATGACATACATTTTGTCACGTCAATTGCTAGGGGTTAAATACTCAAAATGGATAGTCATTTTGCAGGAGTTTGATATGGAATTCATCAATCCAAATCAAAGAAATCTCTAGTTTTCGTGGAATTACTTTGCGAGCTTCCCTCGACATACATTGATTCAACATCTAAACCATCGATCTTGGATGAGTCTCTATTTCTGATATCGTCATCTGACCTATGGTTTGGAGATATACTGATCTATCTCCAAACGCAAACTTTTCTACCTGATACCTCTCTTTCCCAACAGTGACGTATTCGATACCAAGCCAAAGATTATCTGATCATTGGCGACACACTTTACCATCATTATATCGATACGATTTTGTGAAGGTGCCTCACACATGAGGAAGCTGAGAAAGCATTGAATGATTTCCATTTAGGTGCATGTGGTGGACACTTATCTGGATATGCAACCACACAAAGAATTCTTTGTGCTGGTTACTTCTGGCCAACTATATTCAAAGATTGTATTGTTGCTGTCAAAAGTTGTCATGCATGCCAGATATATGACCAAAAAAATAGATTACCACTTGCACCATTGCATCCAATCATTTTTGTTGGACCATTCACCAAATGGGGCATTGACTTCATGACATGTAACACCCCCTCGTCTGGGGGGCATGGGTATATTATAGTAGTCGTTGACTATTTTACCAAATGGTCTGAGGCGATGCCAATTTTAAACAACAGTGGTGAAACAACTACTCTTTTATTTTTTAACCATGTGGTTGCCCGGTTTGGTGTACCACAAGCCATAGTTACATATCATGGGTCTTATTTTCACAATCACATGATGGCTGAGTTGACTACTAAGTTAGGACTGTTACATGATAGTTCTACCCCTTATTACCCACAAGCGAATGGATAGGTTGAGGCCATCAACAAAGTCGTAAAGCAGATGCTGCAAAGAATGATAGGGGTTCATAAGCGAAACTGGCACATAATCCTGTACTCTTCCTTGTGGGCATATCGAACCTCAGTGAGAAATGCAACTGGATTCACACCCTTTCAGTTCTTGTATGGTCTAGAAGCAGTCTTACCAATACAATCTGAAATTTCATCTCTCAAACTTGCGATTGACCCATTACGCAACACTTCTGATGAAGAAGCACATTTATTGGAACTAATCCATCTAGATGAAACCCATTGTGATTCCACATTGGCTAACGAAGCACATAAGAAATGAATCAAGGCGCAATATGATAAAAATGTCAAGCCTCGTATCTTCTTAAAAGGAGAATTGGTCTTGCTTTACGATCAGGAAGCTGATAAACTTGGAGTAGGGAAATTCGAACCAATGTGGATGGGTCCTTATTTTGTCAAGCGTGTTCTGGAAAAAGGTGCCTACGAGTTAGTAGATTATGATGGGATTACATTGTCGTAGCCCTGAAATGGGCTATGCCTCAAACATTACTATGCTTGATTGGGTGTAGTAAAACTCATTGTATATATGCTTTCATTGCATGTGTGTGTGTCTTTTAGATTGTTTATCTAGTTAGTAATCTACTTTGCATTTGTTGCAGATGTCGGAGTCTTCAGAACCTTTTGTTGGTTACACCAATGGTGCTAGTCATAGTATGCAGAAATTGTCTTCTGTAGCATGGGCTATTTTTGCTCCAAGTGGCAAGTTAGTGAGATTTCAAGGGATTTGTATCAGTCAATCAATGAACAACATCGTTGAGTATAGCACGTTGATTGAACTTCTCTATGATGCCATTTCACTTGGCATTCACTGAATCATCATTAGGCTAGACTCACAACTCGTTGTACTACAACTAACAAACATTTATAATGTCTGAAATCCAACAATTTTTCGTATGTTCCTTAGAGTTCGTATTTTGGAAAGGCATTCTGAACACATTCAATATCAACATATTTCCAGAAATCTTAACACATTAATTGATTCTCTAGCGAATTATGTGTTAAATAAACATTTGCAACACAAGTCAAAGTAATATTTTCAATTCACATCATCAATTGAATAGGATTGCATATAACCATAGAAAACTTTGAAAGTAAAATAGATAGGTGTTTTAAAAGTTCTTACAAAATTTTTGTCCAAGGCACGGTTGGTCATTTGACCCAAAAAACTCAAAATGCATGCAAAAAATCCTAAGTATATCTAGTGTTGCTCATGATAACAGGTCACAGCTTGTGCTATCATGCGCAAAAGCCTCGCCCAATGGCTAGGAACACTAATAGTGTTGCGTTGTAGCCTCATAGGTAACACATTGATCCGGACATCTGGAATACCAAGGGTTAATCCCTGTATGTGATCTTGCAACTATGCTAAGGTCTCGACAAAATCTAAGTCCTGGAGAACTTCTCTTCCAATGTGTCTCTGTGCTAGACCACCTGCAGCCTGTTGGTGCCCCGCAAGTCAAACAATACCCACATCTGCATGAATAAGAATGATTTTAGTTTAGTCTTGGAAACATTAAAAACAAAAAAAAACATGTAGAAACTTGAAAAAATCAAAAAACACTTTTGGTCAAACAATTTACCCATAGCACCCCATTGTGCTCCAACTGGTAGAATCAAATTTGGATCTCCATGGAAATCCATCCCTGAGTATGGATGCTCCTCGATAACAAGATTTTGTCACTCAAGCCAACTAAAGAATGTAGTGGAAAAAATGATTGTTGACTGACCCGCATGTCGAGCCATCAATTCGACCCATCTCTGCATACGTGGATCTTTATGACCAGCTACACCCAGTGATACATGATTCAGTTTCTTCAATGGGATTCTCTCTAAGGTAAAAGTGATTAAGATCAAACCATAGCAGAAATTCTTCGTCTTACCACTTTTTACCTTGGTCAATTGTTCTTTGAGTGAATAAGGAACAGCCTCGCACCAATTGAAAACTTTTGGCTCTAGACACTCCAATGCATATTGCATATATGATCTGTTCGCCAGGTGTAGTGTCACACTACCAGCAAATTTTTTTATTGTAAAGAGGATCATTCTCAACTGTAAATCACCTACATCCATGATGTTTATTTTCCCATCCTTGCTAGGCTGGGTACCTGGCCGACAAAACTGTCTAATATAATCTCTCATTGATTCACCTCCACGCGAAAATCCAGAAAGTGAGATGGGGTCACCTCGCATGAAAAGTCCAGTAAGAAAGTAAATATCATCAATGGTAATAGGTACCCTCTTGTCCCTAATGTGAAAAGTCTAATATGTCGGATCCCATGCATGAACAAGGAACTACAGTAGTTCTATTTGTTGCCTCATTCTGGACAACTTGAAGTATTTAAGTAACCCACAGTTTTTGAGGGCGTCAACTGTACCTAGATTGTTGAGGGCAACCACGTCTTGTTCTTTGTGCTCTCTTTCTTGCCATGTAATTGACATTCTGATCCGATGAAATCTTGAAACACAATCATAAGCTTAGTTAGGATCCTTTCCATGCAAAAAACAAGACAAATTTTGGAGCAAACAACTAAATCAAACTTGGGAAACTCACCCAGCATAGCCCAAGCACAGAGACAGTGCACTATAGAGCATGCAACCTTCTATATGGGTGCTCTTCAGCGCAGTTTTCAATGTGAAAGCCTGCGCTGATCCCAGGGCAAAAAAATGAAATGCTAGGGGCCCCAAAAAACCCTAAAACTTGCATGAAATGACAAAAGAATGACCTAAAAATAAATAAGAGAGGTTAAGCTCCTACCTAGTCCAGATGGCTCGAGAAATGGTCCATAGAATCTCTCGCAATCAGCTGATGAAGTTCGAGGTAAAAAACTAGCTCAGAGCACAAAACTGAATGGTAAGTTCCAAATGGTAAAAATGTTATGGTAAAAACTTGTTTTATGTTTATTTCATGTTCATTAATCAAGTAAACATTAGTATTTGCCTATTTTTGCTTATGAAACAGGTATTTTTAATCCATTTAGTGGTATTTTGAGCAGGTTTTATAGCTGACTTACAGAATTCAAGGTGCTCAATTGTAAATTGTACCTTGGACCATAGAGGACACTTTTATCACTTTTTCAAGCTCTATTAAAAACAAAAAACGAAGCCCCATTGGAGTCCTCTTTAAGCTCTTTTCAAAATCTTTAAACATGAAAAGACTGTCGAGCGCTTGTCCTTTCCATCTCGTTAATGGATTGGAAACGATATCTCTTGTATTATTTTACGCTTTTTCGGGCTTGAGTGATTAATTTATGAAAAATAACTTGTGGAGTTTTCTTTTTGTCCATTTTCAAACTCTCTAAACATGAAAAGGACCGATTTATCTTTGTCCATCTAGACAAGACCAAGTTTCACCTTCGCTAGACTCGTTAAAACATCAAATAGCGATGGATTCACCCAAATGGTGGAATTATACAACAAGCATATATTATCCTCCTCAAGCTTGATAAAAATAAAGAGGTATTGGTCAGAAATGACTGAGGAAAATGGGAAAAAGGGGAAAACCACTTTATCGTAGCAGGTCACTCTTGAACATGACACTTTCACTCCATCATCATGACTATTTGGGTTGGGTTATTAGCTTGATGGCTATCACACCGTTGGTCTATCATACCATCCATCACTTTGTTTTGGGTCAATGCTACCATTTCATTTCAGTGTCCCCAACATGTTCAAGAGAAGTCATTCAGTCAAAATTCATCTTTTACAATACCATAAACCTTCATTTTCATGACCGCAATTCCTGAACCTTGTGTCGTCAGTCAAGTTCCATCTCCAAAAGCATTACACTCGTTTCTTGTCATTGATGTGGGATACATCAAGGCCCTCCTACAATGAGTAATTTCTTGTCGACATCAACACATTATCCAAGAAGTTGAATTAGAAACACCCTTCCAGTACCTTGAGGCTTGTATACATCTACGACAGGTTTCTTGCTTCTGACAATAGGTTGACATCAATGGCCTTTGACCGAAAGACTTTCTATGGTGTTTGACATCAAATCATCCATTCACACCATGCATAATGTACTGCAGTACCTTGAGGATCATTATCATTATCAGTGATTTCTCTCGCATCTATTAACGGCTTACATCATTGGTTGGTAATCAGATGGTGACTTCCCATGTTCAACTTCAGATCACATATTCACATGGTTAGACTCGTACTTGAGTGAACAATTGAGCGAGATAGAAGACCCTGGATCTAGTATCATCCATCCGAGCTACGATTTCAGGAGTACTAAATCATATGTATAATGGATTTACATTGATAGTCGATCCAATCATTGGTCTATATCTGTAGATGACTGTTTATGTACATGTAATGAAATTTTATAAACTGAGCATGGGTATGCCTTCCCTTAGCGATTCATGTAAAAATAAAAAATCATGATATATGTATTGTAATTGATGCAAGTCACCTTCCACTTTGAAACCTCCTCATCACATCGTAAATAATTTCATTCGACATTGGCATTTTTCTGACTTCATGCTTTAGGGGAAACTATTACAGATCCATTTGGGCACATCAATCCCATCATCTAGATCATCGTTTTTAGGGCTCATCAAACCATAATTTCATTTGCTACATGCCCAAAAAAAGTCACCCCTTTGAATTCCTCCTTCCCAGATAGTTTCGCGACTTGAAGACATCTAGAAAAGGCCTCTAGAGGGACCAGCATAGGTAGGCCCATGTAAGGGTGTGTTGCAAGGCAATTAAGTCCATGCCAGGGTGCTCTGTAGAGCACTTAGGCTTCCTTTCACTTGCGTTGGGTGAGTTTGAGCGAAATTCACATAGAGTTTGGGGAATATTCTTATCTTTTTGAGTCACCTAGAAGGTTCCCTCACTTATAAACTCCTATGAGCTCAAAAATGTATGAGGAATGAGTTAAGATGCATCCTGTCCTCTCATCCCTTCCTCCATGGAACTAATTCTATGTATGGAAGGCCATTCAATGCCACCGTTTATGACAAAACCTCTTTCATCTCCCTATAAATTGACCACTCATCTAAGTGATCAGGGGCTGGATTATGTTGAATTGTAAGTAGATAATGTTGTTATGAGAATTGGCTTTGAAGCATGTATTGTAATGCTACAAGTTTGTCATGCTTTTGATGTGATGTGGATGGGATCCAAGCTGGAGGAATTATTTTGAATCAAACAAAATGATTGTAATTCCTTCATTTATTCAATAAAGTATTTGAACCTTTCTCCCATATGTTTGTATTGTCTTATAATGCTTATATGTGTGAAATGTATCTAATTCCATTCACTTATATTCAATAGGTCTTTTTCTTTGATTGATTCTTTGTTTTTTGTTATGTTTACAGGTACTTCTCAAGCATATTAAGTACGGGAAGGAGCAACGGGGTTGATACAAAGGAGATGAGGGGAAAGTGGAACTACAAGTAGGTCTTCTCATCTTCTCATCTTATCTATTGCTTATAGGAAAAGGCTAAAATACTTTAAACTGTTGTTCTAGATATGGCTACTTATCTAGGGAATTAGTATTTATCCGTAGATACCATATTCTCCAAAACAATAGCCTTGAAGCTTGTTTTACTAGTCTTTGCTAAGGATTAAACTAAAGAACTCGGTCATATCAGCCACAAGAATGTCAATGACTTGACAGACTTTAGGATTTGATGAGAGTCTGATAGTGACTTGATTGAGCTCTCCTATAACTTCGACTTGGGATCGGTCTAACTGCACAATGCACACAACAGAATTTTGGGTTTCAACATTCAATTTGGCACAAATTTTTCGTGGTAGAATGTTAGATGAGGCTCCAAAATCAACTAAACAGTTGTGTAGATTCTTGTTGAAAACTTCAAAAGTCAAAAGAAATGGAGTATGGGATTTAGATCTTCCTCCAATTAGAGAAATATTGGTAGGATCGATTCTGTCTAATGAGGTATTAGGAGGCCTTCCCATCTCTTGGGCAGCTTGCGAGATTACAACAGCGGGAAGAGGAGAAGTAGGGACTTCTTTTAGTTCTTTGAGTAATAGCTACTGCTGATGTTTCAGCGTACTAAGAGAGTGAAAGATAATGTTCGCCCTAGTATTTTTCATATCTTCCACTATTTTATATCCCATTTCATCGAAGACTATCAAGGTTTTGGTTGGAGATGGATCATTTGATTGAGGAGGAGAATTTTGAGTGGATTTAGATGAAGATTTATTACCTATTGTTTTGTCTTTGGGTGTTGGAGTTGATACCTTTTGCTTTGAATTTGTTTGTGGAAAATCAACAGGACTTCTACTCCTGGTTGCAATAGGTAATGCTTCTTGTGTTTCTTCATTGGGGAGGATAAAATCCCACATTCCTTATAACTTGACTACCTATTCATCATATGTTTAATCTTTAGTGGTTGAGACTTCATCTTCCTCCACATCCAATTCAACATTTGATATGGTGCTTGGAGGCTTAGTATCATAGGGGGGATTTCTTTTGTATGGTCTGAAAGGTTTCTTTGAGGAAGTCTCTGCTACCTACTTCTTGATATCAATCATTTCATTGGACATGGTTTTGAGGACTTTTTGTAAACCTTCAAGATCAAAAGGATCTTGAGATGGTTTTTTCTTGGATTCATCCCTAAAACTCACTTTCTTGGATTTTTGTTCTTCTAATGCACTTTTCTTATCTAAGGCTAGATTTTGTTTTTCTACAGCTATGGCTTCTTTCATGTTTTCTGCCAAAGTTGGTTTGGCAACTCCATCGAAGAAAATAGTTGTGTTTGAAGGGAGAGAAGAAATGTACCATTCATTTTTGACTTCATCATTGGGCTTAGATGTCATTGGAATTTTATTCAATAGCTTATTGAAATGAGAATTGAAGTCTTTTATCGGTTCCCTAGGTTTGACTTTCAAGTTGGAGAGATCATTGATAAGAGTAGCTATTGATCTATCATCTCTGAACATGGTTAAGAACTTCTCTTGAAAGGCATCCCAACAATTAATAGAACCTAATGGTAATGAAAAGTACCATGATCATGTTGATCCTTGTAAGGTATAAGGGAATAATCTTACAACTACATCTTCTTCCACCACTTTGTTTAGGTTTATGGACAACATAAAATTGTTTATGTGTTCCTTAATTGGTAGGCCATCATCAAGATTGAATTTTGGTAACCATTTTTCCGGATGGGCTAGAAATTGATGTAAGGGTCTTGCCATCTATATAGCTCCTGAATTTGTCCATGGTCTTGGAGTGTTTTGAGCCATCATAGGTATCTTTGTAGAGGAAGATGTTCCAGTGGTTGAAGGTGATTGGGTAGAGGAGGCTTGTGCTCTAGTACCTATGTAAAACACGATCTAGAGTTGTGAGGCGGATGGTTGATTTTGTGATGAAATGGATGGAATGAATGAAGACGTTTCAAGTGATGATGAGAGAACCTTGCTATGGGATCCAAAACTTTTCACTCTATGCTCTAGTCAACCTTTGGGATGAGGGGAACTAAGAAGTAACACTCGCTTGGGATAACTCAGATTATTCTTGAGATATTGAAATCCCCTGCAACTTATGGATTAAAGACTAGACTTCAGGGGTTTCTATAGAAGAAAATTGATCTGAATTTTTTTAAATCACAGTAGTGGATTCTAAAGGTTTCTTTACAACTTCTCATTTAGGATTCGGAGATTTGGAATGAAATCAAGAATTTGGAGGTGAGGGTGAGGGAGTTTTACTCTTAGAATGGCTTGTTGATTTGAATTTACTTGCCACTCATAGTTAGATAGTTAGGCCCTCTTTCTAGCGCCAAAATGTTGAAGCCTTGGAAATCATTGCTACAACATGGGGGAAAACCACCAAGTCTAGACCTTGGTTAGCAGCTCCTTTTTTGTTTCGTGTAGTGGCTCCAACTGGGGATAATGGGACCAGTTTCCCAAAAGATATTTTGATAGTGTTGATGGGGTGATATATGGTGTAACAGGGGAATGATTAAGCTAAGTGTGATCTAATATAAACTACTAAACACAACCATATATTCTATTTTAAACACTATTTGAATATAAATATACTCAGGAATTAAATAAAGTATGTGATCTACAATAATGTCCTATAGAAATTGGTAATAAAGATCATTCAAATGCAATAAGAAGTGAAATTGTTTAACAATAATCATTTTGGATAAATAATTAGCCAAAACGATTGTGAAAGATATATCACATATAAATTGTTCATGTATTCAGAATAAAGTCAAATCCAACAACATACGAAAGTGCAAAAATTCTAACTGTAATTCAAACTTTCATACATAAAACAATTGAAAGAAGAATTATTTCTTGATACATAAATAAAATAAGATCATAAGATAAAAGTACCATATATGACGAGTTCTGCTCATGTGCTTCAGCAATATTGACTTAATTCCAATCAATCCAACATATTCTAAGAGTACAAAGTGCATTTCAGTAGAGCATGCTAGACATTTAAGAGAAAATAGATCTTGTTCCATTCATTCCATCAGAACCTCCTCAAAGGTACAGAAGTGCATGTTTTGAAGAATGTTTCTGATAAAATTTGTCGACCCCTCTCTAAATGCATGAGACGAGTTTAAATACTAAACTATAGGTCCTAAAATGGATTATTACAAAAATAGATTAGGAGTTTTAAACGACCTACCTCAGATTATGCAAAGATAAAACTAAAAATAAAAATAAACTAAGTGACTAACTCCTTTGCATTCAATCTTTAAGATCACAAATATCTGTCATAGGCTTGAGCTATGTTGGTTGGCCAATTGCAGATTTCAACTACCCAACAAATATAGTGTATGTCTATCTTGGAACCATTCTTTGTGTGGAGGTAGTTAAGCATCGCAAGGTCATCCACTAGCTGTATGGTTTTACCAAAAACTGCTAGTATGCTTCCCAGTTTAGCTTGCCCATTTTTTTGATTACCTCCTCCTTTTCTTTTGTCTCCTACCTCCACTACTATTTTAACTATTTGGCATTTGAAAGAAATCCTGGTTTAGATTCTGCAACCAGGTTGGCGCCATACATATTTTCATTGATGGCTTCTATGATGTTGTTTGTTGTTGTTGCCATGATCGTCGTTGCCCTTTCTTCTTTCTTGAGTCGTGAATCTCAATTTGTGAACAAGATGTCTTTATGTGATTCCTCCAGCTTTGGAAAATCAACCTTTCATCCCTCTTCTGATTCTTGCCTGGTGATAAAGTGAGAAACCCTTTTATGGATTTCATCATACTCAATTCACATGTCGACAACTTGCCTTGTTAGCTTATCCCTGATCTCGCAATAAGGACTTTTTTGTGAGATTTTCTGGCATAGAACTTCCTTTTGTTGCATTAGTTACGAGTTAAGACTGAGTGCTTCCTTTATGAACTCATCATTTTTCGGGTTGTCTTTATACTTATCTGTAATGGCTTATATCCGCGCATCTCTTTTCACTAGGCTAGACTGATGTTGCATTTGCATCTGTTCAAATTCCTGTTGGAGCTGGGCTACTTGTAATTTTGCTTCTTGATTAGATTTCTCCTGAGCTAATTGTTGCTCGAACAGAAGAATCTTTTGTTCCATTTCTCTAAGCAGCATTTGGACCTCCGTCACTTTTTCAATAGTTGTCGTAGCATTGTTTCCTACAAATTGCAACAGTCTTGTGAGGTTTTCAGATGGTTCCATGGGCGAGTCTTTCCATACAATTTACATTGGTTCATTGTTGGCAGTCGTAATAGCTGCAACATCTAGCTTCCTCTTCTTCCTTTGTCTCTTAATGTCATCTTTGTGAGCAGGACTATAAAAAACATCTAATGGAGGAATTTCCTAAATTCTCCAAATAATTTCTGAAGTGGGGGTGGGAGGAATAAGCTCAACATCTTCAGTGCCTAAAGTTTTCTCCATTCTTATTTCTTGAGTTGACTTGTGCAGTGGAGTCTGTATCTCAGATGTTGTTCATCTGTATGAAGATTCTTGCTGAAATTCTCTCATTCCTTTTCCAAATCAATAACTTGGGGTTTTGCTAATTGAGTGGAATTAGAGTGAATTTATGCCTATTTCTTTGCCGAGGTTTTCTTGGTTGCTTCTTCTGTAGTTCTAGATGTGTCCCTTTTGAACTCTTTATTTTTATTTCCTCCCCCATTTTGAGACTACTGGTATGAGTGCTATGACTCATGAGTAATCTCTCATGGGTCTCTGCTTCAGAATTTTCTTCAGAAATTTCTTTAGAGCTATCCTCCAAGGTTACACTGGGAGTTGGCTCCCGTATTGGTTCAATCTATAGTAGGTCTAGTGGGACCTTCTTTAATCTCCTCTTTCTATACACATGAAAATCTTCAACATCATCTGGGGAAAAAGTAGTGATTCCATATGCGTCACATCTGAAAAATGTTTCCTTTTGTAGGAAGAGGCCATCAAAAGCGTCTTCCTCATGGGTGAATGGTTTCACTTTCACCATAGTAGTGAAGTCCTTAACAATGCCATTTGGGTCATACTGCCTTCCTGGGAATGTAGCTAATTTTAGAGATTTCATAATCTTTGCCTCTTTGCATGCATGTCCAAAATCATGTAGTGAAAACGCACCACATTGCAATGGAAATGTAGGCCAAATGGCCTTCTTCTGTTCTTTCAACACTTTTCTCATCCCACCTTCCCCTGCCATTTGGTAGGCTATCTCCCTATCCATTAAATTGTCAGGGACATAGTATGGGAGGACATGCGGTGAAGAAATGCTCCCAAATACTCTGATATAGGTAAATGTTTCCTCCCTAAACCATCTGGCTACAGGTAAAATATCTACTTTAGCTTCTTTGGAAAATCTAGGGGCGGTTGTGTCGTAGACTTGTTTATGGATGGGAAACATAACTCCTTGACAAATCTTGTAAAAATGGGGGTGAAACCAAGACTCCCGCAAACTCTTATGGTACACATGGATAGGAAGTGGACCTTGCATAGTCCACTTCCATTCCGTAATAGGAAATTTAGAGCTAAAATAGATTGCGTCGATTACAAAGGCACTCATGAAAAATGGGGGATAAACCCTTAAAGAAGGACTCCTCTTTCTCCTATACTCCATAATGGCTTTCGCCAAATTATCAGAAAAAATTTGAGCCCAATTCATTATTGTTGCATTCACAATTGCTTCTATTAATGGTAGCCACTCTGAGGAAAATTTGGTACTATCGGGCTTACCGAACAATCTACATAGCATGGCTACTACAAAACTATAAGGGGGAGAAATAGATGCCATAGAATACATACCCGTCTTATCCCATTTGATCTTGCTTTTGTTTTCTGTCTAGGCCCACGTAACGTCTGTTGGGTCTTCATTCTCCTTAGAAAATTTCTCGAGGAACTGTTTATTGTAGAGCTTTTATGGCTTTGGTAGATTGTACATAAGCCATAAGTTGTCTACTGAAAAAGATCTCATAACCTCATGCCTACTATTCTTGAACTCTCTCTCTGATACTGTAAGGTCTGACCTTACCAACCATCAGTATTATACTATGGATGACTCAAAATGTGATTTAAGTTTAAGTTTTTAAGACGTAAAAGTTAATGCAAGGTCAATATCTATTTTTATTTTTATTTTATTTGTATTCCTTACACTACATACTAATTCCTACTAACTAACTAACCCATGGTAATATTAAACTTCTCATTAAGGCTACAGGGTCATGGTTCCTCAAAATCCAAAACTTACAACCATAAGTCTTAAAATCACATTTAAATGATAGAATCTTTAGTCGGATAAATAATATCAATCTTTACAAACCACAATTTCCAATAAGCTAATTGTTCATTCTATTGCAATTAAGAGTGTTTAAGAGTGACTAATTTGATTTTGTTCTGGATAATATGCCTATGAATTCTTTGGTAAAACAAAGGGAAGAAAAACAAGTTAATTCAACTTCTAAATGAGTGGTTCCCAATTATTATGAATTCATAAGTGAGCTAACGATTACAACATTTCACCTAACCAATTTTCCTTCCATGGATTTTTAATTCAGTGGAATCGTTATGTTTATTCTTTGAGATATTTCTAGAAACACCTTGATTGTAAATCCTAAATTTACTTAGTCATTTTGGTAGACAATTCATAGATGTAATTAGCTACAACCATTGAAGCATTATGTCAAACCGTTTGCAAGCATGAAATGTACAGCCATTGAGGCATATTTTCAAATGCTTATAACCATAACCCTTAAGGCGATTTCACCAAAATTAACTAACATGAATCTAAGATTACATAATTTATTTTTCTTTGTTAGTAATGCCAAGAAGTGAACCTAATACATAAGTTAAACTGTCATCCATCTTGATTGCTGCATATACAAAAATTTAGGCACATAATGACTATAAATATTTAAGAATTTTTACAAATAGATCGCAGCAATATAGCTACAAAAATTGGGAATTTTGAACAACAGTTAGCAGTCATAAAACAAGCTGCTAGCTATGAAACTATCAAACAAGCAATCACAAGCTTATTAAACTACCAATGTATTAACCATTGATACTTTAAAATAATAATTCCAAGTTTATATAATAGATTGGTTTGATAAAAAGAGATTACCAAGTAAATCAAAACTACAAAAAATAAACCATCAAGACAAACCATCAGGCAGCAACAACAAATATATAAAAGATAGAAGATTACAGAATAGGATTATGAAACTCTATTTTTTGAAATCAAAGTTGGGGCGACATTGCCATAGGGTACAGATACCCCTTGAAGTTAAAATAAATCAAAACATAAACACCCGGAAATGTGATTATATAAAACCACAACCAAAAACAAATTCATACTATCTCATTTATCCCTTTTGTCAAACATATACTATGAAAACTTATCTACAACTGTAAAAAGAGAAGGAAAAACCAAATTTATGCTATTAACGTGTTTTCATAAAACTCATGGCAGCCTAAATGCTTTAGCCATTAAGACATGATGTAAATCAACTTGCAATGCAACTGTACAAAAAAAACTTACGTAAAATAAACTACAGTTATTGCAAAATTCCTTTAACATTTAGTGTGAAGCATTTGATATACATATAAGTTTCAGTCAACAACCAAATAAGCAAAACCATGTAATGAACTAGAAAAATAAACACAATATAATGTTGTCAACATACCTGGTAGTATCCAATGTATAATCTAGCTCCAATGATAATATGCTCCAGCTCCAATATCCTTACCAACTCATTGTGAACCACCCGGTTTTCCTCCCAACTATATCCATTAAGAACTTCTCCCCCTCGAAACCCGAGCTGCAAAAGCTCACAAGCAATACCAAAAGACAACAGTAGAGAGATTTGCAAGGAAAACTAAGGAAGCAAATTTTCACTTCCTCTCAATACCACTCATGGCCAACCTCAATAGCTAGAGATCTTAGGATTTTAACAATAATTTCAAATTTATTATGGAAGCAATTAGCTACTCTCCATATCTATCCCTCTCACTATTTTCCTCAAGCCCCTTCCACTCTTGGCCTCATAATCCCCAAGTGAGAATACATGAGTCTCATATATAGGAGGAGCAACCAATTCTTGTCCTAAAGGAGGAGTAATGTGCATGCATTGGATTCCATTTAGAGGTGTGTAACTTATGCCATTAAGGAGAGGTATGCATGCCTTAGTTAAGGAGAGTGTATCATATGCATTAAATAGAGTGTAAGAGGAATATTTTATGACATATTTTTAATGAGTGAAAAGGAATATGCAATTCTTTGATGAGGGCATAAAATATAGTATAATAAATTATTTAAAAAGAGGGAGAGAGTTACATAGAGCCATGAGAGTCATGAAGGAGATGTGTGAATTGATTGAGGAGATAAAATTGACTTGTAATTCCTTTTTAATGATAATATCATAGTCTCGTAAAGAATTAATAATATTGAGAATTCAATCAAGATTGAACTATTACGATTGATTAATGATATGTTAATTCATTTTTATTCAACTCCACTTGATTACCAATTTATGTAAAGTGATTTACTATTTTTGGAATGTCATGCTTGAGATGCTAGACATGACTTTCTATTTTCAGGAAGTCATTCAAGAATTGTGAGGATAAAATTTTATTTAAGGAAATTCATCCATCAATGGTATTTTTATTCTGGATAATAGGGATTCTGCATCCTTATTTCATGCATCTTCATGCCTTAGTAGTTGAGGACTCTGTGCCCTAATCTACTCCAAAGATCCAAGATTCCACAACTTTATCTTTTTGAATATTCAGGGTTGCGCACCCTAAATATACAAGACTTGACATCTTTATATTTCTTAGACTCCACACCCTAATTTCCATGCCCTCTCATCTATTGTGCTTTGAAACTTTGTGTTTCTCCTTATGGTACTAATTGTGAGCTTTTACCCATCTGATGGTTCACTGGTAAGCCCTTGTTCAAAGACCTGCACACATTACAATCTCATAGATCAAAGGAATCAAATGAGTTTCATAATGTAATTAACTTAATCACATTTAACCCAAAATGGTGCATGGCTTCCACAATCATTTTGGTTTTGAATAAATGACTTCCACAGTCATTCATAATTGAACATCCTTGTTGGAAAATGACTAGGTACCCTACCACATCATGCTTAGTACAATATTAGACATATATAATCACACAGATCATGTATCATCCATAAATCATAATTAATCATATATTCCACATAACCATGAGAATCCATGGGTATATGTGTCTCAATATTGGATCACCATCCATGTCATACACCTGCTTCATAAATCAAATATAAACATAAAAACATATGTATAACATTTTACTTAACCAAAGCCATCTAGTATAGCTAATCAATCATGCCACATATAAGAGGAAATATAACTATATAAAAGATCATTGTTCTCCAATCCAGTGATCAATCTTTCATACGTAAACATAAAATGAATATAAATATGTATGTAAAACATTATTCCTCAATCAAGTGATCAACCTATCATATATATATAGCCCTTGATAGGAGTGACAAAACTATAATAGAAAAATAGGACACTACAGATACATCCACTACATCAATTATCCACTTGACCATATCTGTGTATGGGATTATCTTCAGCCTTGCGGCTATGCAGTGTAGAAACGAGTATGTTGTCTCGAAGTAAGAGGCATCCAAGGAAATATTAGCATCAACTATTGCCTTTGCCACCAGAAGCCTTGGTTTATCTTCCTCTAACAAATAATACATGGCTTCCCATGTTGAGGTTACTCCATCTCTACTGCATGTAGTATCAGAGACTAGAGGGATCATTTCTAACTTTTCAGATGTGGCTACCTTTCCCTTCTTTGTCGTTGCTTCTAACGACTCTTGCTGCGGATTTTTCCTGAAATGAAGAAAAGCATAAGCTATTGGATATACGTAAATGGGAATGAAAATAGGAATGAATGATATAGATAATCTTGAAAAGGTGACAAGAAAGGAGTTTTAGTTAAACGCAAATGAAAATATCTTGTATCACGTAAAGCCACTTTTCAAAATAAATGCCATTAACCCGTAGTAAATGCCTACTAATGATTTGTTATAGCTACCTTTATGGCTAATTAATGTTCCACATAGTAAAATGGGAAGAAAACTTTTTAAGGTTATGATATTTTATTTACAAAAATGTCAATTTTGCGATTGCGATGAAATATCACAAATCACATTATCACATTTTGATTGTGTAGTTTCTTTAAAGTTCCTTTGGTTTCTACGAGATGTGAGACATTCTTTATTGTTTATTAAAGCGTAACTTATTTAATGGGATTTACCTTATAAATCCCTTTTCATTTGCGTAATAGATTTAAGTGTTACTTTATAACATAGGCTCCAATCGGGTCTAGCTTTTTATCACATTTTGCAACATTGCGTGGTTTGTAAGATTTCAAACCTTTCTTAAGCATTTTCGATGCAATGCAATAAGGTTAACAATTGCATCGTAATATCACATTTTACATGATTCAACATACTTCGTGAGGGTGCACCCTTTGAGAATTACGATATACGATACGGGCTTTATTTCGAGAAGAAATTCCTTAGGACCTAGTTTTAATGAAAATCCTAATGATATCTAGGTTAAGCACGGTGATTCTTTTAGATCACATTTTGCATGTTTTTGTTTTTAATAAGGCTTTTGACTTGATATCTTGTTTTATTCCAAAAATTTAAAAGAAAATGTCTAAATGCTAAATCTATAATTTGGAAGGATTTTTTAAGGGTCCCCATTTATTGATAAAATATTAGCTATTATATTGATAAATGGGGGGTTTGCTGAATATCACCACAGGTCTTAATCATTTTCTACTAATCTCCTCTCTACTTCTCCAAAGATTAACAAAATTAGGTCTTGGAGCTTCCATCTTATCTCTGATTTGGCCAACTGTCAATCACAGAACTAGGGCCCAATAACTAGCCCTCTTAACTTCCGTTGTCCAAAAGTCAATTATTAGAGCATACAATGTACAACCCTCTTGTTGTGACAAATCTTCCACTTGTCCATAACACTTATGGATACCCAATTAGCCACTAACAGTCCTCTAACCACTGTATTTTGGCTTCTTTAGAACTTTCCAAAACTAGACCTACGATCCTTTGAAAAACATCAACATGAAAGACATACAACATAGCTCCCTAGGATGTCATCATCTTCCCTCAAATACTTGGCCTTGTGCACAATATGTTCTAAGGTTTTCGACCATGTCTAGGGCTTCCTGTAACAACTATAGTGTTTTCCCAACTTGGCCTAATAGTCCTCAAACACCTATGGAAATCCTACTCTAGAAACCCTATACTCCTGGGCTACAATTCAATCGTTATATCACAGTTATTCCAAGTTTGTGCAACAATACACAAGATATTTCAGCTTTTTCATAGAGAAAATTACACCTCAACACATGCACAGAATCTGCCTCTCCAACTCGGTTAGGCCCAATCCAAACCCAGAAATATGGTCCCATAGCTCCTGAAAACATTTTGAACCAGAACAATGATTGAAAATGAATGGGCCCATAAATCTTCAAAACACTCAAACATAGGAGGGAGGGCCAATGATAGACCATAACAATGCTTCAAAAAAATGAGCCTACTATTTTTGAAAATAATTGAAATAGAGGGAGGATGGTGTCGGTGATATTAATGTGAGCATCTACTAAACATACTTCACTTATATTTGAGTTATATATTCCATTCAATATGAAGAGATATTTTCTAGAGATTCCATTGGCATTGTTGTAGGTTTTAACCCCGTACGGAAATTACCTGCATACGAATTCTAAAACACAAAAAAATAAACAATGCGAGAGCATAAGACATAAAACACATATACACAGATATTTTCCCACTGGATCCCAAAACCAGGACTACCAGCTTGATTTTTTCATTATATTCCTTTCAATGTTATAATACATATTTATAAATGCCGAAGCATCCAATACCATGGACTGAAAAGCATCGCATTGAATACCATGGACCGAAACCATCACATCCAACACCATGGACCGAAAAAACATCGCATCCAAAAAACATGTGCAAAAATCATGCATAAAACCATAGGTGGTTCCGGCCAACCTAACATAAGGTCAAAAATCAAATTTTTCCATGGCGCTACCCCGGACCCCATAAAGTGGGGTTACGAGTACCCCTCAAACCCCCTGTTAACTACATGGAAAGAATATAACACAACCCAACATTCTCCCACTTGTTTTCTTTCCACAGGGGGCCACAGGAGAGCTTAGTCATTTTCCAGCCCTGAAACACCCATTGTTTCTCTACATCAGGAGAACTTCTCAGAGCTCACAGATTTTGTCAATGCATCTGCAGTATTCTTCAAAGTGTCCACCTTTACTAGCAACACCTTTTTGTCTTCTATCATATCCCTCACAAAGTGATGTTGAACATCAATGTGCTTTGTCTTTGAATGATATGTAGGGTTCTTTGCCAAGAAAATTGCACTTTGGCTGTCACAGTCTATCCTTATAGATTCTTGTACTAACCCCATACTTGAACACGATCTCTACAACCAAACTACTTCCTTGCTTGCATGAGTGGCTACCATGTATTCTGCCTCTATAGTTGATAGTGCCACTATAGATTGTTTCTTACTCATCCAACTAAATGCACCTCCAAATAGGTTAAACACATACCCACTTGTAGATCTTCTCTGATCCAGATCTCCAGCCCAGTCTGCATCAACAAAGCCATGAATATCCAACACTCTGTCCAATCCTGGTATTCCTTGGTAGCACAAACCATAATCACTAGTGCCATGCAAATACTTGAAAACCCGCTTCACTATTATCCAATGCTCCTTTCTTGGTTTTGACATAAACTTGCTCAATGCTCCCACTGCATGTGCAATTTATGCTCTAGTACAAACCATTGCATACATCAGGCTATCAATTGCACTTGCATATGGAACACTAGACATATCCTCTTCCTCTTCTTGTGTCTTGGGACACTATTTAGCAGATAACTTTAAACCTACAGGAATAGGAACCTTCACCGATTTACTATCTTGCACATTAAACCTCTGCAATATTGTCTCGACATACTTCCTCTGGTTTAACCAGAGCTTCCTGTTTTCCCGATCTCTTTTAATTCCCATGCCCAAAATATAGTTTGCAGCACCAAGATCTTTCCTGTCGAATTTGGAGGACAATTGAGTCTTCAAATCCTGGATAATTTCTTTGTCATTTCCAACCAGCAACATATCATCCACATACAAGACCAGATAAATAACATAGTCACCAATTAATTTTAAATACGCACAATGATCTGCTTTGCTTCTAGTGAAGCCAAGTCCCCGTATAAATGTATCAAATTTTTGATACCACGTCCTTCGTGACTGTTTTAACCCATAGAGAGACTTATTTAACTTGCATATCAGCTCTTTCTTACCCTCCACCGCAAAGCCTTCAGGTTGTTTCATGTAGACCTCCTCTTCGAGATCCCCATGAAGAAATGTTGTCTTCACATCCATCTATTCTACCTCAAAATCAAAAGCAGCAACAACAGATAAAAGTAATCTAATAGAAGTTACCATGGAAATAGGAGAAAAAATATCACCAAAATCAATTCCCGACACCTGGGAATAACATTTTGCTACCAACTGAGTTTTGTATTTCTCCACTTTTCCTTCTGAATTTGTCTTCTTTTTGAACATCCATTTGTTGCCAATGGGTTTCCTTCCAGCTGGAAACTCCACCAGATCCCAAGCCTGATTTTGTGCAAAGATGCCATTTCATCAACCATGGCCTCTTTCCAGAGTTTTCCATCCTCTGAATCCACTTCTTCCTTCACAGTCCTGGGATCATCATCAGTTATAGATAAAGAAAAATTTGAACAGAAAGTAGATAGACTATACCTTTCTAGTTGTCTTCTTTCTCGAACTGATCTTCTTACACCCAGAGTTTGTGGCTCTTTAGCTTCTGATTCCTCCTCTGCTGTAGAGTGTGATTCTTCCTCCTTTAGCTCAAAATCTATCTTCTCAAGTTCCTTTGGTTGGAATTCATGTTTAATAACATATTTCACCTCTCTAAACACCACATCTCGGTTGTACACAACCTTCCTTGTTACTGGGTTCCAAAGCTTATAACCCTTCAAACCATCCTTATACCCAATAAAGATGCACTTTTCAAAGTTACTATTCAACTTCGTTCGTTTCTCCTTTGGAACATGTACATATGCATCACATCCAAATACCGTCAGATGTGAAAGAGAGGGTTTCTTACCAATCCATACCTCTTGTGGAGACTTATCCCCCAACGTTGATGAAGGTGACCTGTTGACCAGGTAACATGCAGTATCCACCGCCTCTGTGCAAAATTCCTGTCCTAACCCGGCACCACTGAGAATGCTTCTTGCCCTTTCCATCAATGTCTTATTCATTCTTTCTGCAACTACATTTTGCTGAGGTGTATATGGAGTAGTCTTCTATCGTGTTATACCACACTTCTTACAGAATTCTTCAAATTCCTTACTTCAAAACTCTCCACCATTATCTGTGCTCAACACCTTTATCTTCTTCTTTGTCTGGTTTTCCGCTAGAGCTTTTAATTATTTAAACCTATCAAAGACTTCATATTTCTTCTTAAGGAAATATATCCATGTATTCCTTGAGAAGTCATCTATGATACATAGTACATAGACTTACCCAGTGATGGAACCTTCACAGGTCCAAACACATCACTATGCACAAGCTCTACTATCTGTTTCGCCCTCTTACTTCCAGAGGGGAAACTCACCCGATTCTGCTTCCCATATACACAATTTTCACAGAAATCAAAATCCAGAGTGTTATTACTCATACCTTCTACCATACCTTTACCATGAAGTATTCGAAGGCCCTTCTCTCCAACATATCCAATCCTTTGATGCCACAACATGGTCCTCTCTCCAGAGATGACTAGATTTTCTACTCCACTTTCAAGGACCACATAACTGTTGCACCCATCAACAACAGTGCTACCTTGGAGCTTGTACAGAGTTCCAATCCGAACTCCCCGCATCAATACCAGTGCTCCCCAAAACATCCTGCAGGTATCCTTCTCGAACACTGTTTTTACACCTGCATCATCCAGCTTGCTTACAAAAATTAGATTTCTAGCCAATGCAGGAATATATAGAACACCCAGAAGTGTTCTAACCCTTCCACCTTGCAAATTCAAATTTATATTTATGTGACCAAGGATTCTAGCCTTCCTGTCATCCCCCAAGAAGACGTCACCACCATCATATTTCTCATACTCGCAGAACCACTCTCTATGGGGAGTGAAGTGAAAGGATGCACCTGAGTCAATCAACCATGCCTCATGATCTACATGTGTACTTGAAGAAGCAAAGTACACATCCCCACCTTCATCTGAGGTGGTTTTTGCCTCTGTAGAAGGAGCATCGTCAGATCCCTTTCCTTTATCAAGAGCTTTAGATTTATAGTCCCTTTTGAAGTGCCCTTCCTTTCCACATTTCCAGCACACCACCTTTACAGGTTTTCCTGGAGATTTAGATCTCCCACTCGATGACTTATTTTTGTTTCTGTTCTGGGACCATCCGCGTACAGATAAGGCATCACCATTCTGGCTCTCCATATTTTTCCGTCTCATCTCCTCTGTCAACAATAATGAGACTATTTCATCAAAATGTAAGGCAGTTGCATTGCTACCTATTGCAATAACCAGACTATCCCACGAATCTGGTAGAGAACACAACAAATTGATGCACTTATCTTCATCTAAAATTTTAATATCAATAGATTTTAACCGACTTACCGTAGTATTAAATGCATTCAGATACTCTGTCACTAAGTCTCCATCTTTCATACTTAGGTTATACAGCTTTTTCCGCAGGAACAGTTTATTCACCAAAGACATAGATTGGTACAAAGTCCCTAACTTGTCCCATAAAGCCTTTGCCGTAGCTTCCCTTGATACATTCAGCAATACTGAATCTGAGACACACAATCGTATTGTGCTCTTTGTCTTCCGATCCAAATTCTTCCATTCTTCATCGGTCATGCCCATTGGTTTAGCACCTGGATCTACCACGATCCAATGATCATTATCCACCAATAGATCCTCCATCTTGAGTTTCCACAACTCAATACTCTGACCATTAAATTTATCAATCTCTATCTTTCCACCACTCGACATCTTCTTTCACTACCATAATCAATCTCACAGATCTCCCACTGAACACTACCATAGGCCCGAGCGAAACCCCTCAGCAACAAAGGCATCCCCTTGAAGCCAAAAACAACTCTGATACCAAATGTAGGTTTTGACCCATACAGAAATTACCTGCATACAAATTCTAAAACACAGAAAAATAAACAATGCGAGAGCATAACACATGAAACACATATACAGAGATATTTTCCCACTGGATCCGAAAACCAGGACTACCAGCTTGATTTTTTCATTACATTCCTTTCAATGTTATAATACATATTTATACATGCTAAAGCATCCAATACCATGGACCAAAAACCATCGCATCCAATACCATGGACCAAAAACCATCGCATCCAATACCATGGACCAAGAACCATCGCGTCCAATACCATGGACTGAAAAACCATCGCGTCCAAAAAACATGTGCAAAAATCATGCACAAAACCATAGGTGGGTCCACCCAACCTAAACTAGGGTCCAAAATCAAAAATTTTCAAGGCGTTGCCCCAGACCCCATAAAGTGAGGTTACGAGTACCCGTCAAACCCCCTATTAACTATGTGGAGAGAATATAACACAACCCAACAATTGCATGATAGATCTACAAGATGCAGTTAAAAAAGAGAAAAGCAAAGACTAATCCCTTTGCTTCCATGACTAGATCTCAAAACTGAGGGTATTTTTCCCTCACACATAATCCAAACATAACAACCCTTTGAGATACAAAATTTAAGTCAAACCAAAATTACATCATAATTCTAGAAATGCAAAGTTCTTCTCTCAATATAACTAAAAAAGGGTCAAACAGGGCCTTTGTAGGCATGTAACCTCACAACAACAACAAGATAAATCTTAATAGATCTCACATGAAGCTGAAAACCTACACTTGAGAACTTAATCTCAATCAAAGAAAAGGAATGTTAGATTCCTATACCACTATCCCATCCTTTAATTCTTTTCATATGCATGAACAAACTACCAACTGGAGTCCTTCCTTTGATAAAGTGTTTTCTTCACAGTTATGTTCTTTGTAGACATGGAAAACGAAATTGATTAAACACAAAAAAACATAGCTTTCTTCTTCATCATATATAGGATTAAGTACCAATTTCTCCATTTTATAGATTCATTTTATTCAATTGATGACCACTAGATTATCCCCATAAACCTGAAAGTTTGACACTCCTTGCTTGGAACAATTTTTAGAGAAATTTTCATAGATAATAGTTCAATGAAGTTATTTGAACCCCCTATCAAACCTACTTTGAAATTGATATAATGGAATCATTGAAAAATAGAAGGCCACCTACCCCACATCAAGGCTGGGTCCTTTTGTTGGCTCCATCAAAGAGACCCCAAATATTAGTTTTGGAAATGGAATCATGTGGTAAAATCCGTTGTGGACATATTTTGGAGATACTTTTGAGGCAATAGAAAATAGATTTGGCTTGAACTGCACATTGAAAAGGAGACATGAATGCCTCTTCAAAAATTGCAACATTCCTGTCTAGCCATATGCCTTAAGGCTACTATTATTTCCGATGCTTTAAATTCATTTAGAGCATATTTTTTTTCCATTTTGTGAAACAATCCTATACAAAAACCCCTTGCTAGCTAGACTTTGTTTTAGATAGGATTCCCATTTCAGTGCACATATACCTTGCATACGAACAAGTAATTGGGAGGTGAGCAATATTTTCAAGGGATTCTTTGCACAAGGGAAGTCTACCCAGCCAATGTTGTTCCTCCTTTGAAGGATATGCCATATGCGTGCTTTGTCTCTGACATGAAACCATATAAATCTCTCATATTTTAGAGAATATTTGATATTCCATTGTGGTTTCCACTTCCATTCCATATCCTAAAATATATTTGGAACAAACATGGCCTTGTATCCTAGATTCAAAGTGTAAAGCTCCAAACTAGGATTTTTTCACCATATTTTTTTAATGCTAGAGGCCATCTAGAACATATTTGTTGATTTATTTTGAATTTGAGATGGATTTCAATTGATGTTATTTTGGTTATGTGCACCCTTACATGCTATATAAATGAGAACTTGTAATTTGTGTATCTATGGTTGATGAAGATTATAACTACTATATGAATGATGTAATATGGTTTAATCCATGTTTTTCAATTTTTGATCACTAATTCATCATTCTACATGCTTTTTCTTGACATAGATGCATCAAAATATATAAAAATATATATTATATAAAATTTTCTCCCAAAATCTCGTCGACCCATCATATTTTCAAAATGTCTCTCCCCACATCTGCTTTCGTTCCCACTCCCAAGCAGCCATGATCCCACATAGGGATACCACACCATACCCTTAATCATTTAACTTTCAAAACTTGATAAATCTAGAGTTATCAAATGTAATTCAAATGAAGAAGAACTAAAAATGTACCTACATAGTTTCCTATCATAGGTTTTGTGGCATCGGCATGAGGTCCAATCACAACCAAAATTTTAATCTGATTTGTTGATAGGGGAAACAATCCCTCATTTTTCAGAAGAATTATACCTTCCTTGGTTGCTTCAATAACCATCTCTTGATTTTGAGCACTATAGATTGGCATAATGCTTGCCTACCTCAAAGAAACCTAATCTCATCATAATAATATATATGTTTATTGAATCTTTATCCATATTTGATTCCTTGGCCTTTCCCTATAGAACTATAGATTCTAGATAATTTGGATAGAATGATCCAAAATCCAAGTCCAATCCTAATTCAAATGAAAAACCCATGGAATGGATTTAATTTTTCATTTTCATGAGACATTAGATTAGGAGAATAGATGGCCTATGTATTATTCAAATAAAGGTGCAGTATATGAAAGCCACAAGTGTATCCAAAGCTAATAAGCCCCTGAAAAGTGAACCAGGGAATAATGGCTGGCAGACAGTATTTCATGATCCTCAACTTACTTACTGGAGGTTGGGGACTGATCCCCCAGGATCATAATTATCTTGTTCTTAGTGTTGGTCTCATATCAACTGTTGCTTATGGTTGAACATGGACTTGTGTTCCTCTAGGATGTGGGTCAATTGGCCATGACTTTTTCGTTTTTGTCTTGTTGACATATGTATGGTTTGTGGTATTGTCACGTTGTTGTTCTCTATTAATAGCATTTTTGGTGTTGAACTTGCCTGGTTTTTCATTTTTCTATTGGTAGTTGTTTAGGAAACCTGGTGATCCTTTTAAATAAAATCCTATAACATGCATTTATTATTTATATTAATGTTTAGAGGAAGCATTTTATTAAAAAAACTAAAATTTTGGTCCAAAATAATAAATAATGGCATTTTCAATACACCTATTAATGCATCATATACTTGTAGCAATGTACAATTTTTCATTATTCAAAAACAAATAAAAAAAAAAAACAAAAATAGTGATAAAAAATGGTCGAACCATATGACTTCTTGTAGTGATTTTATAAAAAAATTCTAACACTACATTTCATGAAATTATTGAGTATAATTAATGTCCAAGTACATGACATGGTGACTGAACATGGATTTGACTGTGTGTAAGTGTTTGGCCACAAGAAGGTTTTGTTCCCTTGTGAATTCATCATGCCTACTATAGTAGTGGCCAGCCTGCCTATGATGGGTAGCTCGAACATGATTGGTTTTAGAAGACTTGTTTACCTATGTGATTTTGTGTAAATATTTGATTCTATTAAACATCTGGTAGCTACCTTTACAACTTTTGATTCTTTCCAACCACATTTCCTTATGTTCTTTGTCATTTTTTGATTGTCCTAGGGCACAGGATGAATTTGTGTTTGACTACAAATCTCCCATGTCTAGTGTTTTTTTCCTTCAATATAGTTTTATTGGCATCTCCTTGTTTACTTACCAGAGATCAATCATTCTCCCTGATAATCTGCAACCTGTCAATGTCTTAAAGGTGTTAGTTCAATTTGCATTCTGTTCGATCTCAATTCAGTCATGAATAATTTGTGTTTGGATGCAACTTGTCCACATCCAGTGTTTTGCTGCTTCACTTAGTTTTGGTGCCACCTTTGTTTCCTTACTGGATATTTTCATGTTGCAGTAGACTGATTCTCCAGAAATATCTGCAATTTGTCCACATCTGATAGTGATCTGAGTTTTGACCTAGAGTCTTAGTGAGTTAGCTGACTTGTGAGTCAAAACAACTAAGTTGGAGAGAATCATAACCCTGCTCCAAACTAGCTCCTTTCCCTGATCCAAGTTAAAAGTATTTCTACTTCAAGTTAAAAATTTCTCCTTCAATCACAAGAACCATTTTTTCTGTTTAGAAATTCTATTTTTTCTACTCATAAATTCCTTACAAGCTACTACCCTAGCTTCTCTCGCTTCTCTTCATGTGCAAAATGAAAATTTAGAATTTTGGGAGCTTGTGGTTTCCTAAAAAGTGTACTTGGACCCATAGTAAAAGTAACAAAAACAAAAATAAGTGTAATTTCACTTTTTTTGGCCATTAGATTTGAAAGGGGATAATTTCGAGGTGTCCCTTTTAACAGGTGACATCCATGGAACAACTAGGAACCTCCCCAAGTTGCCCCTTGCCCCCAAATTGTAAGAAAAATTGATAACGCAAGTGGTACCATCCCTTGTGAAACCATTGCTTGAGTGAAATTCAGTGCATCAATGCTAGAGATGGTTGTCATCAAATAAGACACTTTGATCATTGGGCAGTTAGGGACCTTATTCTACCATTGTTTCATGTTGTATGGAGTTTCTTGACCTTTTTGAAATGTTAAGTTTTACAATGCATATGCAGGTGTTCATTGAACTACTATTCTTTTTAAACACTCCCATGTCTTATTACTATGTTTCTATGTGTTTATTCTAGTATCATGGGTTTATTGAACACTTTGTAACATGTATTGTAGAATTTATGGCTTCATTACTACTAAACATTTTGTAACATGTATTGTAGATTATAAGGCTTCTAGTAATGTGAGGACGTCTACATATTTTACTATTAGAAATTACATCTCATCTAGCAATATAAAATTAGAATGTGATGGACCCTTAGCTTTCAATATAGGCTTTTCCAGTGTGCTTTTATATTCTAAAATTAGGAATCTTTTTCACCATTGAAATTCCACCTTTCCGTTAATATGTAAAATTATGGCATTTTTCTCTTACGCATATTGTACCTTTAAACAAGTGCATTATGTCTATATTTGAGAATGGAAGTCTTTAGAGAAGGATGTTCTGAATATGGAGATTAAATGTCAAAAACTGGTCTTTTTACCTTCGTAGAAAAGTCTTGTGGTTTATGTGAAGTATATCAAAGCACTTAACAAAGTCTAACTTCATATCTTGAGCCTTAGTTTCTGCTCTTCTCCCTCCTATCTCATCATGTTGTATTCATCTAGCATTGCTAAAAGTGGAACTTGAGTATTTCAAGGACATAAAAGGAAGTGAATGTAGATGGAAACCTGCCATGAAAAATTGTCCATAAACATACTTAAATAGTTTAAGTTAATTCAAATAGTAAATGCTCATAAGCTCTGTAAATGGATTCCTTTATTCTGTACATGATTTGGGTTTTCAATCCATGTGAGGTCCTAAAGTGGGTATACAATGCTTAATTGTGCATTGACTCAACTATTTTGGGTTACAGATTACATGCTTTACCATCCAGGCATCCTTATCATTTATACGATTTACACAAAGTCCATTTATCCTTATATATACATACATACATACATATATACATATATATATATATATTTATATATATACATATATATGTGTATATATATATGTGTATATACATATATATACATATATATACATATGTATATATATATGTATATATATGTGTGTATATATATATATGTATATATATGTAGATATATATATATATATATATATATATATATATATATATATATACATATATATATATATATATATATATATATATATATATATATACACACACACACACATATATAAATACATATATATATATATATATGAAAGACTTGCAACCTAGATTTGTTTTTTGTCCATAAGAGATTCAATCCATTTGTAATTCATTCAAGGTGCAGCAAGGCACTATGCAAGGAAAAGGAACATTTACAGTGTCATATAAGTCAAACATCTATTGGAAACTGAAAATTCTTCATATTTCGAGAGAACGTGCTTAAATATAAAAGTTATTTCAAAGGAAAGAAAATCTGATCGAATTAAATATTGTTTTAGTGATGGCAAGTCTTAGATTGTTTTATTTATTGTTTAACTTATTTTATGTTTTAGAGCATTCAAATTTGTTGTTTGGCTGTTATACATCATCATTAAATTGTAACCCTCTGAAGACATTGTATGAAAAACCTTCTTATATGGAAGTTTTGTTTGGTATAATGGTATGTCACGAGACTATAACAATACATGACATGTTATTCTCACTCCATCATTGTATTCAATTATTTCTTTTTCCTCTTTATTAATATTATCTATTTTGTTCATGGAATGCAGTGTCTGAAGTCAAAACAGATGAACTCAATACTTGAGATCAAGAGATGTTGATATTGAAGGTTAGTTTTCAAGTTTTGACATATGTAGTGTGTGTAAATTAGGATTTTAGTAGCAAGCATGTTATTTTTCTATTGAAATGTTGCTTCATTCCTAATTTTATTTTGTAAGTCCAATGTGCAATTGGCTTGGAAATCATGAGTGCTATGATTTGAGTGCCAACATTCAAGTATGTGAAGCGATGATGAATTTATTGAGTTTTTTATTCCTAATAAAATATTATTAATGCAGAGGAAGGCTGAAGAGATTATCCCACATTTGAAAGGAAAATGCATATATCCTATTGGTATCTTGTTAGTAATTAGATATCTTTGGGTTCTACCTAGGAATGACAACTTGTGAAGGATTCTTATTCAAGAAATATAAGTTATTCACTATTTATATTGTTGGGTAAACCAAAATATTTCTTTTGCAGCTATGATGGGTAGTGGTAAGACAACTTCTGGAAATATTTTAGCAGAAGTCTTGGGATATTACATTTTACCTCTCTGATTATTATGGTGTCTTTTTCATTCACCCCAATTTCACACACCCTTGAAAAAGTTTGTTACAATGATTAGTTGGTGGAAGTTTCCTTAAGCGGTGCACCTATAGCACAGATTTTCAAAGAGCACAATGAATGAGGCTTCAAAGATTTTGAGGTAATTAGTTTACAAATATTTTAGATTTTTTAGAGCACCATCCTCTAGAGTTATGACTCAAAATTATTCACCTTTAAGAAAATATCTTCTATGTTGTTTACATCGTTGTGCAATCTATCAATTCATAACTAGCGAATACCCTTCAATTTTTTTACTCAACTACATTGTATGAATATAAAATATTTTCATTCTCTTTTCTTAGTGTTTTGGTGTCAGTAATTTCATGCTGATTTAGAAAATAACAACTACTTTATTTTCTATTTGGTGATTTCCTATATTACAAATTACCAGAATCCTTAAATTTGGTTTTCACAGTTAGAATCTACAATATTTAATGTTGAACTGATTGGTTTTAGTGTCTAGTTGACAAAGTGAAGTGCTGAAGAAGTTATATACTATGTATCGTTTAGTCATTTCCATTAGAGGTGGTGTTGTAGTTTGTCCTCAAAATTGGATAGGAATATGTTCTGTTCTGATTCATATTTCATATTCAACCTTCATATTTTTGTTATTATATGGTGGATTGATGCAACCCTTGTATTGTTAGTAACATGTATTTTCAGATGAGTAATGGAAATATGGAAGCATTAGGTAGCATTATAAGAAGAATATAAGTGTAGTTACCCTAAATATCATAACCCAACAATTTGTTCTAGCTTGCCCAATTTACTTGGGTCATGAAGGGGTAGCCTATTTATGATCCCTCCACTGAAGGGTCATACAGACTGATCAGATGCCCTTAGAATTTTTCCTTTTTCATGTTACTCTATCCTTTCTTTATGGCTTCTCCATCTGGCTAATCAATTTTTTAATTTTATTGAAATAATTCACCATTTCACAATCATAATTCGCTTCCATTGCCAACAACACTTTGGTTAATTGGTGAGTGGTGAGGTCAATGGATCATAATTAACTGTCGATCGATGTTTCATTTTTGTTGTGGTCTGCATCTAATCAAACGGTGTGTATAAAAAGAGACAAAATGGGGTGCAAGACCTAGACATTTTTTTTCAAATAGTTACCTTTCAGATTACGCATCGAAGCCAAGGAAATCCATGTTATTGGGTGCAACTCAAAACCTCAAGGTGTGCTTCTGGAAGAAATATGAGTCCAAATAAAATTAATCTTTTTGAAAAATTTTATCAGTATTTTCTACAAAATATATAAACCCCCATAAATTTCAAGATTTTTTGATAATTTTTCAAGTTTTTTTGATAAGTTTGTCCGAGAGACAAATAGGGTGCAAGACCTAGACATATTTTTTTCAAATAGTTATCTTTCAAATCTCGCATCGAAGCCCAGCGAAACCATGTTACTTGGTGCCACTCGAAACCTCAAGATGTCCTTCCGAAAGAAACGGGTGTCCAAATAAAATTAATCTTTTTGAGAACTTTTATCAGCATTTTCTACAAAATATATAAACCCCCATAAATTTTAAGTTTTTTGGATAAATGTTTCCCATATATTTTATTTTACATGATTATAAGTATTTACTATTTACCAGTTATTCTACACTTACATGAAAAATGGTTCCTTAATTTTTCTTTATATAAGAAATGGTTCCATAATGCTTTCCTTCTGCATTCTCCCACTCTTTGTAGCTGATTAAAAGTAAAAGGATTTTTTGTGAAAATATATTTCTTCTCGAAAGTTTGGCATCCATATTGTGCAAACAATCCCATTACAACAATTTTCTAAATTTGAAAATAAATACACCTTTTCCATGTCACAAAATATAATGTAAACTTTCGTTTATCATTAATACATCAACTGTTTACTAGCATAGGCTTGATTTTTTAAATTTATTTGCTTTACTCAGGAATTGATGACTTTTATGTTTACAAAAATTTATTCTTCTTCCTGTACTGGGATTCCTCCCTTACTGCCACCCTTTGTTACTATATCAACTAGCAATTGTCCCAAAAAGTATAAAGAGAGGCCGACAGGATTATTAAATTGGAATTGTTGAATTTTGCTAGAAGAGTTAATTGGTTTGTGGAAAACTTTGTTTTCTTGCACTGTGTCATTGTGCAATTACCCTTCTAAACGCTCTTTGTTGTTTGATAAAATAATCGAATATTGTTTTCAAATTTCCATAGATTTCCTCTTGCAGTGAATTTCAAATACAAAATCAAATTACAAAGTATATTGCTTTGCCAAAAGAAATGATAAGAATAGAATACAACAAAATCAATGCTATTTGTGCTGTGCTGAATTTATAAGTTTACAACAAAGAAAATTTGGCTTCCCTTGTCAGAGCTGAGTTGATTTGTGGCCTCACGATATCCAGCGGTATGAAAAAGTATAAAGATATGCACATTACACTGTTTTCTTTAATTACGTAAGGAATAGTTTTCTTTTCTTTTCAAATGACAGAGTGATGAAATTAAAAGACTTACCTGGGTAACCCTTTGAATCAAAGACGATTGTATTCGTATTGGAATTGCGGTGCCACGACAACGGCAAATGAACCATTGAAGAAGCAGGAGGCTCCATCCACAAACCCAAATTTCGCGTCATTCCCGAATCGATTCCAATAGAGACTCCAATGAACCGTCCAACCGAAGTGAATTGCCCCGCCCTACGCCTGGAATATCTTGCACCTGTTTATTATCCCCGCCGAAGTCATCCAATCTCTATTGTTGAAGGGCGCCCCTTGTAATAATTAATGCAGGTCCTTTGATGCTACGTTGAGCTAGGATAGCTTTGCCTATCACAATGATAGCAGCAGGGCAATTTGTGCTTATTACAACAGAATGCCGCGGGCTGGAGGCCGTAATCCATTGCAGGAGAACGGTGTGAAAATGTCGTTTCGAGAGGGCATTGGCGCCTTAGATGCATCCACAATACACTATCTACTTGATTTCGTCGTAGAATTCACACATCGTCGTCATTTTTACCTCCAAACCTCAAAGATGGCTCTAAAATCAGTAAATGCCATCCGCATTCCAAGACTTTGAAGGGATTAAGAGATATAATTGTAAAATTATGCATACCAGAAAAACAGCCGTTCAAGCAGATTATAGCACCAATCTTTACCGAAATTGTGCCAAAACCAGCAAAAAATGCACAAATTTCTTGCAAATTTGCATCGGAGCTTGTTGAACCCACACAATCTAGGCGCTCCAGGACCGAATCGGTGGCAGAAATGGTCGAATTTGCGATTCGAAGTATTTTGAGGATTTCATGGAGGATTGAAATGAAAGAAAACATCGATTTGCAGGGGGCTACCCTCTTTCTTGCGACACTTTTCGGATATTTATTTTAATAACCCTCTTTTGACGCTTTTTAACCTGCAAAAGTACACCAAGGACGGTGATGTGTGAAATGAGCTGTCATATTTACTTTATAAATAAAATGGTGAGAAGTTAATAAGAGATATTATCTTCAGCATGGGTGTGATCACCTACGGATTTCAACCCATTAGAAAACTCCACGTCATTAGCGAATTGAGGACAGAGGTCTGCGCTTTTCGATTAAGTGTTTTCCTGTCCACGTTAACTGGCTTGCTATGTTGATATGATTCGTTTTTGCATAATAGGGTCAGGTTCAATGCACAGCAGAACTCAGAAGTGAAAAGAAGGCAACTCAACCAATATTTGGAAAAAGCAGTCAAAGTGCAGTGTATGCTTGCTAGATGCATGTGCGGGACTTCAAATCAACAGTTGAAAATGTCTTACTTGATCCAACGGAGCAAGGTAAAAGTGTTGACAATTGTTGATGCATAGGAAATTGAGGACAGGCGCTTTTCGATTAAGTGTTTTCCTGTCCACGTTAACCGCTTTGCTGTGTTGACATGATTCGTTTTTGCATAACAAGGCCAGGTTCAATGCACAGCAGAACTCGGAAGTGAAAAGAAGGCAACTCAACCAATATTTGGAAAAAGTAGTCAAAGTGCAGTGCATGCTTGCCAGATGCGATGTGCGGGACTTCAAATCAACGGTTGAAAATGTCTTACCTAATCCAACGGAGCAAGGTAAAAGTGTTGACTATTGTTGATGCATAGGAAGGCCTATCGGCCTAAAAATCAACGGTTGAAAATGTCTTACCTAATCCAATGGAGCAAGGTAAAAGTGTTGACTATTGTTGATGCATAAGAAGGCCTATCGGCCTAATTAACTTTAAATGTGTTCGTCTAATTTTTGGGACAAAAAATTTAACGCTTCAAATAAATCAAACATTTAGTGGTCTTATGCTTATTTAGAAAGAAAGTTAATTGCTTTTAATTTTGCACATTCTTCCAAATCAACAATAGTTATAGAATATTATTGTTAGATCTAAGACTTCTTATCCATAATGTAGATATAAGTCTTTCAAATTAACCACATTGTTCGGATTTAGTCAACGTTTCGAACGAACTAATGTGGTTCATCCTTAGGATAAGGTGAGAAATCAATCGATCTGTAGGAATAAATAGCAGGATTGCATCATTGCCGAGAGTTAACCGTTGAAAATTAGTCGTTGGTAAATTAGTTAATAAGGTAAGTAAAATATTATTTAAGAATTAGTGAAAAAGAGTTATCTAATAAAATATCATATATTTAATTAAAAACAAGCTATTATGGAATATTTAAATATAAAATATTTTATTTTATTATTATTGATTTATATAATATAATTATTTATTAACAATATTAATTTGTCATGGGTTGACTTATTCCCATTAAATGAAAATATATCTAGTTGAAAACTATATTGAGAATAATTCAATTCAAAATATTTTATTTTGGTATTTTAATAATTATTTATTAATATAACCAATTTTTATAATATGATTATTTACTAATATTATCAATTTATATAATCATAATTTATTAGATATTAGTTCATTTCCTTTAAATAGAAATAAACTAACGTTGAATTATATAAATCAGAGTTATAGGTTAAGAATTGTTAATAGAAATATATTAATAAAATCAAATAAAAAGTTACATCATGTTATATTATTAGGTGTATACATATTTAAGTTGTATTAACAAACTTAATAATATTTAAAATAACAAATGGAAGATGAGGATCTGACATTTATATAAATTCAAAGAGATGAAAGGAGATAAAATAATAGCCAAAATCTAAAGGGTTACAAAAGGCATAATTAAAAATGGGTGGGGGTTGCTAAAGACTGGTTGCTAAAAATAATTACTATGATAAACATATGAAATTAAAGAATATTAATAAGGATAATAGGGGATAAATGACGAAACCATATGAAAATAGAACTAGACCAAAAATAATTAAAAAGGTGAATGGAGAAGAAAGGGAGGAAGAATCATGAAGAGAATGTCGGAATCCAGTTCTTACGCAATTTCCAACCATCGTCCCTATTAATATTTTTGGCATGACTTTGAATCTCAATTGCTTCCATAATTTTCTTTTGGTGGAAGTGATCAACCCTAGAAATGACCTTGGATCCTTCAATGCAAACATGGTGTTTCTATTTCTCTACATACTTGGCTAGGGTTGATGCGTGGGAGAGATTGTGTCTAATTTCTACAACATGCTCATTTATTATTTGTTTAATAGACTTACTTGTTTCTCCAATATAGGGAATACCATAGGAGCAGGGAACAAGGTAGACCCCCTTCGTGTCCTTAGGGTCAATAGGGTGTTTAACATATCTAAGAGAATTTTTCATGCTATTGAGAGGCTTGAAAGAAGAAGAGACATTAATCTTCCTAAGGATATGGGAAATCCTATATGTGGTTCCTTGGATATATGGGAGATGAACCTTAGAGATAGGATCAACATGAGAAAGTTTAACTATTAGTACTTTGTAGGCCTTGTGAAAGGCCTTGACGCTTTGAGATCTTCTATACCCATTATTTTTAAAAACCTCAAGAAGATGAGATTTCTACTACTCAAGGTGGCTATCATCCGAGATTCTTAGAGAACGAGTAGTAAGAGTGCTGAGAACCCGAAATATATGAGCCAGGAAATGATAAGAACTAGCATGGAGATATTGTTTCGTGTGGTTTTCTTTTGAAAAACTTGGTGACAGATGGAATCATCATCCATCCTAGAAAGAATAATGTCAAGAAATGGAATGTGTCCATTCACCTCATTTTCCATCGTGAACTTGATGGAGTCTGATTGAGAATTAAGGTGGTTAAGAAATAGATCGAGCTTCTCACAACCATAAGGCCAAATGACGCAAGTATCAACAACAAACCTCTTCCATTTTTTACGGTGAAATTGATTTGTGGCTAAGGCCTTGGTCTCAAAGTATTCCATAAGCAAGTTAGTGACAATAGGGGAAAGAGGGGAACCCATCACAACACTGCACGTTTTCTCATGGAACTCACCTTGGAACTGAAGAAAGTCAAGGTGAGGTATAGGCCAACTAACTTTCATCTTGTTTCATCATTTATCTCCTATTATCATTATTAATATTCTTTAATTTCATGTGTTTATCAGAGTAATTATTTTTAACAACCTACACACACCCCCCCCCAACAACTCTTTTTAATTATGCTTTTTGTAACCCTTTAGATTTTGGTCATTATTTTATCTCCTTTCATCTCTCTGAATTTATATAAATGTTGTATCCTCCTCTTAAATTTATTATTTTCAATATTATTAATTTTGTTAATATAACTAAAATATGTATACACCTAATAATATAACATGATGTAACCTCCTTTTTTATTTTATTAATATATTTCTAGTAACAAATATTAACCTATAACTCGGTTTATATAATTCAACATTACTTTATTTCTATTTAAAGGAAATGAGCTAATCTCTACCAAAGTATGATTATATACATTTATACTATTAATAAATAATCATATTATAAAAATTGATAATATCAATAAATAATTATTAAAATACCTAAATAAAATATGTTGAATTGAATTATTCCTAATAGCCACTTTTCAACTAAATATATTTTTATTTAATGGGAAAAAGTCAACCCATAAAAAAATAATTTTGTTATTAAACAGTTATATTATATAAATCGATAATACTAAAATACAATATTTTATATTTAATTATTCCATAATAGATACTTTTTAATTAAATATATAATATTTTGTTAGATAACTCCTTTCCACTAATTCTTAAATAATTTTTTAGTTACCTTATTAACTAATTTACTAATGGCTAACTCTGGGAAATGATGCATCCATGCTATTTATTCACCTTGTCCAGAGGATGAACCACATTAGTTAGCTTGAAATATCGAACAAATCCTAATAATGTGATTAATCCGAAATGCTTATATCTAAATGATAGAATAGGTAATTTTTTTCCTCTTTAAGAAGTTTCTAGAAATCATATTTTAGTTAACTCTTCTTTTGAACGTTGTGTAGATTACTTTCATGGACAAATTCCACAATCCTATTTAATTCTCTGAGTCTAAGATGTTTATATTTTTGGGATAGTTGATGTCAAATTTCAACCACCTCCGTCATATCCATTTCATCTTAGAAACCCTCCTGAAGCTCATCACAAGCTCATGTATCTGTGTCATATCTTCCAACTTGTCAACATGATTACATAATTTTTTAAAGGGTGCTAGCTCAATGGAAGAGCACATGTTTATAAGCAGAAGGTTGGTGGTTCATTTCCACTGTGCCCTATCATGAATTAATCAATGATATTGTAGTTTATTTTTAATTAAATACATTTTATATTGATTTATATCAATGGTCAAATATTTTTTTGGATTCATTGTTTTATATTGTCTTTAAAGAGACAAAAGACAAATTGTCTCTATAAAGTCAATATGTCTTTAATCCAAACTATTGTCTCTCGAGAGACAAAATTGAAATTGTCTCCAGAGAGACAAAAATGAAATTGCCTCCAAAGATACAATAGCAGTTTTGTTATATATTGTCTTTATAGAGACATTAATTTGAGACACCGGATTAAAGACAATACACAAGTTTCTTTTTGTCTCTGTGTTGTAGTGGTAATTGTCTCTAAAGAGACAAAAATGAAAGTGTCTCTAAAGAGACAAATGCAATTGTCTCTAGAGAGACAAATGAAATTTTCTCTTAACATAAAATAATCCATGTGTCTTTATAGAGACAATAATAATGTGTTCTATATTGTATTTATAAAGATTAATTTTTAAGACAATAATTTTAAGACACCCAATTAAAGACAATATTTAAGACAATACACAAGTTTCCTTTTTTCTCAAGTTAAGACAATTGACTCGAAAATTGTCTTAAATATTGTCTGAAAACTCCCCCACATGTAGTAGTGGGCGAGACTGCATAAATATATCTTGTGTTGAAAGCTCCAAATTTCACAAACTACTAATCACACATCTTGATCATGATGGGATAGAGAAAAAGGTTGACATTGTAATATTTAATGTTGCACCATATCAATAAATCAATTGAAAACAACACCAAACTACGTTTTAGTGAAGCGTTTAATCGAAAATGCTCAAACACATTTAGTTCACATGAATAGAGGAGAACCATTCAATCTCGCTTCCTTCACCACATAGGCTCCAACTAAAAATAGCTATGATTCATATATATGTGTAAATCTCTATACAACTTCTCTGCATATTCAAAGTGGTTTTCATAGTCTCAGAATTTTTTATTCTAAGACTCATATATTTTAAACTCAATCTGAATATATTTTACATAATTAAAATTACTTTTAATATTTAATTTATTTAATGTTATAAAAGTAATTGAAAAAATCATAAAAATCGAATTTCCTCAAATTTTTAAAAAGATAATATATATATATATATATAGAGAGAGAGAGAGAGAGAGAGTGTGCTTAACTTATAAATAAAATAAAATATATGACATTAAACAAAGACCATTTTTAAATTGTAAATTATAACAATATAAGAAAATATAATATTCCATGTAGCCTTACTAGGTAGTGCACACCTTAGAGATTAAATAGACATAAATTACATACTTAGTTTACATTTTTGTTATCAATTTATATAATTGTTAACAAAAACATTTAATTTTAACTATAATTCGATATAATTATTAATATAATCATTTAATTAAAAATAATGAATAAATATTTTAAAATGTTAAAATATTTAAGTCATTTTAGTTAACAGTTCACCCATCCTCACTGACCATAACCTTGAGGAATTTTCAAGCGTATGGTCTTATGGTCCCTAAATATGGGTCAACTATTCACCCAAATCATAGGACAAGAGTTCGAGGGAAAATTTTAGGGGCTAATGTTTGCAGATGGGCTAATTTTCAACACTTTTTTCCGAAAACAATTCTCCGATTTTCAATTTTTCTAAAAATGATTCATCCAAATTTTTTAGTATAAAATTATTTTACCTTTGAAATAGCCAAAATTTTATGTAGACAAATACAAAATAATTACAAATCTAAATACTTTTATAACAATATCATCAAACATTTTAGAATTTGCATATTAGGCACTAGCATGATTCGCCAAGGTTTCTAATCTCTAAGATAAACTCAAATCCTTAAAAATTTCCCTAGACAAGACATGGTATTCAAGAAATTTTGCCTCCAACATGAATTCAAACTATGAAAATTTACATTCTAGGAAGCATCAAAGCACTTGTATTTTGTCTCCAACATGAATTCAAACTATGAAAATATTCATTCTAGGAGGCATCAAAACACTTGTTACATGATACATTTCAAATTGTTAAAATAAAAATTAAAAATACATAAATAAACCTAAATTATATAAAAAAAATTAAATTATTATTAAGGAATTATAAAAGTAATATATAAAGGAAATTGTACTCTAACTAATAAAGAAACTGGAATTTTTCTTAGCATTTCTAGTTGAAATTAATGGAGAAATTTTGTTTCACAGTTGTGTGTGTGTATTAGTTTAGACTTAGTTCCTATTTTTTAGGAGATAGTTTTGATGTCCTTAAATTGAATGTAAACTTATTTATTTCTTATTTTATGATCAAAGGAATAGATAAGTACTTATTGGGTAGTCTCTAGGTATAGTTTACTTACTTGTGAGCTGCTAGTTTCAGTTTGTAAGTTTCATTCTAATTTTTCTTTCCATTTTTTATCATGGTATCACAGCATAGAGAAGGATCTCTTTGTGAGTTGGGTATGTGGTGAGTTGAGCCTTTGTGGCTAATATTGGACAGTGAGTAAGCCTCCCTTTCTAGTGAGTGCAGGTGAAGTTGTTGTTGGAGGAGACAAAGGCTTTCTCAGGGAGAGGTACACTAGTACAATTCTTTTTGTGTGGCAGAGCGTTGATCTTACTGGATAGACATGATCAACGCGACCCTAAAAAAGAGAGGTCACGCTGATCAACACTGGTGGTGCACAGGAAAAGTGTTTTGATCAATGTTGATGGTCAGTGTTATGCTCGCGTTGACGCTGAGAACTTATAGAAAACTTGTTTAGCATGAGCTATAGCAAGATGAAATGGCGTTGGTGTTTTTTTCATGTTAGAGGCGGTTCGAGATGATATGTACCTATCTTGGTGATCTTGTCTAGCATTTTTTGTATATTGAAGGTCACGTGCCTAGATTTCGACCCATAGCATTTGGATCTAGAGTTGTTGGAGGATCTAGATTTCAATCCATAGATCGACTGTTGGAGGATCTGGAGTTATATCAATAGATCGATTGGTCAAGGATCTAGTGTTGGATTCGTAGATCAGTTGCTGGATTATTAGATCTGTATATTGGACCAGTGGATATATTATTAGAGTTGTGGATCTCTTGATCACACAAGCCACTAGTGGTGCTCGTTAATTAAAAGAAGGGCATTATTGAAATTGTTTTGTCACAATGAATATTCACATTGCAGATACATACCTTAATGAGAACAATAATCTCTATGAATCAAATTATGCCAACTGGAAGTTCGAGTTGCAAACATTGCTCGATGGTTCTAGTGCATGTACAATTGCAAATGAGGATGAAGCAAAGCCGATTTCAGCCGGAGGTGCCACAACCACATCAGTTCAAGATTGGCAGAAGACGGAAAATAATGCAAAGGTGTTGTTGAAGATGTCGATAAAAGACAGAATAGTCCCTCATATTCAAGAATGTAAAACCACTAATGAGATTTGGGTGAGACTCAAGCCTTCATATGAAACGAAAAATACAAATCGTGTGTTCTTTTTGAAGAGTAAGATTTTCTGCATTAGAATGGAAGAGAATTAATTCATTGCAAAATTCATCTAAAAGATTAAAGAATTGAGAGACAAGTTGGGCGACATAGCGGAGAAAGTATCCAACACATATCTTGTCATGATTACCTTAAATGGCATGATAGAGGATTATCAAATCTTCGTTACGGGGCTTGCAGCAAGGGAGAAATCTCCCACCTTTGAAGAGTTGATAGGGATTTTGATGCAGGAAGAAGAGCGTCGTAATAATCTGAAGCCTCAGAATGGAGATTTAGTATTAGTGGTAAATAAAAAGTTCTTCAAAGGCAAACTAGGTGGACGACATAAAAGCGGTTGTCCATCTCAGGAAAAAGCCATTTCAAGGTATGTCATCCACTAAAAATGATTTAGGAATTGAGTTTTTTTACTATTGCAGAACTCGTCATATTGCTAGAGACAGTTATAAAAAGAAGAATGATGAAAGCAAGCATAGACACATGAGGCATACAAGGCATTTTGTTGGTGAAGATATGAATCATGATCTTAAATTATTTGTGTCTGATACTTCTCTTCCTGCTAAGACCAATGAGGCTAGAACATGGTTTGTGGATTCTAGAGAATCCACTCATATGATGTGTAATAAACATTGGTATGAAAATTTCAAGGAGACCAGTAATGGTGCGAACATCTACGTGGGAGATGAAAGAGCATGTCATATTAAAGTGTATGGAGATATACCTATAATATGACCTAATGGTATTATTAAGTGCATCCAGAATGTCATGTATGTGCCTCATATTAAAAATAATTTGATCTTTGTCTCAACGATTATAGATCAAAATTTAAAGGTAGAATTTTTCAAAACTTATTGTCTTGTAAAGGATTTGCTGGATCATCAGGATATGGCTGCATCAGGAGTATGAGTTGGAGGCTTATATAATTTGAATGTTACAAGCATGCCACATCAAGCTTTAACTTCAACAATTATGACAACACAGAATCTTTGGCATCAAGGGTTTGGTCACATCAACCTTCATGATTTATTGTCGCTCCAGAAACAAGGTATGGTTGATGGCCTTCCTATTTTGAGAAATGAACATATTGATTGTGAATGTTATGCACTTCGGAAAATGCACAGTGATGAATTTACTGTAGATTTTAACCCCATACAAAAATTACCTAAATACAAATTCTAAAACACAGAAAATAAACAATGCGAGAGAATAACACATAAAACACATATAGACAGAGATTTTCCCCTAGATCCTAAAACTAGGACTACCAGATTTATTTTTCATTATTTTCTTTCAATGTTACAATACATATTTATACATGTCGAAGCATCCAATACAATGGACTGAAAACCATCATGTCCAAAACCATGGACTGAAAGCCATCGCGTCCAAAACCATGTGTGAAAACCATGCACAAAACCATAAGTAGGTCCACCCAACCTAATATATGGTCCAAAAAAAAATTTCCCAAGGCGTTGCCTCAAACCTCATAGAGGGGGGCTACCTGCCTCACACTCTAACCCCCTGATTAACTACATGGGCCAGTCATGGAAAGAATATAACACAACCCAACATTTACCTCTAACTTAAATTGCAGAAAGAAATATATACTTGAACTTGTGCATACTAATATTTGTGGACCTATGTAGACAAGGTCCTTAGGTGGATCTTACTATTTATTTTTATTTATTGATGGCTGCACAAGGCATACCTGGGTATACTTTCTTAGAAGGAAAAGTGATGCTCTCAAGTACTTTAAATAATTTAGAATATGGTTGAAAAACAGACTGGGAAAGTCATTAAAATTCTCCCCTCAGATCAAGGGCAGAATACAGGTTTGGAACATCCATCAAATATTACATAAATCATGGAATACTACAATAATTTATAGTACCTCACACTCCAAAATAGAATAGGGTTGTAGAGAGAAAGAACAAAACTCTAGTGGAGTGTGTACGTAGCATGATGAAAGGTAAGAACCTATCGAATGGTTTTTGGGAAGAAGCAATTAGTACTAAAGTTTATTTAAAGAATAGAAGTCCAACTAGGTGTCTTGATCTCAATACTCCATTTGAGGCTTTGTATGGTTTTAAACCTCAAGTACATCACTTGAGAGTATTGGTTCTAAAGCTTTTTCACACATTCCTAAGGAATATAGGAAGCAATTAGATGCTGAATCTATAAAATTCATATTTGTAGGGTATTGTTCTGATTTCAAAGAATATAAGATGTTTAATCCATCTACTCATGGTATTTGTGAGTAGAGATGTTATCTTCCATGAACAAGCTGATGAAGGGAATAAGAACAAAATTTATGAGGAGTGGAACATGCCTTTATTGATTGATGATAGCAATGATGAAGCCAAAGAAAGTAATTTACAGTAGTATCGGTAGTGAAAAGAGGAATCCAGTGATGTGGATACATTCAGCAGTCGAAGTTCATTCAAAGGAGAGCAAGAAATCACATAAGATAGAATTGAGGCAAGTCTGCTACCAAGGAGATGAGGACGACAGGCTCACTTACCTACAAGGTACAAAGATTACGCTCTTATGACTAGTATTTTAAATGTTGTTGAGCCCATGAATTATAATGAAGAAAATTAGTATGATGAATGGAGGTCAGCTATGATAGAAGAGTATGAGTCAATAATTAAAAATAAAACCTGGGAATTAGTTGAACTGCGAAAAGGAAAAGAGCTCATTTGTTGTAAATGACTTTATAAACCTAAGTTCAAAGTAGATGGTAGTGTAGACAAGTATAAGGTTAGGTTGGCGGCCAAAGGGTACTCACAAGAAGGGATTGATTATGAGGAGACTTTTTCTCCTATAGTTAAGTACCATTGGAGTTTACACTAGCTAGACGTAAAATCTACTTTTCTAAATGGGGAATTGAAGGAAGAAATATATTTAACACAACTAGAAGGGTTCCTTAAAAAGGAGCAGGAACACTTGGTTTGTAAGTTAAAGAAGGCATTTTATGGGTTGAAACAAGCTCCGAGATCTTGGTATGAGAAAATATAATCTTTCTTCTTACAACATGGTTATAAGAGAAGTAAAAATGATCCAAATCTATATACCACATTTGATTCAAAGGGGAAACTTGTGTTGATTTCCATATATGTCGATGATTTAATTGCTACTGCAAATTATGATGAATTGGTTGAAGAAATTAAAGCGCAAATGTCACAGGTATTTGAAATGAAGGACCTTGGAGAACTGCATTATTGTTTGGGTCTTGAAGTCTGGAGGGATTCTTGCCAGACTTTTGTTACTCAAGGAAATTATGTCAGGGAATTGTTGAAGAAATTCAGAATGGATCAATGTAAAGTTTCTTCAGTACCTATATAACAGAATGTTAACTTTCAAAGTGATGATGGTTCTAAAGAGGCGGATGTTACATTGTACAAACAAATTGTTGAAAGTTTGATTTATTTGACTACAACCAAACCTGTCTTAACATATTCAGTCAGTGTGTTGAGTTAGTTCATGACAAAACCTCTTGAAAATCATTGGGTGGCATCAAAAGGTGTCATGAGGTATCTTCAAGAAACCATAAATTTGGCATTAAACATATTGATCCTTTTGATGTTAAACTGACAGGCCATTCAAATTCAGATTGGGTTGGAAATCTGGATGATAGAATATCTGTAACTGGTATGTTTTCAATATTGGGCTCGGGGTCATTTCTTGGAGCAATAAAAAGAAGAGCATTGTATCTTTATCATCAGCATAAAAAAAGTGTCAAGCTGTAAGTACAGCCACTTGTGAAGCAATTTGATTGAGAAGACTTTTTCGTGGTACAGGAGAAGAACAAAAGGACGTTGCAGTGATTAAATGCGACAACCAAAGTTCAATCAAACTGGAAAATAATCCTCTTTTTCTTAAAAACACAAATTATATTGACACTCAATTTCATTTCGTTAGAGAAAAGGTTTAGTCCAAAGAGATTTTCTTGAATATTGTAGCACTTGTGAAAATGCAACTAATAACTTCACCAAGCCTCTTGGGAAGATTACATTTGAATTGTTTAAGGAGATGTCAGGAGTGTAAGTGAATCCTTTCTCCATTAAGGGAGAGCGCTGAAATTAATGGAGAAAGTTTGTTTCATGGTTGTGTGTGTGTCTTAGTTTAGACTTACGTCCTATTTTCTAGGAGATAATTTGGTCTCCCTAAATTGAATGCAAACTTATTTATTTCTGATTTTATGATGAAAGGAATACAACAGTACTACTTGGGCAATTTCCAGGTGTAGCTTGCTCATCTGTGAGCTACTAGTTTCAGTTTGCAAGTTTCATTCTAATTTGTCTTTCCATGTTTTATCATTTCTTTCAGTTGACTTTGCTAACATCTGTAGAGATATTTAAGAATCATAAATTTAAATTGTTTAATTTGCAACGTTAAAGTACCCTATAGTCTTTTAGGGTGTTGAATCTATTGATGCATTCAAAAATTCATTCTAAGAAACGTGGAGATTTAAAAAAATATATGTGCATTTAAATAAATATAAGTTAAACATATGTAAATTTAAAAAAACATGGAACAAGATTCTTAACCATGGAGATTTGGCCTGACTTTACCTAGAGGATTCTTAATCTATATATAGAATTTGTTACAATGTCATGGGCCAATACTATGTCATATCATACCACATGTCAAAAAAATCATAAGTCACTTCATATAACATTTTTTTACTTAATTAATTTAATTAAGAAAGCAAAGGCTTAACTTTTTTAGAAACAAATATCAAACATTAATTTATATGTACTACTATCAATATTCTATATAATTAACCTAAATTACTTATAGATATTATGTTATACTAAAAAAATAACTATTGATAAACAATCCACATAAATTTTCAATTAAGAATTTAATAAATTAATTCTTAAATTTAATATTAAGAAATACTAGAAAATTTAGATTTCCATGTAATAACTTTATGAATTATAGTATTAATAAATTTTACAAAATTTTAAATTAATAACAAATAAATTTAAAATAATTTTAATTTATTTTTTCAAAAATTTTAATTTTTTTTTATAAAATTAAATATTTAATATTACATGAAGAAAAACAGTTTTCGAGGGAATGATTTGCCAAATATTTTAATTAATTTTACAAAATCTCAATAAATAATATTATTCAGCTTTTAAACTGGTGTGCTCATTGGTGATATCAACTTTCTTTTCTCTTTATACTAACGTAATTAAAATAATAACAATATTACAAATTTAATGGTCACTTTTGTTCATAATACAGATATAGACTGATATTAATATTTTTAAAAAGTAATAGTTCAATATCCATACAAATATAAACAACTAATAAAAATAATAAATTTATGTTCATTTTTCTTCCTCGTTCAATATTCATATTCAATATTCATATTAAATATCCATATAGATATTAACTGATGACAATTTCCAAGTTGATAAATTTATGTTCATTTTTCTTTGTCATTCAATATTCATTTAGATATTAATTGATAACAATTCTCAAGTTGTTATGCTCTATATGGTGCGTGGATTTTATAAACCCATAGCAAATTTCCAATTTGTTAGAGATAGACCACCAGATTCTAAAGCAATTAGAAGCTCACGACCAAATGCTGGAATACTTATCACCCACACGATGCCAATTACAAATTGATGTATGGTTCATTTTAATAAACAACTCCATATACATGAGCATAGAGGGAGTTCCTGAACACAGTAAGGCCATCTAAAAGGCCAATCAAAACCGTAAATGGCTCATAAATGTATTATGAGCTCTTAAAATAAATTATTGTGACAAACAAGACAATGGCCCTGGAAAAGAACCTATAAAACGTTGCCTGCAGTGTATCCCACAGGATGCACACTGGCACGAAGTATTTTCAGACTCCTCCACATTTCCACTTTTGGCTAATCGGGTGCATGTCTGCTCAGATCTGTGTACTCTGCCTGCTCTGTCGTAAATACAACGGAATACAACCGGCCCATCCGTTTTTTTATTTCGTGGAGTAATTAAGGTGTGACTCGTGTCATATATATTCTAAACAAATGGAAAAAGCAGCCTAACGAGGAGGCCCTAACCTAGAATCATAGGATTTCATACTACACTCGAGTCCCTACTAAGATCCATGCCGAATAGAAGAATCTCCAAATCTCATTCTTGGGCAACAGGGTGGAATAATTTTCTGACGGGAAATGATGAACACAGACTGTCAACATTTGAATAATATAAACGGCATTGTATGGGTCGGTTCACACATTTTCCTGACCGAAAAAGGAAGGGTCCTGGAAGCAGTGAAAAGCTCCTGTGTGGTGTGCAGCTGTAAGTAAGAAAAGCGACAGCCCCGGACCCCTGGGCTTAAGTCGATCACAGCGGACTAGATGATGTGCACCATATAAAAGATAGAGATACAGTGGGCCTGCGCACATTCATAAAAAAAACCTACTCGCCATGAAAAGACTGTACAACTGAGATTGCAGTGGCGTTCACGACGTGCAAAATATCTTTGGCGAACTCAAAAGCATTGTTGCAACTAAGTTTATGACATGGGGAATGTCTTTTACGAATCCGAATGCATTTGAATAACAGTCACTGTTTCTTTTGCTTTCCAATTTTTTTCATATTCAATCCGCTTCCTCTGTGCTTGGAAGTTAGATTGTTAACCTACTATTTGAAAACATTTATTTTCACAGGTAAAGGGTGGGTGTTCTGTTTTCCTGTAGGGAGCGGATTCATTTCGTTACTCTATGCAATAACATTATAAAACGAATCTGGCCTTTAATTATAAACAGCTACAATCCACTCTTTATAAGTGTCCGACACCATTGGCTCATCTCCCTGTAACTTGTGCAATCATCTGTTCCGAAAGATATATGGTCAATTACAAACATTGGCACTCTCCCCAAGCCCTAGTCACCCCAAAATTGAATCCTTAAAATTTAGTGAAGATTCTCAACAATCTTGCTTCTTCAAGGACGGTTAAACTTTCAGGATATAGCTTTGTGGTTTCACCTTTTGCTCTATTCTCACTGCCATTTGTAAAGTTTTTATAAGCCATATGATGATTTTTCAACTGTCAAATTTGAGTTCTAAAATGAAAAATCTCACTGTGTTGCGAAACCAGAGAATTTTTTTGGAAGACTTAAATAACTTCGTAAATTGCAAGTCGATTTGGTTGAATTAGCTCAAAAATTCTTAGAAGCAAAAGAAAATGTTTAGTAATAACCAATTTCATCAACTAACTTTCTATGGACAGGCTTTGATAAAACAATTTCTTTGCAATTCTAAGTGTTTGCTTACCTGCATTGGGCTATATGATGCAGGAGCATCTAGCTCACCATGACCGGGTGAAGTCTCACCCAGGTTTGAAGGTTGTTGATCATCTGGATTGTTTTATTTTATTTTAGTACACGTGGTCATAAGGTAGTTTTTAATTTGTTTTTTCTGTCACAGTCGGTGTGTTAAGTTACAGTTAAGTAGACAATTAGTAATTAGGAAATAATTTGTCAATTTAGGAGAAAAACAAGAAACTCTCTAAATGAATCTTGTAATATCAAATGAGCAGTGGTTATCAACCATATCAAGATTGTTTAACTGAACCCTATGACAATTTTAATTAACTGCAATCAACTGTAACAGAAATGTATAAAAGCAGGGATGTAACACGATGGAGAGGTTCAGAAAATTCAGATTGAAGAAATAAAAATAATACAGAGACAGATCTCTTCTACCATTGTCCATCTGCAATTACTATTCATTGTTCATTTACTGTAGCTTAATGACTTTTTTTTTCCAATAGATTGATAAATGATAAACTAGGAGTGATCACCTGAATCGTGATCCCTAATAGACACACAGATTTTTTCAAACCTGGGCGGACATTCGCACACAGCGTAGTGACTAACAGAAAGGGGAAAACAGTCTGAGGACCGAGCAATAGTCAAACAACGTGAGCAAGAAAACAATACATGGAAGACAACCAGAACAGAGGTATTTTCATCGCACATTTACATAGTCGTTACAAATCGAACATTACATGCTAAAATTGTATTTGTTATGTTGTCAAACGAAACATATACATCGAGGGTTTTCTTTCCTGTAAAATAAATTGAAGTTAAGGGCGAAACCCTAGACGAGGGTTTGAACACAGTCACCAATACTCTTTCTACCCAACGGCCATTGTGATCGACCAAAGCACAGTTATCGATAGAGACAATAATTACAGACAAGCTACAACAAACTGTGACCATTAACCTACAGGACCTAGAGACCTAACAAAACGTCAAAAGCTTGAAGAGCCAGAGCCTACCGGCAGGTTTCCATCGTGTGGAATAGGAGACGGAGAGCCCGCATACCCAAGTCGCATTCCAGACCTGCACCAGAAAACCACTGAGATTAATATGCATGCACGGCAATAAAACTCGGAAACAAAACTGTGCAAGATAAGAGGAATGTTGTAGCTTACCTGAGTAGGCAGAGCTGAGCTCGAGGAACAGAGCCATCGCAAATGAATTTATAGAGCTGAGACCAAAGGAACGGCGTTGGTAAGCAACGATTCTACAAGAAGGACAAGTTGATACAGGGAAGGGTAGCATTACCTGTTTGAACCTGCGAATGACCACCGGACTACCCCCTGAATCCAAGAAAGCCATTACATACATAAGACAGAGATCAAAGGCAGCAGAAAATACGAGCTAAAGATAATCAAGCATGAGCAGTAGAGAAGAACCAGAACCAGAGAGCAGTCCCCTGACGGGCCGAAGTTTACAAACACAATTATAGTCGGAAAACATAACAACCGAGAACTCACCAGGTGAAATGAAGCCAAATAAGCACCACAGAGCCAGAGTAACACCAAAACACCGGAGAAAGCCTTCCATGAGTTCACAATCAAGTCAAATGGAGTGATACATGTTCATAGCCTTCACCGGAGGCGCACCAGAAGTCACCACATTCATGAGAGCAGAGGCTACACAGCACGACTCCAGAAACCCTCACAGAACTCTCTCGGCAGGCAGAACAATCCAGAATAGCTGAGGAACCAAGTAATTGGGGCAAAGAGCGAGTCGGGAATCAGGCCCAAGGCAAATGGGCAGCCATTTAATGCAACATTAATTCACATTACCAACCAACAGCTAAAATATCAACGAACGATTTCCACGCAGATATAACAACTCAACGATAGTGAACACATCATAGCCTACCGACGCGTGGAACTGCGGGCCAGTGTGGCTGGGTTACACCAGAGTGGTATCAGAGAAAATTAAGTTGACTGAGGATATGGAAGTAGGGCGACGAGGCCGAGGCCGAGGTGGCAAAGGTGCTCGCACATTGGTAGATGAAGGGTTAAGAGAGGAGATCAGAATTCTTTCTGCCCGTTTGGAGGTAGTAGAGGCAGGTAGACGGAGAGATCCAGAAATGGGTGATGCTAGAGATGAGGAAGTAGAAGTGGCAGCAGATGGACCGGAGGGTGAATCCACAGAGGTGAGATTGCTGAAGTCTGTTTTATTAGCAAGCAGTAAACCTAAACCAGAACTCCTGATGTATGACGGAAGCCTTTCTATCGATGTTTTGCTAGATTGGATTAGCGAGATGGACAAGTACTTTGAGTGCGAGGAAGTCAACGAAGACTGGAGAGTCAAATTCACGGCGACAAAACTGAAGGGACACGCAACCCTATGGTGGGATAGTGTCCAGAACGAGAGGAAGAGATTGAATAAGGCACCGATTAAAACCTAGTCAAGAATGGTGGCCAAGTTAAAAGGCAGATTTCTCCCAAGGTACTATCAGATTGCATTACACAGGCAGGTACAGAATCTGAGACAGAAAGGACCGATGGTAAAAGAGTATACGGAGGAGTTCTATCGAGTGAATTTGCGAGCCGGATATACAGAAGATACCACAGAAAGGATAGCCAGGTATGTTAATGGGCTAAGGATGGATATTCTAGATGAAATAAGTATTTTATCTCCGAATAATACCGAGGAGGCATATTAGAGCGCAATAAAGGCGGAGGAGAAAAGTACCAGAAGGTAGAATTCCCAGAGAGGACAAGGAGCTAGCAGAGGGAAAGGCCAGTCCTATGGCAGGGGCCAGACTGCTAGCAGCAGTGAGGAAGCCAACAGTTCGAAAACTTCTGGAATAGTAGACAGAGGAGACAGTACGGGAGGCGGCAGATCGTCCGAGCATGGTAGGGGAAATGGCCGAGGTAGAGGGGCTAGTTATCAATGTTATAGGTGTCATAAGTGGGGGCACCGCTTGTTTGAGTGTCGAGAAGCAGATCCAACTGGACAGTGTGGTGCGTATGTGGCGCAACCACAGGAAACAACAGCACTCCCTCAAGAGGCGGAGAATGCTCTAGAGATGGGAGAAGCTTTGGTGCTACATAAGGTGCTATTGAAACCAGTCAAGGAGAATACCGAACAAACACAGCGGAAAGCTCTGTTCAGGGCGATTTGCAAATCACGAGGTAAGCGTTGTAAACTAATAATTGACAGCGGAAGTACCGACAATTTGGTGTCCACAGAAATGGTGGAAAAGCTGGAGTTGAAACGCTTAAAGCATCCCAATCCGTATAGAGTCTCGTGGCTACAAAAGGGCCACCAATTGCTGGTGGATGAAGAGAGCGAGGTCGAGTTTTAGATAGGCAGATATAAGGACAAAATTGTTTGTGACATCATGCCAATGGATGTATGTCACATATTGTTGGGCAGACCTTGGCAATTCGATAGGAAAGTGACACACGATGGAGTGACGAATTGTTATAAATTCGAGAAGGATGGAATCAAGCATACGCTTGGGCCTATCAAAGAAGAAGAAGGAGCAGCTGAGACAAGTGAAACTAGATCATTGTTGGTGAGTGGAAAACAGTTTTTAAAACAGGTAGAGGACAGTGAGGTAGGTTTTGTGGTGGTAAAGAAAGCAAGGACAGTTCTACTGCATACGGAAATTTCAGACTTGCCCATAGAGATTTAGCAAATGTTAGAAGAGTTTGCAGACATAGTTGTAGATGACTTGCTGGACAAGTTACCCCCCAAGTGGAGCATTAGTCATCACATTGATTTCATACCCGGAGCCAGTTTGCCGAATAAAGCGGCATACCAAATGAGCCCCAAGGACAATGAAGAAATCAGAAAACAGGTGCAAGAGCTATTCGACAAGGGTTTGATAAGGGAGAGCTTGGGTCCCTGTGCTATTCCAACAGTCCTCACTCCCAAGAAGGGAGGGGAATGGCAGATGTGCACCGACTCAAGGGCCATTAATAAAATCACCATCCGGCACAGGTTTCCGTTACCGTGAATGGATGATATGATGGACTGTTTAAGCGGGGCAGCTTATTTCTCTAAAATAGATTTGAAGAGTGGGTACCATCAGATTCGGATATGGGAGGGAGACGAGTGGAAGACAGCCTTTAAGACAAATGAAGGGTTGTACGAATGGTTGGTCATGCCATTTGGGCTGAGCATTGCACCCAGTACATTCATGAGGCTAATGAATGAGATGCTGAAGGAGTATATTGGGAAGTTTGTGATAGTTTACTTGGATGACATCCTTATCTTCAGCAGAACGAAAGAAGAACACCTTCAACATGTGCGTAAGGTGCTGAAGAAATTACAGCAGAACAAACTGCTGATAAACTTGAAGAAATGTACTTTTCTGCAGAAGGAATTAATTTATTTGGGGTTTGTGGTAGCAAAGAATGAACTAAAGATTGATCCGGAGAAGGTGGCGGTGATAGTAAATTGGCTATCTCGGAAAAATATATTTGAGGTACGTAGCTTTCACGGATTGGCAAGTTTCTATAGGAAGTTTATCAAGAATTTCAGCGAAATTTGTGCGCCCATGCTAGATACCATCAAAAAGGCTAGCCAACCTTTTCGGTGGACAGAAGCAGCAGAGAGAAGTTTCCAGTTGTTGAAGAGGAATATTACTGAGAGGTCGATCCTGAGGCTGCTAGACTTCCAGAAGTTGTTTTAGGTACGTTGTGACGCCAGCGGGACAGCAATCGGGGCTGTACTCAGTCAGGAGGACAAGCCTGTGGCATTCTTCAGCAAGAAGCTGAAAGAGAGTAGGTAGAAATACTCATCGTATGATAAAGAGTTTTATGCTGTTGTACAGGCATTAAAACACTGGAGGCATTATTTATTGGGAAATGAATTCGTGCTGTTCTCGGATAATTCTGCACTACAGTATGTGATGCAGCAGCACAAACTCAACCACAAACACGCCAAATGGGTAGAGTATTTACAGAGTTTTAATTTCGTACTGAAGCACATTAGTGGGCAAGAAAATAAGGTAGCAGACACATTGAGTAGGAAGGCTCTACTTCTGTAGGAAAGCACTGTGTAGGTGCTGGGTTTTGAGCACTTACAGGATCTATACCGGATGGATATAGATTTTAAGGAGCCCTATGAGGTGTGCCAGAACCCTTTAGTAAGGGACAACAGTCCTTGGTTGGACTACAATTTACAGGAAAAATTGTTGTTTAAAGGAGGACAGTTGTGCATACCTGACTGCTCGATGAGGGAGAATATTATTCACGAGAAACATAGTGGAGGGTTTGCCGGACACTTCGGCATGGATAAGACCCTCGAGCAGATTAGTCACTTTTATTTTTGGCCGAAAATGCGACAAGATGTACAATGTTTTGTGGCCAAATGAAAAGTGTGCCAATTGGCAAAGGGGCATAGTCAGAACACTGGACTGTATGCACTGTTACCTGTTCCAAGCAGACCATGGGATTCAGTCAATTTGGATTTCATCTTGGGTCTGCCAAAGACACAGCAAGGATATGATTCAGTAATGGTAGCGGTGGACAGGTTCTCAAAAATGGCACATTTTATACCTTGCCGAAAAACCAGTGACGCCACTCACGTGGCCCACTTGTTTTTCAATGAGATTGTCAGGTTACATGGATTGCCCAAATCTATCCTTTTGGACAGGGACATGAAGTTCACGGGACACTTTTGGCGTACCTTATGGAAGAAAATGGACACACAGCTAAGCTACAGTTATGCATATCACCCGCAAACCGACGGGTAGACAGAAGTTGTAAATAGGAGTCTGGGAAACTTGTTACGCAGCTTAGTCGGAGAGAATTCACGGATGTAGGACCGGGTGCTAGCACAGGCAGAGTTCTCTTACAACGACTCGCCTAACCTCAACACAGGTTTTAGTCCCTTTCAGATCCTGTATGGCATGCATCCTCACGGAGTGTATGAACTTCGGGATCTTGGATTACAGGAAAGACGAAGTGCGGATGGAGAAGATTTCGCTAATGCGATGAGAGACTTGCACAAACAGGTGAAAATAAAGTTACAGGACAACAACTTAAAGTACAATCAACATGCAGATCTAAAGAGGAACGAAGTGTAGTTTGAAGTGGGGGACGAAGTCCTCACACACTTACGCAAGGAACGCTTCCCTAAAGGTACGTACAATAAAATGAAGTATAAAAAGATAGGGCCTTGCAAAGTCCTTCGGAAGTTTTCAGCTAATGCCTACGAGATACAGTTGCCACCCAGAATAGGCATTTCACCTATATTTAACGTAGCAGACCTGTTCCCATACACGGCTGACCCACAGGAAAAGGAAGAAGATGGACCCATACAAGCTACACGGAGTACCCAGGAAGACAGAGAAGCTTGGAAGAGACAAATGCCTTACGTTCAACCTCCTGAGATCAAAAGCATCCTCGAAACTCAAGTGGTTAAACGAACTCAATGGAAGGACTACATTCAGTACCTGGTCAAGTGGAAGAACTGTCCAATTGAGGACAGTTCGTGTCTTGATGCCAGGCAGATTGCACAAACAGGGACTTCGGTCGAGAAGCTCATGGGCCGGAGCCATGATCTCTTTTTGCCCCGGGAACCTGATGCAGGAGCATCTAGCTCACCATGACCGGGTGAAGTCTCAGCCAGGTTTGAAGGTTGTTGATCATCTGGATTGTTTTATTTTCACGTGGTCATAAGGTAGTTTTTTTTTAATTTTTTTCTGTCAGAGTCGGTGTGTTAAGTTACAGTTAAGTAGACAGTTAGAATTACTACAGTATGAATAGTAATTAGGAAATAATTTTTCAATTTAGGAGAGAAACGGCAAACTATCTAAATGATTCTTGTAATATCAAACGAGCAGTGGTTATCAACCATATCAAGATCGTTTAACTGAACCCTATGTCAATTTTAATTAACTGCAATCAACTGTAACAGAAATGTATAAAGGCAAGGATGTAACACGATGGAGGGGTTCAGCAAATTTAGATTGAAGAAATAAAAATAATATAGAGACATATCTCTTCTATCCATTTTCCATCTGCAATTACTATCCATTGTTCATTTACTATAGCTTAATAACTTTTTTTTCCCCATAGATTGATAAATGATAAACTGGGAGTGATCACGTGAATCGCGATCCCACTGTTTCTCGTAATAGACATAGATTGTTTCAAACTTGGGCAGACATTCACACACAGCATAGTGACTAACAAAAAGGGGAAAATAGTGCGAGGACTGAGTAACAGTCAAATAACATGAGCAAGAAAACAATACACGGAAGACAACTAGAACAGATGTATTTTCAGCGCACATTTCATAGTCGTTAGAAATCGAACATTACATGCTAAAATTGTATTGCTTATGTTGTCAAACGAAACATATACATCGAGGGTTTTCTTTCCTGTAAAATAAATAAACCAAGTACCATGACCGTAATTGAAGTTAAGGGCAAAACCCTAGACGAGGGTTTGAACACAGTCACCAATACTCTTTCCACCCAACGGCCATTGTGATCGACCAAAGCATAGTTATCGACAGAGACAATAATTACATACAAGCTACAACAAATTGTGACCATTAACCTACAGGACCCAGAGACCTAACAACACGTCAGAAGCTTGAAGAGCTAGAGCCTACTGGCAGGTTTCCATTGTGTGGAATAGGAGACGGAGAGCCCCCGTACCCAAGTCGCATTCCAGACCTGCACCAGAAAACCACTGAGATTAATATGCATGCACTGCAATAAAACCTGGAAATGAAACTGTGCAAGATAAGAGGAATGTTGTAGCTTACCTAAGCAGGCAGAGCTGAGCTCGAGGAACAGAGCCATCGCAAACAAATTTATAGAGCTGAGACCAAAAGAACGACATTGGTAAGCAATGATTCTACAAGGAGGACGAGTTGAAACAGGGAAGGTTAGCATTACCTGTTTGAACCTGCGAACGACCACCGGAGTACCCCCTGAATCCAGGACATCCATTACATACATAAGACAAAGACCAAAGGCAGCGGAAAATATGAGCTAAATATAATCAAGCGTGAGCAGTAGAGAAGAACCAGAACCAGAGAGAAGTCCCTTAATGAACTGAAGTTTACAAACACAATTATAGTCAGAAAACATAACAACCGAGAACTCACCAGGTGAAACGAAGTCGAATAAGCACCACAGAGCCAGAGTAACACCAAAACACCAGAGAAAGCCTTCCATGAGTTCACAATCAAGTCGAATAGAGTGATACACGTTCATAGCCTTCACCGGAGGTGCACCAGAGGTCACCGCATTCATCAGAGCAGAGGCTACATAGCACGACTATGGAAACCCTCACAGAACTCTCTCGGCGGGCAGAACAATCCAGAATAGCCAAAGAACCAAGTGATTGGGGCAAAGAGCGAGTCAGGAACCAGGCCCGAGGCAGATGGGCGGCCATTTAATGCAACATTAATTCACATTACCAACCAACAACTAAAATATCAACGAACGATTTCCACATGGATATAACAACTCAACGATAGTGAACACGTCATAGCCTACCGACGCGTGGAACTGTGGGCCAGTGTGGATGGGTTACACCACTATATTTCCTTCACTATGTGCTCTCTACCTGTAATTTGTAATTTTGTTCATGTTTTCCTTTTCCACATCGGAAAGAACTTTGACTTGGTAACCATATTTTTTTTCAAGAAAAACAGAGGAATTCATTGGGTTTGTATGGCAGTGTGTATATACAATAGTGGCAACACAAGTTGAAATGAGAGTGACAGAACCCAAAACAAGGTTTTGATTTAAACTTTGAAAATAGAGTATAAATTTGCTAAAAGAGAACATTGGGATATATTGATTGTTTGGGTTAGTTTGAAAGTCATTTCATGAGTGACTTATGAGGATAGATGTTATGAAATAGCCATAAATGTTGAATGAGTAATTATAGTCTATATGGGAGTGGAGTAATAATAGTCTATATGGGAGCGGAGTAATAAGAATGTGTTGTGAAAAAGTAGGAATAATATGACAATAAGTAATGGGTAATGATGAGCAAAATAAGTAAAAAGTAAATTTTTTATCTATAAGTTAGGTTTTGATACTCATAAACATAGTTTGGGAAAAATGTTGGCTTATGCAGTGGGATAATATGGTAGGTAGGAGCATTTCAACAGCAATTTTAAATATGGTTAGTGATTCAACTACCATAAAAATCCACCTAAATGAGCACTAAACAATGACTTTCATAGTAAGACCTATTTTTTCTTTCCTATTTTATTTATTCATTTATTCCAATCTACTATACTACTTGATTAGTGAAAAGAATCCATTCCCTCACTTTTATAAGAAATTTGAATGCATCCATATTCATAACAAGATTACAAGTAGACTCATATTCAAATTTGTGAAATATAACTCAATGAATCTACGACATGAGAAATTAACTATTGAAATAGATTTGATGTCGAAAAATGTCAAAAAATTGAGTGGTATTATGGCTTGGTGATTGTTTAGAACCAAGTTTTAACATAATCATTGTGTCTTTGGCTCTCTTTGATTGTCATACGATAAAGTTATTTTGAAATTTATTCATGACATTTCTAAATACACAATAAATATTTTGATAAGGAAGTAATAATTCTTCAATCTCTCTCTAGTCTTCATGGGATGTTGTCCATGACTCCATCTCCTTTATATGCTAACAAGGATAAATAGAGAAATTTCTAGATCCTCCTCTCATAGATTCTCTTCATGGATCCCTTTCTCATATGTTTATCTTTTGAAATGTGGATTCATCCTTGGTGACAACTCTAAATTGTGGACAAATATTTGAGAATATCTTTCTGGCAACATGCTCTACTATACTGAATAAATTCTTTAGCATCATCAATTTATTTTCTTTTTTAAAAAGATTTTGTACATTCAAACGAGGTAGTTGTTGGGAGCTCTCAAAACACCTATGATTAAAATAGTTGGACAATTTGAACTACCATTTCTATCCTTTTAATAAAACTACTCCTACTTTTTTATTAATCTATGTATATGGTACAAACATGAAAAAGGATTATGAAGGATCCCTAATGTGAAAGGTTCTTACCTCTTCTCCTATTTCCTAGACTCCTTATGTTAAACGTTTGTATTATATACAGAAACTCAAGAAAATATTTTATATCAAAATCTAACTCTGGTTTCACTTCCCTAACAATGGCCCCAAAAAGTTGATTATTATTTTGCATAACATAAGACATTAAATCGTCAACCTAGGACTCCATATACTTAGAAGCACAATACTATATGTGAAGAATTAAAATTAGATTTGCTTTACTTTCACTTAGTGTTTAAAGGATGAAATTGCTTGTATTAGATGCTAAAGAAATATGAAGTCGTAGCTACTATGATTTAAATAAATATACAATTTCAAAATGGCATGTATCATATGAAAACATAAACTATAGCTAATTTAGAGCAATGGAAATGTTCAAAACCTAAATTCTAATCTTAAAGCAAACTTCTCATTAATTAATTCAATAAGGAATGAACTAATCATCTTTTTTATAAAATACAAAAACTAAATTGTGAAGACTTACTAAAATGAAAGATTCTTACCTATTCTGTGACTCCCTTCACTCCTCCTTATCTTAAATGAGTGTCTTAAATCCAAAAACTCAAGAAAATATTTTATATCTAAATCTAACTCTGGTTGCAATTCCCTCACAATGGGGCCAAAATGTTGGTTAAATTGTTTTGCATAAACTAGAATGTTAAATTATCAAGCTAGGAGTCAATATACTTAGAAGCACAATATTATATGTGAAGAATTAGACTTGTATTTATGTTACTTTCACTTAGGTTTAAAGGATGAAATTTCTTATACTAGATTCTAAAGAAATATTAAGTTTTAGCTATAATGATATAAATAAACATGACATTTAAAGCTGACATGTATCATATGGAAAAATAAATTATAGCTAAGTCACTACAATATAAAGGTTCAAACTCTAAATTCTAATATTAAAGAAAATTTAACATTAATTAATCCAACAAGAAATAAATTAATCATATTTTATATAGACTATCAAAACTAACACAAAAAAAAATTGAGAGTATAAGCCTTGATAAAGGCTAAAATAATAATGTTCTTGTCACTTATGTAGGCTATTAATGTTAGGATATTCCGACACATAGGATATAGTTAAGTTCAACTTGGTCTAGTATAGATTTAGGTATAGAGTTAGGTAAAGTGTCCTTCTTTATCGTTGTACATTTTGTAACTTACAATCCGACGGTCACGATATGTAGTGATCCGACGGTTCACTCTCACCTCGGTATTACCGACACTTGATCCGTGGCTTGACACCCGATTGGTCCATGAGTTCTATTTAAAGCGCATGGAGGGTCATTGTTCGGGTAATCCGTGCATGAGAGAAGCTTATGTAAATTTTCATTCTTTGATTAATAAATTGCCTGTAGTACCCACATTGGGACAGGCCGTGGACTATTTCCCTCTTTGAGGGTTTTAACCACGTCAAAAATACTGGTGTATTGATCTGTGATCTGGTTGTGAGCGGTGTCATTTTGGTATTCTTTCTGAGGAACTTACCCTGTAAATTCCTACATGGTATCAGAGCTATTTGAGGGCCGCGTCCGTTGGTGATCCAAATCTGAAGCCGGTAGAACTGCATGCGGCTGTCGTTTCCTAGATCTGCTGTTTCTGACTGCTTTCGGGCCGAGAGGACTGCTCTGTTGCGTTCGGAGCATCTGTTCCAGTGAGGAACCCCTTTCGTTTCACGCGAAAAGGTTTCTGGTAGCCCTAGCTGCGTCATTTTTCAGATCGGGAGGTATACAATGTTTTTGCAGTTTACTGTTATTTTCTCTCTGCTTATTTCGGTTTCGGTTTATTTAGCCTTTTTTAACCGGATCTATACCTTTCATTTCTACGTATGCTCTTTGCCCTGCGACTCTGTGCGATCTGGGCAAATCAGAAACAGAAAGGAAGGATTTTTCTCATGCGTATGCTCTTTTCCCTGCACCTTAGTGTGATCTCGGAAAATCAGAAACATTGAGAAAAATATTTAGTTTTTCGGCTAAAGCTAACTTTGAGATTTTAAAAAAAAAAAAAAATATCTAGTTTTTTGGCTAAAGCTAACTTCGAGCCGCAAGGTTCGTTTTTCTTTGCATATTCATGTTGGGTTTTGTGTTTTGTGTTTTGTAGGGAAAAAGAGCTTTCTCAAGGCAAGCACGCAAACCAAGGCCCCCCCCCCCTCTCTCTCTCTCTCTCTCTCTCTCAAATTTTTTGTATAGATCAATTGGTTCAAAGCTATTTTAAGAGAGTAGAGGTCTTGGGTTCAAGTCTCCATTTTGTGGGGGCGGATTTTTTCATTCCCGCACATTCGCGCACTTTGCCGGCAATTTCAACAATTTTTTTTCAAAAAGCCATAACTTCTTCATCCGGAAGCCTTTTTCAGAGCCGTTTTTTTTAAAACCGCCTATTTTTTCGAGATCTATCCATTGGAACACTTACTTTTAGCATCTTCAGCTTCAGTTTTTTTAAAAAAAATGGAAAGTCCATGCCAAGTCATTCTTGACAACACTAACTACTTCCAATGGGTAGCCTACATGGAAGATTTACTTAGAAGTAAAGGTCTCTTCAGAATAGCCACAGACCAAGAGAAGAAACCAAAAGATGAAGACAAGGATGCAAAATGGAAAAATAGACAAGATCAAGCACGTGGTTTGATAGGGATGTCTATTTCTCCTGATCTTAGATTCCATATTGCAGAACTTGAGACTCCTCATGAAGCATTGGAAAAAATCGCTAAAGTTTTTGGGATTAAAAATGAAATTAGAGCCCATCAACTTGAAAATGAGTTGCTTACTTTGGATCCTAATAATTTTTCTTGCATTGAAGATTTCTTGTCCAAATTCAAGACCCTTAGATATCTTTTGGAAGGTGTTAAGGTTAAGAAAGAAGATGGTAATCTTATTTATTCCATCCTTACCAAGTTGGGACCAGCCTAATCTGTATTTGTTTCCACTTTCCATTCTACAAGGGAAGCTTTCATTTGTCAAGGAAAAGACTACAAGGCCCCTTCCTTTGACTCCTTTTGTGATTCCTTAATAAGAGAACAAGAAAAACTCTTACACCTTGGTCTTCTTAATCTTGGAAACTCTTCCACGAAAGCGTTAGCCGCCCAGCAGCAACCAAATTCAAAGAATCCTAAGAAGTCATATCCTAAAAAGAATGGTCCTCAGCCTCAAAATGAAAGATCATTTCAGCAAAATGATAAGACCAATAAAAACAAATGGAAGAAGACTGATAGACATTGTAACTTTTGTAATCGAGATGGCCACTTAGAATCTAAATGCTTTAAGAAGATGGAAGCCTTGGAAGCCGCAATGAAGAAACATAACATCCATGTGGAGCATACTTCAACTTCAACTTCCGGAATGGCACTTTCTGCATGTCGTTGTCAATCATCTCAGTCTGGTTATGCATTAAATGTATCTTCTTCTTCTTCTTCTCATGAGTGGCTCATTGATTCTGGAGCCTCTTATCACATGGCCAAAAACCAAGCCATGTTTTCTTCTTTAAATGATTGTAACACCAAAAATATATATGTTGGTGATGATAGATCTCTTAATGTTGTAGGGACTGGAACTGTTCATCTAGACAATGGTCAGTTTAATGATGTATTATGTGTTCCAACCTTATCCTGCAACCTTCTATCTATATATCAGATAACTCATTCAGGTGAAGGTAAAATTGTTGAATTTTCACCTCATGATGTTGTAATCAAGGATCTAAGAGATCCTAAACAGATTCTAGCTACTGGTATTGCTGATGATTCCACAAGGTTGTATAAGTTTCACAACTTTGGGTCATCAAATCTTCCCTCACTATTTGTTGCTCATAATGATGAAGTGAGCAAACTTTGGCATGAGCGATTTGGTCACTTAAACTATCGCTCCCTTCAGCATCTATGTAAAGAAAATATGGTGACAGGTCTTCCTATGGTATCTTGCAGAGATGGTGTTTGTTCCGGATGTGTACTCGGAAAACATCATCAGGACAGTTTTGACAAACGTGCCTCTTGGCACGCCTCAGCCCCTTTACAGCTTGTGCACAGTGATTTATGTGGTCCACTTCCTGTTGCTTCATTCTCTGGCTGCAAGTATTTCTTAACTTTCATTGATGATTTCTCCAGACGCACTTGGGTATACTTCTTAAAACTCAAGAGCGAAGTATTTAACACATTTTTGGCCTTCAAAGCCTTTGTTGAAAAACAATCTGGACATCAAATTCTTAAGCTAAGAACTGATAATGGTGGAGAATATGTTAAAAACACATTCATCAACTTTTGCACCGAAAATGGAATTCAAATGCAACATACTGTTCCATACACTCCACAACAAAATGGTGTAGCTGAAAGGAAAAATCGCACCTTAAAGGAAATGGCTAATTGTATGCTGCAATCTAAAGGACTCAGTCTTAGTTTTTGGGCCGAAGCAATTAATTGTGCAAATTATATAATCAATCGCACTCCTACTAAGGTTCTACAGAATATCACTCCAGAAGAAGCTTGGAGTTCCATTAAACCAGATGTAAGTCACTTTCGTGTTTTTGGAAGTGAAGCATGGGCCCATATTCCAGATGAAAAGCATAAAGCTTTAGAACCTAAGAGTGAGAAATGTACTTTTGTTGGATATTCTGAAGATGTAAAAGGTTATAGACTTATTCCATTTAAGTCCAAAAATGTTATCATTAGAAGAGATGTAAAATTTGATGAAAATAAATCGGCCTGCGAGCCTAGTCCGGCGGATGTGCCACCTCTTCCTATCTCTTCTACTTTTGAAAACATTTCTTCTTCAGATGATGAAAGTGAGGATGATAATCCTCCCCCACCTTCTCAGGATCCTCAACTTCCAAGATGGGTCCGTGCTACTCGGGATGCAGCAGGTGATCTTGCCGGTGATCCTACAGATCAACGACGTACACGTTCTCAGTTTGAAAGAGCCTCTTCTTTACTGGCTCAAGCTCCAGTAAATCATGATCCTGACACTTTTGCAGAAGCTTCAGGCCATCCACATTGGGAAGCAGCTATGAATGAAGAATATCATTCATTGATGACAAATGATACATGGGATCTTGTTCCTCTACCAAAGGGACGCAAACTTGTTAGATGTAAATGGGTTTACAGAACCAAGTATGGACCAGATGGGAAAGTTGATAAACATAAAGCTCGTCTTGTTGCTAAGGGTTTTTCACAGGTTGAAGGCATTGACTACACTGAAACCTTCTCCCCTGTTGCCAAAATGAACTCTATCCGCCTTGTTCTTTCCCTTGCTGCCTCTTTAAAATGGGAAGTCCATCAGATGGATGTTAAATCTGCCTTCTTGCATGGGGACTTGCAGGAAGAAATCTATATGGAACAACCCATTGGCTTCATACAAACAGACTCCAGCCTTGTCTGTCGACTTAAGAAATCCCTTTATGGTCTCAAGCAAGCTCCTCGGGCTTGGTATGCCAAAATGGATAGCTTTCTTTTAGAATCTGGCTTTTCTAGGTGTCATTCTGACAATACTGTCTACACCAAGAAAGTGGGCAACTCTCTTATCATCCTTGTTCTTTATGTTGATGATCTTATCCTTACTGGTAGTGATCCCAACCTTATAAACCATGTGAAGTCTAGCCTCAAAAGAAATTTGAAATGACAGACTTAGGACACTTACACTATTTTCTCGGTCTTCAAGTCTTGCAATCCAAGGAGGGTATTTCCCTTTCCCAGTCCAAGTATGCTTGTGATATTCTTCGTCATTTTCACATGGAAGACTGTAAGCCAGCCCCTTCTCCCTTTCAGTCTGGAGTCAAACTTTCAGTCTCTTGTACTTCTCCTGAAGTTGATGCTACCTTATACCGTCAACTTGTAGGAAAACTCTTGTATTTAACCCATACTCGTCCTGATCTTTCCTTTGCTGTTGGCCTTGTTGCTCGTTTTATGCAAAACCCCCGTGAAAGTCATTGGAAAGCAGCCAAAAGAATACTTCGTTATGTTCGAGGTACAGTACAATTTGGGATTCATTACAGTGCCAAAGCAGCTCCTCTATTAGTTGGTTTCACTGATTCTGATTGGGCTGGTGACCCTGATGATCGGAAGTCTACTGCCGGTTATGTCTTCACTCTTGGTTCAGGACCTATTACATGGGCTTGTAAGAAACAGGCTGCCATTTCTCTTTCGTCAGCAGAAGCAGAGTATCGTGGTGCCGTGGAAGCTAGTAAGGAAGCCTTGTGGCTTCGTCAGATCCTATCAGAGTTTGGCTTTGAGCAGCAGCATCCAACCACACTTTGGTGTGATAATCAAAGTGCCATTCAGCTATGCAAAGATCCAGTCCAGCATCAGCGCAGCAAACACATTGAACTACACATGCACTTCATCAGAAAGCTCATTCATGACCATGTTCTTGAAGTGCAATATTGTTCAACAGATGATCAGGTTGCAGACATCTTCACAAAGGCTCTCACAGAGGCGAAGTTCACTAAACTTCGATATATGCTTGGAGTTCAGGAAGTTGTCACTAAGGGGGGATAGGCTCTAGTGCCTCCTTCCTTCTCCTATTGTGTCATATTTGTAAATCCTTCAATCCTATCCCAAGTTGTTCTTAAGGGGGGATGTTAGGATATTCCGACACATAGGATATAGTTAAGTTCAACTTGGTCTAGTATAGAGTTAGGTAAAGTGTCCTTCTTTACCGTTGTACATTTTGTAACTTACAATCCGACGGTCACGATATGTAGTGATCCGACGGTTCACTCTCACCTCGGTATTACCGACACTTGATCCGTGGCTTGACACCCGATTGGTCCATGAGTTCTATTTAAAGCGCATGGAGGGTCATTGTTCGGGTAATCCGTGCATGAGAGAAGCTTATGTAAATTTTCATTCTTTGATTAATAAATTTCCTGTAGTACCCACGTTGGGACAGGCCGTGGACTGTTTCCCTCTTTGAGGGTTTTAACCACGTCAAAAATACTGGTGTATTGATCTGTGATCTGGTTGTGAGCGGTGTCCTTTTGGTATTCTTTCTGAGGAACTTATCCTGTAAATTCCTACAATTAACTAAAGAAGAAATTCTAAGCACACATGATTAAAAGCAAAAAAAAAAAAAAAAAATCTCTAAAACAAAAGAAACATAATTTATTAAAGTTTAATTGGTGGATTAGGAATGCATTAGGGTTCCTACTGGAGGGAAATCTAGTTGTAGTGTATTTGTTTCAAACCCTCATGTGGCTAAAAGGCTTGCAACAATACTCTATTAGAATCTTCAAACTTTTACTTAATCAAGCATTATTAAACTTGATTTTTGAAAGAAATAGTAGTTCTATTTAATGGAAACTAAAGTGTTCATCAAAACTGCAACAAATAATATACCATGAAAGAATACTAAAGCTCCAAATAAATATCGAAAATATTAACAAATGGAATGCGTAGTAACTAACATATAAACAAGGAAACTAATGATGAATATAAATAATGATCATCCTGCATATTTAAATCTAAAAGTGAATGGGAACCCTCAAAACCTCAACTCTTACACTAAAGAACTCTATCAACTAAGGGAACTGAAGATTGTTGCAAATATTGATAAAAGGAAACCTAATACATATATTTAATGAAAATTTCTTCTATATACATGTAATTAAATAGAATTTTAAACTTAAATCTATTTTATCCCCTTAGATTTCACTTATTTGTGTGTTTATACAATACAAAATAAAACTAAAATGTTGATGAATCTCAATGGAACCAACTAAATCCTATTTTTATCATACATTTATATGATATTCACATAAAATCAGGGAGCTTATAAAATCTAGGTAGATTTTCTATCTTGACCATGTAGTTTTCTCCTTGCTCGCTATGCTAATGATGCAATGATTGTACCCTACCAAATGCCTGCATATATCTCAATGAAAGAGAAATGACTAAAACTGATATTTTAGCAAAAAAAATTTAAAAATGCATCAATACTTTCCAAAACTCAAAAATTAAAGAGAACTAACAAAAATAACTTTTGAGTAGTTTTATTCATCAAAATGAGGGAAAATCTAGTAAAACCAGACTACATCCATCTAAATGATCTATCATGCGCCGAGAGGGATTAAATCCCTCGAGGTGCAAACCTTCCTTTTGGAGTGTATAATTCGAGGAAAGGTTTGAACCTCGATGGATTTGATCCCTCTAGGTGAATGGTACATCCAGAGTTAGATGGATCTAGGTTGGTTCCAGTTGAGGGTAACAATGGCACATTTTTATATTATCATTATTAAGTATATGTTTGAGATAAACTACATACTTTTAAATTTACATTATGTTTTCTTTGTCTGACATGACTATACAATTCTCTTCTTTAATTTTATTTTTGTTGTTTTCCTTGAATGGTTTGTACGTCTGTGCTTGGATGCTTTGAGTATTTTATGTGTTTATGTGTTTGGATTTGGATGGTAATGTTTGTGAATGTTACAATTTTTGTGTTGTATTTCTATATGTATATGTAATTATCTATTAGTAATTAGTTGGTGATGAAGAAGGGATACAATTTTATCAATAGTTTGCAAGAGGATTGATACTACACATTTATTTCATTTAATTTTAGGTATCACAACTTTTGACAATTAATTAATTCTTAATAGTTTCCCTCCATGTATTCCTAAATATATCTTGAAGAGTATGACATCAAGATTATTTTTTAAATAATTTGTTTCATTTCTAATAGTTGAAATAATTTATTTCCTTCAACATATTTTGATGATTTCTTTTGTCTATAGTTTGTTTCACAAAAGTCAAGAAATAATGTAATTTTGAAGCTTTTTTAATGGGTGGTCATATTTACAAAATCTTTATATTATTTGTTAGATTTTCCATCCTTTCATATATACTATATGAAAAGGATAGTTGAGATTGTAAACCATTAAATTATTTAACTGAGACTATTGTAGTAAACATCATACCTTGTCTCTCTTGCTCTCCAATTTTAATAGATTGAATTACTATAATACAAAAATCAATGCACATTGTCAATCATTTTTTTGTGCTTACACTGAAATCAATGCACATTTCCAATCCAATCACTTTAAGTTAATGTACCATCATATATTGAATTACATCAAATCGGAAATCATAATCTACACTAAAATCAATTCATCTAATGCATGCAATCAAATAAGATTAGAAAGTATCTACAGTAAAAATAAATGAATCTAATCCAAACAATCAAATAAGATTAGAAATCAACATCTACACTTAGATCAATGCATCCAATGCAAAAAATAAAATAAGATTAGAAATCAATATCAACATTGAGATCAATGTATCTATTGCAAGAAATCAAATATGATTAGAAATAAAAATCTACATTGCAACCAATGCATCTAGTGCAAGCAATCAAATAGGATTATAAATCAACATCTACACTGAATTCAATGCATCTAGTGCAAGAAATCAAATAGGATAACAAATAACCACCTATATTGAAATTAATGCATCTAGTGCAAGAAATCAAATAGGATTAGAAATCACCATCTACACCAAAATTAATGTATCTAGAACAAGCAATCAAGTAGAATTAGAAATCACCATCTACACCAAAACCAATTCACCTAGTGCAAGCAATAAAATAGAATTAGAAATCAACATCTACGCTACAATCAATGCATTTAGTGTAAGCAATCAAATAGAATTAGACAACATCTGCACTAAAATCAATGCATCTAGTACAAGCAATCAAATATCATTAGAAATCAACATATACACTTAAATCAATGCATCTAGCACAAGAAAACAAATAGGATTAGAAATCAACACCTACCATGAATTCAATGCATTTAGTGCAAGAAATATTCTTCCCTCTGTCCCCCTCCATATATATCTATATCTCCCTCCATATCTCCTTCTTTGTCTATCTATCTCACCCCCAAACATACACACTCTCTCTCCATCTCTCCCTTTTCACTCCCTCTCTCTCTCTCTCTCTCTCTCTCTCTCTCTCTCTCTCTCCTTCTCTTTGCCCTCCAACCCTATCACTATCTCCCTCCCTCTCTCCTTCTCGCTACCCCCCTCTTTCCCCCTCCATATTTGTGTATCCCTCTCTCTCACATACCCTTCTCCCCTTCCCTCACTCCTCTCCTTATCTCTCCCTTCATTCCTCCTCTCCCCTCTCTTTCAGTGAAAGCAATAAAATATGATTACAAATCACCATCTACGCTAAAATCAATGCATATAATGTAAGAATTATTCTCTGCTCTCTCCCCCCTCCATCTATATCTATATCTCCCTATATCTCTCTTTCTTTGTCTCTCTATCGCACCGCCGCTCCCCGCCCCCCCCCCCCCAAAACACACATGCTTTTTCTCTCTATATCTATCTATCTCTCCCTCTCTCTATCTCTATCTTCTCCCCTCTCTTCACCTTCCATCTATATATGTAGATGTATATGTATATGTATATATATATATATATATATATATATATATATATATATATATATATATATATATCTCCCTCTCTCCCCACTTCTATCTCTCTTCACACCTTCTTTCATCTCTCCCTCTCCCTCCATCTACCTTATCAATCCCTCTCTCTCGCCACCCTTCTCTCTTTGTGTCTTTATTCTTACCTCCCTCTTTCTCTCTCCTTATCTCTCTCAAATCCTCACTCTCTTCCTTCCTCTCTCTCCATTTCACTCCCGCCTCCCTCTATATCTCCCCCTCATCTCTTTGTCTCTATCTCTGCATCTCTCTCTAGCCTCCAACTCTGTCACTACCTCTCCTTCTCTCCCCTCTTTTATCTATCTCTCCTTTATTATCTCTCTATCTCACCCCTAAACATATACTCTCTCTCTCCATCTCTCCCTTTTCACTCCCCATCTCGCTCTTTCCACTTTTCTCTCTCTATGTGTTTCTTCTTCCCTCCCTCTCTTTCCTTCCAACTCCATTTCTCTATCCCTCCCTCGCTTCTCTTATCTCTCTCTCTCAAGTCCTCTCTCTCCCTTTCTCTCCCTTTCTCTCACTCCCTCTACCTCTCCATTTTTATCACCCTATGTCTTTGTTCTTCCCTCCCATATATATCTAGAGTTAATATATATCTTGATATGTCAATATATATTATAATATAACAAATTTAATATTGTTTTACTCCTAAGTATTACATGGCATGATAAGAAATAAATATTAAAAGAATTTGTAGCAAGAATTTTTATTATTTGTGTTGAATTAACCTTTTTACTTAATTTTAAAAAATGATATTGACTTTAGTAAAGAGTAAACATGTTTAAAATTTTACGTGATTTCGAATTTTAATGTGGTAAAATTTTGTGTTGAATTTATGATCCATTCAAATTCAATGCATATGATGAAATAACTATTAAATCTGGTATAAATCTAAATACAGGTAAAAGCATCTCTAGGTTTTATTAGTTAAGTTGATTATGTAGATATCTCCATTACTCAGCTTCATAGAGGCTTATACTATGAACATTAATTACTTTTATTACATATGCTCTAGTAAGGGTAAAGCTCGATCATACTAGGCACAAGATAATTGTATTGTAGTTTGTTTTCATTGTTTTCAGAAGAAAAAAAACTACAATAAAATTATATTATGTGTTTAATAGCTATTTTATCATATGCTTTGAATTTGAATAAAAAATTAAATAACTATACAAAAGATTATTTACTTATTTTTAGATTTTTAATTTTTTAATTTTTTTTATTTTGGCCCATATGAGCAAAATTTCAACTTTGACATCCTTACACATCATACTGGGATGTAGAATGTGCCTCTCCATGCAATTATTGCATGAAGGTTTATTATGATGGCTAATTTGTTGGAAATAATACTGAGAGGGGGGTGAATCAGTATTATCAGATCAATAATTTTATTTCCCAAGCAGATTTATATACGCTACTTTAGTTAAGTGAACTAGCATGTACATGCGACTGTGATTAAAGAAACCAATGTATCTAGAGAACTTGTGATTTAGACAATTTATCATGTGTTGAGCTTAAAACAATATATTAAAGATTTATTAGACAGTGCAGTAAAAGCATAATAAAGCATCAAACATAAGCAACACACATGAACATCAAGATTTAAGGTGGAAAGCCAATGTGGGTAAAAGCCACCTACTATTGTCGTCTTTATCTTAATAAAAAAATCTGTTTACAATCTTGTACTAGTGAAGACTCATACCAGTACGTAGTCTTCTACCTACAGAAGGTTATAACCTTCTCTCATTCTCCAACTTCTACTGGAAGGGAGTTACAACCCCCTAGCCCTTGTACTGGCCAATATGTTTACTAGTACATAGGTGCCAGCGTACAGAAAACTCCACTCTTCCAACAGGGACCACATTTCAAGAATTTTCAGACTAGATACTCCTGGATCACGACACCATAATCTGAAGGCCACATTTCATCTAATTTTCATATTAGACCCATCAATGCTTTCAAACTTAAGTTGCATCAACCAATATTCAGTTAATCTGAACAATCAGATCATTGTCACCAAAACGCCGTGTTGAACTCAGAACCTTGCATCATCATTCAGAACCAGCTGTAACCTCAAAAATCATGCATTAGAGTGTATATGCTACTTGGTTGAACCCAAACTGCGTGTATATGCTACTTTTGTGAATTAAACCTACGTATACCTTCAAAACTACTATAAACATAAACTTTTGAATCAAGTCTATACCAACCATCAATATGTTGAATATCTACTGTCAATTTACAGAGCTTTACATAGGCAGGGACATAGATCACTTCTTCTCACTTATACAATCAATAAATCAAATGCCACCCTCCTTATGCATTCAGTTTTACATTTAGATCTAAGAAGACTCCATTGACAGACAATAGCAAACAACAGAATTTTATCAGATAGATTAGTTAGATCTGAAAAATAGGCTTTTCTTTTGTATATGCTACTTGAAAGAACCGACCCTGCGTGTATACATACTTTGGCTAAGACGAACCTGCGTATAGATCTGTGAATATTGATTCAAAACTTTGTTGTAATTTCATACTTCAGACAATCCCAAATCATGATAGATAACAAATAGAATAGGCACAAAACATCAGATCTAGTCTCAACCAATATTAGATCATTCAAGAATAAGTCATTTCAAGTCTCATGATTCCTAATCAAATATTGAACACAAGGTGCACATGAATATTTTAGATCTAGTCCCAAACATAACGTTGCAACTTCAAATATACTTCAGATAGAAGTATTCCTTAGAATCTTATTGCTTGCACTCACAGCCTTACGATCTTCTCTTCCTTATATAGCTTTAATCCCTTTGTCAATACCTCAGACCAAAAACACTTAGTACCAATACCTTGGACCAAAACCACTTAGGACCAATACCTTGGACTAAATACCTAGGGTCAATACCATGGACCAAATACCTTGGACCAAAAATTTGATTTTCCATCTCATATGCACTTTTCCTTTTGTGAAAGTGCGTGTGTACGTATATGTACTTTCTTTTTTGTGTTCCCACGTGTATACGCTACTTTGATAAAGTGAACCAGCATATAGCTCTCTTTCTTCAATCTCTGGAGTTTGATCCATAATCCTTTGTTGTTAACTTGTTACATTGTGAACTATCATCTGTGTGAGTTGCCATCAAGGACAACACCTATATCATAATGCCTACATAATTTTCACATAAAACTAGGACCAATATTTTTTTTTAAAATGTTATGATTAGTTTATTATTGTAAAATTACCTTATCCCCACTCTTACCTATATTATGATAAGAGAACCTTTGTAGCTAACAAGTGTGGAGTGAATGAGTTGTAAAACAATTTAATTATTTTAATTAAAGGAGGGAGATTATCTACAAATTGAAAGTGTTATAGCATTGTTAATATAGTTCTAACTTAGCTGGAACGTTAAAACAAGGGCCCACTACGAAGTACTAGACTAGCCAATTTATTTCTTGTATACACATTTTTTACTAACATTTAGTTTTTTTTGTGATAAGTACGTGATTTCCTTAATTAGTTTATATTGTATGGGTTCTATGAATTATAAGCTCTTCTTTTGAGTGTGGTTTCTAGAGCAAAGGACAATATGTATATTCCACTTATAAATGTAGTAGTTCCCATGAGGCAAGCACATGTTAGACTTGGATTAGAGTTGTCAATTTTAGTTTTGTAATATTTAGTTAAGTGTACTATACTTTCATTCTATGTTATTTTACTTTCATTGTAGTAGTGTTCGGCTATAAACTTATTTTTATTTCATGAATGTCTAGATATAATAAGATGTTAGGCCCCTATACTACTAGTGTAACCCCTTATTGTTATTAGTACAACCCACTTATTATATTGATGTACCCATGTAGTGCCCATATTGTTACTATTGTGCCTCATAGAAGCCCACTATTGTTATTATTGTGCCCTTACATTATTATTGTTATGTCGGCTCTGATTATGTTATGACCCCTTAGACTCCTATATATGGAAAGGATGTATTTTCATTTGTAGCATCCAAGAATTGTTCATTTATGTAATGTAAAGGAGGTTGCCCCCTCGAAGAGGCTGAATTCTAAGGCGTTGATCTATCTTTTCAATCTTTTCTTGAGCTGGTTTCATAACATTTGGTATCAGAGCTTTGGATTCTAGGGTTTCACTGCTCCAAACAGGTCATCGTGGCATTTTCGCTATAACTTTTTTTCTGCGATGTTTCAGAAGTTACAAAAAAATCCCATTTGAGAGAAAATCACGCTGAACCTCGGGTCCAAATTTTAGAGCTTTTCGCACTATATTTACGGAGATATGATGTGAGGAAGTTGGTCTTTTTGCAGACTCCTGAATTACATTCCAAACAGGTGACCTGGGGAAAATCATCATAACTTTCTCTCTAGGGATCGAATTGAAATTTCGTAAGAAGGTACAGAAAGAGGACGGGTCATAGTTTATTATATACATTTTTCAAATCCAAAGGTTGAAACAATGACACGTGTCACTTCATACAAATTCACTCTTCTGGAAAGTTCTATAATCAGGTCATCTTGGGAGATTGTGCATAACTCTTTCTTGGAGAATCCAATTTGGATCAGACTGGTGGAATTGGAAAGAGGACACAGAGGTCTACTACAAGTTGCAATTTCATAACTTAAAGATCCAAAAGTATAGAGTTACAGTCGTTTCAAGATCGAGCTCCTAAAATCAAGAAAAAGCAATATGAGGAAGTTTGATGGCAAGGATCCGGTAAATTGGATACTTCAGATGGAGCAATATTTTGATCTACATGGTGTAACACTGTTACAAAAGGTATATATCGCATCTTCATACTTAGAACCAAATCAATTTTTATGGTATGAAGGGCTTTGTTCTCGTAAACAACTTGTTACGTGGTCATTTTTCACAGAGGAAATGATAGCACATTATGAGGATACAAAGATCAACACTTTCTTTAGAGTAACACCACAACAATTGGAAAGAGTAAAAGGGCTTTGTGACATAGGGGAAAGAAAAATTATGGAAACCAGGAAGTATACCCCTCACAACTATAAAGATGGAAGTGTTGTTTTTCCTAGCCTTCCACAACCTACAAGGGTTACACCACAACAATTTGAAGAAAAAAAAGAAAAAGGGCTTTGTTACAATTGTGATAGCAAATGCACTAAAGGTCATAAGTGTGCTGAGAAGAAATTATTTTACATAGAATATGAAGAGAAGGAATAAAAGGATCAAGAAACATCAAAAGAAGAAGATATACGCCAGGACCCCACCCCAGAGAAAGAAGAAATGAATCAGACCATATCTTGTAAAGCATTGGCAAGAATTACCACTCCTCAAACTCTCAAGATAGAAGGACATATCAAGAAGAAAAAGGTGCAAGAAGTGAAAGATCACATCAAGAAAGAAGAAATAAATCCAACCATATCTTGTAATTCATTGGTCGAAATTACCACTCCTCAAACTATCAAGATAGAAGGACATATCAAGAAGAAAAATGTTCAAGAAGTGAAAGATCACATCGAGCATCAAGCAATGAATTCGACCATATATTGTAAAGGATTAGAAGAAATTACCACTCCTCAAACTCTAGAGATAGAAGGGCATATCAAGAAGAAAAAGGTTCAAGCAGTGAAAGATCACATCAAGCATCAACAACAAGTTCTCCAACTTTTAAAGGATAACACCACTTCGGTGAAAAATAAAACGAAACAACAGGTAGATCGACATCGTAGTGAAAAGTGATTTGATGTAGGTGATTGGGTATTTTTACTACTACATCTCAAGCAAGCTACTTACGAGAAGGAAATGTTGGCAATACTACATGCACTTAAAAAATGGCGACCTTACCAAATGGGAAGACTCTTCAAGGATGAGGATGTGGAAGCATTGTTTTGTGCTATTTCTATTATCCAACCAGATTGGATAAACGAAGCAAGGGATGAATGGAAGAAGGACGAAGAAGTATGGCCACTTATTCAAAAGTTGCAAAAGATCCCAATTCAAACAATATTGCCAGAAATTGAAGAGGAAGGAAAAATCATATTAGAACCTGGAGCAGTCACTGAAACAAGAACCTGACAGCTACGAAATCGATCAATTTCAGAGTATCTCATCAAGTGGAAGAACTTACCCGCTGAATATTCCACATTGGAGGACAAGAATTTTATACAGAAGCATCAAGAACTACTCAAGCGTTGAGGACAATGCCTTTTGAAGGAGAGGGGCATGTTAGGCCCCTATACTACTAGTGTAACCCCTTATTTTTATTATTACAACCCACTTATTATATTGATGTACCCATGTAGTGCCCATATTGTTACTATTGTACCCCATAGAAGCCCACTATTGTTATTATTGTGCCCTTACATTATTATTGTTATGTCGGCTCTATTATGTTATGACCCCTTAGACTCCTATATATAAAAAGGATGTATTTTCATTTGTAGCATCCAAGAATTGTTCATTTATGTAATGTAAAGGAGGTTGCCCCCTTGAAGAGGCTGAATTCTAAAGCGTTGATCTATCTTTTCTATCTTTTCTTGAGCTGGTTTCATAACATAATATTTGCTATTAGACTAGAAGTTAATTTGCAACATAAGAAACCTCTCAGTATAGTCATTTGAAGTATCCATATCCTACAAAAATAGTTTACAGTATAAAATAAGTATGTAGGGAATCTTCATCATGAAGATTATATACAATTGTTATTGGCTTATTGAATAGATATAGAACCCTATGAACTACATCTTTAAAAGATAAACCCTTGGGTGAGGAGGGCATCTCCTGACCTCCTCCTCCTCCTCCTCCTCCTCCATGAAGATAGAGAAGTAGGGATAGCATTGAATCCTTGCCATTGTTGTAATTTAAATGGAAATAATGATTGTCGAGTTACTTATCAATGTATAGAAGTTGCAACGAGCACAGTAAGGTATCCACTTTTTTATGCGCCTTTTACCTAATGGATGGAATACATACTAGTAATTGAACCTACAATGTGATAGTATTTCCTTCATATGACCCACCAATATTGGAATGGTCTCCATGTGATCAAATCATCTTTTCTAGTAGTGTAACTGTGAGGAAAATTATTAACCTTTTAACAAAGAATTCTCAAATTAATCCTATCCCAATAATGCTATAGATAGTAGAAATTTTATGAAATACTTGATAGGAAAACATTTGAGCAAACACTTGATAGGAAAGCATTTCATCAAACACTTATTGTCCAAACATTTCATTAAAAACTTTGGCATGCATCCATATCTCATCCACTTTTTCAAAAATGTTACTCGATATACTCACTAAAAGAACCAACCATGATCAGCCATTTGGTCTACTATGAAATCTCTAGGATTTACTAACTGATTCATGGTTTATCATGTAAAATTAAAACGAAAGATTTATCCATCTCCTTAGTACCATAACCCTCTAAAAGTTCTTGAGCTACTTTAGTTCTCATCTCTTCATTACACATCTTCCTAGCCACAATATTGAATGCTAGCATCCAGAAACAATAAGTTTGCAAAGAAAGTGTAGTCCCCAATTGAGTTTGGCACTATTGATTGATACCTATGTTACCACTTACTTTTCTTATGATAACACAAATCATTGAACTCAGAGTGACACATACAAAAGTTCCAAAATTTTCATATTCCCTAGATATCCACTTTAATTTACAAATCAATTATATCTTTTATAAAATAAATATAAACATGTTTCCTAGATCCCACTTTAATTTACAGATCAACTATATATTTTTTATAAAATAAATATAAATCTACTTCAATCATGAGTAAAATTTGAGAAAGAATGAATCTTTTAATATGCAGACTATTTTTTAAATCCAAGACTGAATAAAGTGTTTTATCCCTTCCCCTTCAAAAAATCTAAAATTTAAATAAATCCAAATTAATTGTAATAAAATATATTTTTACTTAAAGTATATAAAAGTAATAAGTAAACTAATGCGGGTGGAGAGAAAAATATCTTGTGCCGAATGTGCCAAATTGCAGAAGCAACTGAGCACGCATCTGGATCATGACGGGATAGAGAAAAGGGTGGTCATTAAGATATTTGATGTTGCAGTATATCAAATAATGAACTGAAAAATCGCAACAAACTTCGTTTGAGTTCAGCGGACACATTTGTTACACGTGAATAGAGGAGGTTGATTCAACGTCGCTTCCTTCACCGCGTAGGCTGCGGCTGAATATGCCTATGACGAATAATGTGTAAATATCTGTACAGCTTCTTTGCATATCCAAAGTGGTTTTCCTACTCACAGATTTTTAATTTGAGATTAATATATTTCAAAGTTTATCGTAATACATTTTAAATAATTAAAAATAATTGTGTTATTTTTAATTTATTTAATACTTTAAAAGTATTTGAAAATCACCCAAGTCTAATTTTATTCTAAATTTTATAATAAAAAAATATTTTATTAATATTAACTTTCTGATATATAAATAAAATAAAATTGTTTATGTTTTTTAAAAATACATAATATTATAAAAAGATGACCATTACCATTTCTCTATAATATTATAAAATTACTTTTAATACAATTAAATTAAAATTTAGTATCTTAGATCTGGTGAGGAACGGAGAAGAAGGTGTTTTTGAAGGAACACATGGACGCTTATAGTAAACACATAGATACAAGATGGCGGGGTGATTTCACAGCCCCTTATATTACCTTGAGTATGAGAGATAGTAATATCGGTGTGGGAAACCTCAAGTCACATGGGATTTTGTGGATGGTGGTGAGCGCATTAACGTTATTAAGGGTGGCACGGGTGTTCAATGGTCATTCTGTAGCAGAGAGAGTTTTAGACCCTATGTGTCACGCCCCTACACCTGCGGTAGTCTTCCAACCGCTTGTAGCGAGGTGCGGCACCACCGAACGCTTTCTTTTTAACAATACTAACGTTCGTGGACTACGCCTACTCCAACATTAACATACTTAGTTTGTGTTTCGCAACCAAGTAAAAGTATTATCCTTTATACTTTAATGAAGCCCATACTCATTCATTATCCATATGCAATTAACCGATAACATCAACAATTGCAAACAAGTATAAAGGGAGGGGCAACTCCTAAACAGTCTGCCCAACAATTTTATTAAGAATATCAGATTACAATACAACAGTGTGTCTTGGCCGAACCAAGTCTCACACTTAATCAGATTTTACAATGGACAGGCCACCTGCCTTTTTACAACATCTTGTGCACCCTTGCACGAAGGGAGGTGCTCACCCGATCCACCCAAGATCCCTTAGCCAAGTCCTACACAAAACTGCATCCAAAACGAACCCCGGCACACTAGCCTCCACCTCACCCGGCACAAGAATACCAAACTGCACCTTGAATAACCTACACATGAGGTATGCGTAGTCCTTTTACCCCTTGCGCAATTTTCCTCTTCTCTTTATGCGCAGAAGTGTATGAGATTCGATGTCTTAATGAGCTCCAAGCTCCCCTTATATATATCCTCCTCACGTGAGATTACATGGGGGTGTCAACCCCATGGCCGACCCCACCATCCACTAACGTATGCCCACATGTAACTCCATATTACAAGTCGGCCTTCATATTCTTTAACTTGTCGTATATGTGCTTCATGTTTAACACTTAGTCGCATAAGTGTCCTCAACGTCGCACATATTGTCACGTAATGTCGCATCTTTTGTCGCATGTACGCCGCACTCCGTCGCACATTTCCTCCGCGCGCCCGTGCGCCCGTCCGCGCGCCCGCCCGCGCCCTCGTGCACGATCGTCCGCCGGCGCCGCAGCTCGAGGACCTTACATCCTCCTCCACCTGAAATCGTTGTCGTCCTCGACAACATACCATCTTGGTAGCTTTCCATGATGTCGACCTTTCTACACAAGGCAAACATCCCCACAACATATGTAGAGACTCTTTCCCCACTATGTCCCGGCCTAGTGACCACCGTCACCAAGCTCACCATACCAAAGTATGTATCTCCATAATCCATGCTCAGGTCCATGGAAACTCCATCCATCTCATCTGCAACATGCTGTCCATGTGTGTGTCTCCTCCATATGAAGAGATCATCTCATCAACCCACTCTCGATGTGCCTCATTCAGGTCCATGAAGCCTCTTCATCATTTGCAATGTGCCATCCTCAAGTCTCCATAGAAACAAGTATGCGCTTGTCTCATCTATCCATGTGTAAAAAGTAGTTGAGTCTCGGCTCAACCCATGCCCAAGTCAAGGTATCATCATCATCGTAACTTCATCACTTCAAAGTGCCTCATACCGATCCTCTACATCAAGTCACTCTTCCAAGCCATGCCCATACATGTACTTTGAAAGTATGCATCCCATACTGCATCAAAGTCACCTGACCTCAGCTCCTCAATGCATTAGATCCTCTAAGCCCACCATGTATGAAGTCCCTAAAAGTCACAACAATCTCATGTCATCATGAGCTCCATGAGTCATCTCCAACCAACATCTCCATGTAGTAGGAATGCTCCATAATCAGCTCACAACTCCATCCAAGTCCATGGTCTTGTTGTACAAGAGTGTACAACCTCTCCATAGGCTTATAAGTAATAAGTCTGCATGTCACACTAGCAAATCCATCTGCACAACATCCCTGCCTTGGCACTCTTCCTTGGATGTCCATGACACCTCTACAAGTGATCCCACACAATGTCCCTGCATAAGACTGCCATGCTCCATGTCTCCAACCTGATGTCCATGACTAAGTTGTCCATGTAGTCCAACCAAGTAGACTCATTACAACCATCGGTCATCCTCATCCAAGTCTACAATCTTCGGTCTAGTGAACTCGGTCACTCAACCATATCATCATCACATCATTACGAGTCCCTTCCATCATAGCTCCTCCACCAAAGTGTCCACCAAGACTATCTCTTGGTCTCAGCCATGAGAAGTCCACCCAAGAGTGTGCCCTCCAATCTGTTCATGAGTCATGTTGGGCACTTAGCCAACGTGGCTAAAGCATGACCCAATCATCCACAACGATCATCATGTTCCTCCCTTGTCAAGGGCCTTTGCACCTTCTACCATAAGGTCACAAGCAGCCCTAACAAGTCCAGCAACCATCAAGAATCCTTTCTTCTCCATACAAGGTTCCATCGTAGTCATCCATGGTGAGATCCTCCCTAGCATTGGCAAACTGGCTTTGCTCTTTCCTGCACACGGTCCATCTCCCAAATGCCCAAATGAAACACAAGTACCAATACTTACTTCATCATCATCATGAGGCTCTTCCTCATTCATCCATGTCTGCAAACTGCACGATCCTGGTCCAACTTGATCATCCTCAAGTTCATCCTCCATCATGGTCATGTCTGCAACATCTTCAACTACCACGGCTTCCTCTTCCTTGTTAGCACAATCTGCAACTTCACCTTGCTCCATTGTCCAACCAAGTCGAAGAAGCTCTCCTTCAACATTCTTTTCCAAGGCTTCAAGTTCTTCACGGATACGGGGCTTCTCTTCCTTCAACCTTTTCAACCTGTCCAAGGTAAGCAAGAGCTTCCTTCCACCTTCTCCCAAACTTGCCATGCCTTATCGTTCAGCTTGGTCCAAGCACTGAGCTTCACCTCTGCTAAACCTGCTTCCACTGTCACGAGCAACCCTGCTCAAATATCATCTGTCAAATTTCCAAGTGTACCCACACTTGCCTCACCAGCTCCAACCGAGCTCTGATACCAACTGTCACGCCCCTACACCTGCGGTAGTCTTCCAACCGCTTGTAGCGAGGTGTGGCACCACCGAACCCTTTCTTTTTAACAATATTAACATTCGTGGACTACGCCTACTCCAACATTAACATACTTAGTTTGTGTTTCGCAACCAAGTAAAAGCATTATACTTTATACTTTAATGAAGCCCATACTCATTCATTATCCATATGCAATTAACCGAGAACATCAACAATTGCTAACAAGTATAAAGGGAGGGGCAACTCCCGAACAGTCTGCCCAACAATTTTATTAAGAATATCAGATTACAATACAACAGTGTGTCTTGGCCGAACCAAGTCTCACACTTAACCAATTTTACAATAGACAGGCCACCTGCCTTTTTAAAACATCTTGTGCACCCTTGCACGAAGGGAGGTGCTCACCCGAGCCACCCAAGATCCCTTAGCCAAGTCCTACACAAAACTGCATCCAAAACGAACCCCGGCACACTAGCCTCCACCTCACCCGGCACAAGAATACCAAACTGCACCTTGAATAACCTACGCATGAGGTATGCGTAGTCCTTTTACCCCTTGCGCAGTTTCCTCTTCTTCTTATGCGCAGAAGTGTATGAGATTCGATGTTTTAATGAGCTCCAAGCTCCCCTTATATATATCCTCCTCACGTGAGATTACATGGGGGTGTCAACCCCATGGCCGACCCCACCATCCACTAACGTATGCCCACATGTAACTCCATATTACAAGTCAGCCTTCATATTCTTTAACTTGTCGTATATGTGCTTCATGTTTAACACTTAGTCGCATAAGTGTCCTCAATGTCGCACATATTGTCACGTAATGTCGCATCTTTTGTCGCATGTAAGCCACACTCCGTCACACATTTCCTCCACGCGCCCGTGCGCTCGTCCGCGCGCCCACCCACGCCCTCGTGCACGATCGTCCGCCGGCGCCGCAGCTCGAGGACCTTACACTATGTGTTAGGACCTGTGATCTGTGCGATGGGCAGGGCGACTCCACCGTGCGAAGGACGTGTGAAATATGAAACGAAACGAGCCAAGAAACGAGTTTATAAGGTGTTGGACGAGTTGGGTGGGCCGACCCTCCTCTTGGGCGAGACAACACATGTTGAATGAGTCGGCTTGGGCGTTTGGTGTGGGTCGGCTGGGTGACATAACCCGCCACGTGCCCGTATATATTGGAGGGCATTTGGAGGCAAACGACCATCATTCGATCACACAAGTTCGAACAAGAAGTTCTGCAGTGCGTGGATGAGCCCGCACGACGGGCGAAACTCAGGTGGAAAACTCGTTCGAGGAAGTTGTTTGAGAATTCATTCGAGAAAGTCGTTCGAGAAGTTGTCCGAGGAAGTTGTTTGAGAATTCGTTCGAGGAAGTCGTTCGAGAATTCGTTCGAGGAAGTCATTCAAGAATTCGTTCGAGAAGGTCATTCGAGAAGTCATTCAGGAAAGTCGTTCAGAAAAGTCGTTCAGGAGAACTGGGTGAAGTCGTGTGGTGACTCGGGTGAATGAGCTTGGGTGAACGAGTTGGTGAACGGGTGGATGTGCGGACGGGCGAGGGTGGGCCATGCACACCAAAACGAAGAATCGTGCGGACGGGCGACCAGGTGAGGGCGCGCCATGCACGACGAAACAATGGAAACGGTGAACTGTTGGGATTGTGAACGGATGTGTGACTCGTGCGGAGGCGCCCGTGTGTGGTGACTTGGTTACGACGAGGCGCGCCCAAGTTGGGCAAACAACACGATCATGCAACGAGGTGAACGAAGGGTTGGTGAGTCGTGCGGCGACCGTGTGGAGGCGCTGACGAGCTGGGCAACCGAGTTTGCCGAAGTTGGGAAATTGGCTGTGTAAATTTGGTGTTTCCCAAAATTTAACTTGTACTTTGTAGAATTGAAGATTATATATATTGATTCAAGCAGACTCATATTGCACCCCTCCTGTAATGTCCTGCAGCTCCAGCCCGAGGTGCGACCGCGGGTGAGCGCGCGGTTGGGTGTGCGAACAGCAGTCCGATGAACTATGCGACGAAGTATGCGAGGTTCCTTGGAGATGCGATGATATTATGCGACGTTATGGAGGAGGCTTGGCATATACATACATATAGGAGCATGAAACGATTTGGTTTGAGGCCGACCACACTTGGAACGAAGGGCGACTTCAATGAAGGGCTTTTTGCGATGAAGTGTGGGCATTGGGTGGTCGACTGGGCAAGCCACCACCCCACCTTACGATGGGTATATATTATGAAAAGCATTGAAGCATTTCAACATTCATTCGGTCATTGCAACTTCACACAAGTGAATAGTGCGCAGGTTCTAGTACGCATTTGGAGAAGGAGAAGGCGCAGTTCTCATGCACCCATCCTTGGGCTAGTCACACGGTAGAACATTGCACTTGGTGTTGGGCGAAGGTGCGGGCGAAGGTGCACCCGGCGGTCGGGTGAGGTATTCACAGCGAACGTGTGGCGCCCATTGTGCGAAGTCTTGGCGTGGGTGTCTTGGTGGCCCGGGTGACCACCCGCCCATCGTGCAAGTATGCACGAAGGTGAACGAAGGTTGGAACCAAAGGTCGTAGAGTTGGGCAGATGGTACCACGTGCTGTTCATATGATTTGGGCATTTGCCAAGAGTTGGTAAGCGGGACTGCGTGTGGGCAGGTGTACATGGTTTGGGCGTTTGCGACGAAACGAAGAGTGAACCGGCGAAGACTTGCGATGAGGTGAACAACAGGTTGGTGATTTGTGTGGCGACCGTGCGGAGGTGCCGACGAGCTGGGCAACCGAGTTTGCCGTAGTTGGAAATTTGGCTAAGTATAAATTGGGGTTTCCCAAGGACTTAGCCTATACTTCGTAAAAGTGGAAAATTGTACATATATTGATATTTGGGCAGACTCATATTGCAGGGAGTTGCCCCTCCCTTTATACTGTTGTGCATTTCTCTTGTATAATGTTGTTGATACTGAATGTGTATGGGTATTCATTGGTATACAGGAACACATAATAATTCTTGGTAACGAAAATAAAACTATGGAATGTTAAGGCGTAGTCCACGAGCATAAGTATTGGTGAAAATAAAGTGTTCGGTGGTGCCGCACCTCGCTATGAGCGGTTGAAAGACTACCGTGGGTGTAGGGGCGTGACAGTTGGTATCAGAGCTCAGTTGGAGTTGGTGTTAGAGCAAGGTTGCTTGTGACGAAATGACAGTGGAAGCAGGTACTTGCAGGTGAAAGAAGTTGGTTTCACATACAAGTGGAACAAGGGCTGGTTCATGGTTGCAAGGAACTTGGTGAAGTTGGTGAATGATGAAATAGGTTTAGCAGAGGTGAAGCTCAGTGCTTGGACCAAACTGAACGATAAGGCATGGAAAGTTTGGAAGAATGCCAAGGGAAGCTCTTGCTTACCTTATACAGGTTGAAGCGGATAAAAGAAGAGAACCCCTGGATTCGAAAGGAACTTGAAGTCTTGGAAAAGAATGTTGAAGACAAACTTCTTCAACTTGGTTGGACAATGGAGCAAGATGAAGTTGCAGATTGTGCTGACAAGGAAGAGGAAGCCGTGATGATTGAGGATGTTGCATATGTGACAATGATGGAGGATGAACTTGAGATTGATCAAGTTGAACCAGGATCGTGTAGTTTGCAGACATGGATGGATGAGGATACTCATATGGAGGAACCTCATGATGATGATGTAAGTATTATTGATACTTGTGTTTCACATGAGCATTTGGTAGATGAACCGTATGCAGGGAAGGGCAAAGTCAGTTTGCCGATGCAAGGGAGCATCTTACCATGGATGACTATGATGAGACCTTGTATGGAGAAGCAAGGATTTTTGATTGTTGCAGGACTTGTTGGGGTTGTTTGTGGCCTTATTGTAGAAGGTACAAAGGCCCGTGACAAGGGAGGAACATGATGATCGTTGTGGAGGATTGGGTCATGCTTTAGCCATATGGAGAATTGGCTAAGTGCCCAGCATGACTCATGGACAGACTGGAGGGCACACTCTTGAGGTACGATGATGCTTGGGTGGACTTCTCATGGCTGAGACCAAGAGATAGTCTTGGTGGAACCTTCAGTGGGGGAGCTATGATGGAAGGGACTCATGATGATGTTGATATGGTTGGGTGACCGAGTTCACTAGACCGAATATTGCAGACTTGGATGAGGATGACCGATTGTTGTGATGGGTCTACTTGGTTGGACTACATGGGCAACTTAGTCATGGACATTAGGTTGGAGACATGGAGCATGGCAGTCTTATGCAGGGACATTATGCAGGAGCACTTGTAGAGGTGTCACGTATGGGCATCTAATGAGGAGTGCGAGGGAAAGGATGTTGTGAAAATGGATTTGCTGATGTGACATGGAGACTTATTATTTATGAGCCGATGGAGAGGTTGTGCACTTTTGTACAACAAGGCCATGGACTTGGATGGGATTGTGAGTAGACTATGGAGCATTCCTACTACATGGAGAGCTGAGGCATCTTGCAGACACCTTTGGGCTGAGCCTTGTATGCTTGCTGAGGATGTTGGTTGGGGATGACTTATGGAGATCATGATAACATGAGATTGTTGTGACTTTTGGGGACTTCATATATGGTGGACTTGGGGAAACTTTGGAGCAATGGAGTTACAACGATGATGATGCATTGGTGACAACACTTGGACATGGGTTGAGCCGAGACTCAACCACTTTTGACACATGGGAGCTCATTGATCTATGATCATGGGCAGCACATGGATAGATGAGACAAGTGCATACTTGTTTCTATGGCAGACTTGAGGATGGCACATTGTAGATATGATGGAGGTTGCTTCATGGACCTGGATGTTGCACACCGAGAGTTGGAGATTGATGAGATGATCTCTTCACATGGAGGAGATACACACATGGATGGTGTTGGGATAGATGTGGCTAATTTCATGTAGCACATTGACACCCAAACATCATGGACAGCATGTTGCGGATGAGATGAGGACTACTTCATGTACCTGAGCATGGCTTATACTTATATGGAGATGGATTCTTGGACGAGTTGAGGATGTGACGAGATGTTCTGGGAAATGACTGATGATGGCATGTGGATGTTCACTCTCATGGTTTGAGCGTGACAGTTGGACTAGCTACCCAACTAGTTCAAACATGGGGGCATGCAGTGTGCAGAGATGTGTTAGCATTATGTTGGAGTATCATGACAACAGTTCACATGATGACACATGATGAGGTCGACACGAGATGTTGCAGTGAGCATGTAGCTTAAATGGAGGGGCCAGCCTTCCATGATGGGGAGCAGCATGTGGAGATTGTGACAGGGTGATCGATGATCATGGATTGAGATGATCTCTGATGTATGACATACCGATGAGGTGTATACCTTGGTATGGTGATCTTGGTGACAGATGGTTGCCGAGGCGAGACATGATGGAGATGGTGGTTCTACATATGTTGCAGAGATGTTTGCAGTATGTGGAGGAGTTGACATCATGGATATTGATGATCTTGGTGGATGGCTACCAGGATGATATGTTGTCGAGGACGACAACGACTTCAGGTGGAGGAGGATGTAAAGTCCTGCAGCTCTAGCCCGAGGTGTGACCGCGGGCGAGCGCGCGGTTGGGCGTGCGAACAACGGTCCGACGAAGTATGCGAGGTTCCTCGGAGATGCGATGATATTATGTGACGTTATGGAGGAGGCTTGGCATTTACATACGTATAGGAGCATGAAAAGATTTGGTTTGAGGCCAACTACACTTGGAGCAAATGGCGACTTCAATGAAGGGATTTTTGCGATGAAGTGTGGGCGTTGGGTGGTCGGCTGGGCAAGCCACCACCCCACCTTACGATGGGTATATATTATGGAAAGCATTGAAGCATTTCAACATTCATTCGATCATTGCAACTTCGCACAAGTGAATAGTGCGCAGGTTCTAGTGCGCATTTGGAGAAGGAGAAGGCGCAATTCTCATGTGCCCATCCTTGGGCTAGTCGCATGGTAGAACATTGCACTCGGTGTTAGGCGAAGGTGCGGGCGAAGGTGTGCCCGGCGGTCGGGTGAGGCGTGCACGGTGAACGTGTGGCGCCCGTTGTGCGAAGTCTTGGTGTGGGTGTCTTGGTGGCTCGGGTGACCACCCGCCCATCGTGCAAGTATGCACGAAGGTGAACGAAGGTTGGAACCGGAGGTCGTAGAGTTGCGAAGGTGGGACTACGTGCTGTTCATACGAATTGGGCATTTACCAAGAGTTGGTAAGCGGGACTGCGTGTGGGCAGGTGTACATGGTTTGGGCATTTGCGACCAAATGAAGAACGAACCGGTGAAGACGTGCGACGAGGTGAATGACGGGTTGGTGAGTCGTGCGGCAACCGTGCGGAGGTGCCGACGAGCTAGGCAACCGAGTTTGCCGTAGTTGTAAATTTGGCTAAGTATAAATTGGGGTTTCCCAAGGACTTAGCCTATACTTTGTAAAAGTGGAAAATTATACATATTGATATTCGGGCAGACTCATATTGCAGGGAGTTGCCCATCCCTTTATACTATTGTGCATTTCTCTTGTATAATGTTGTTGATAATGAATGTGTATGGGTATTCATTGGTATAAAGGAACACATAATAATACTTGGTAACGAAAATAAAACTAAGTATGGAATGTTAAGACGTAGTCCACGAACATAAGTATTGGTGAAAAGAAAGTGTTCGGTGGTGCCGCACCTCGCTATAAGTGGTTGAAAGACTCTCGCAGGTGTAGGGGCGTGACACCTCCCTTTATACTGTTGTACATTTCTCTTGTATAATGCTGTTTATGTGAATGTTATGGGCTTTCACTTGTATAAAGGAACACATTAAAAATACTTTGTTGTGAAACACAAACTAAGTAGGATAAGTGGAATGTTAGGCGTAGTCTACAATCGTAAGTATTGGTGACAAGAAAATGATTGGTAGTGCCGCACCTCGCTATAAGCGGTTGAAAGATTATTGTAGGTGTAGGGGCGTGACAGGTGTTATCAGAGCTCATGGTTGGAGCTGGTGAACTGAATCAAGGAGATGATTCTGTGAAGACTGAAGACTTGAAAGGAAGTTCAAGCTTTGCGGGTAATAGGTGGAATATCAGGGTATTTCAAGTGAATGGTGAAACAGGTTTAGCAAAGGTGAAGCTTAGTGCTTGGACCAAGCTGAATGACAAGACATGATAGGTTTGGAAGAATGCGAAACGAAGCTCTTTCTTACCTTATACAGTTTGAAGCAGTTGAAAGAAGAGAAGACCCGGATTCGAGATAAGCTTGAAGTCTTGGAAAAGAATGTTGAATACGAACTTCTTCGACTTGGTTGGGCAATGGAGCAAGATGAAGTTGCAGATTGTGCTGATAAGGAAGAGGAAGTTGTGATGATTGAAGATGTTGCAAGTGTGACAACGATGAAGGATGAACTTGAGGATGATCAAGTTGGACCAGGATCATGCAGTTTGCAGACATGGATGGATGAGGATACTCACATGGAGGAGCCTGATGATGATGATGAAGTAAGTATTGATACTTTTGTTTCATATGAGCATTTGGTGGATGGACCGTATGCAGGGAAGGGAAAAATCAGTTTGCCGATGCTAGGGAGCATCTTACCATGGATGTCTATGATGAGACCTTGTATGGAGAAGCAAGGATTGTTAGTTGTTGCAAGACTGGTTGGGGTTGTTTGTGACCTTATGGTAGGTGCAAAGACCCATGACAAGGGAGGAACATGATGATCGTTGCGGAGGAATGGGTCATGCTTTAGCCAAATGGAGAATTGGCTAAGTGCCCAACATGACTCATGGACAAATTGAGGAGGACAGACACTTGAGTTGCTTGGGTGGACTTCTCATGGTCGAGACCAAGAACAAGTATTGGTGGAACCTTCTGTGGGGGAGCTATGATGGAAGGGACTCGTGATGATGATGATATGGTTGGGTGACCGAGTTCACTAGACCGAATATTGCAAACTTGGATGAAGATGACCGATTGTTGTGATGGGTCTATTTGGTTGACTACATGGGCAACTTAGTCATGGACATCATGTTGGAGACATGGAGCATGGCAATCTTATGTAGGGACATGATCCAGGAGCACTTGTAGAGGTGTCACTTATGGGCATCCAATGAGGAGTGCCAAGGCATGGATGTTGTGCAGGTGGATTGTTGGTGTGACATGGAGATGTTTTACTTATGAGACAATTGAGAGGTTGTGCACTTATGTACAACAAGGCCATGGACTTGGATGAAGTTGTGAGCAGGCTATGGAGCATTCCTACTACATGGAGAGATGAGGCCTCTTACAGAGACCTTTGGACCAATACTTGTATGCTTGCTAGAGTGTTGGTTGGAGATGACTCATGGAGCTCATGATGACATGAGGTTGTGACTTTTGGGGACTTCATATATGGTGGACTTGGAGGATCTTATGCATTGAGGAGCTAAGGTCAGAGACTTTGATGTAGGATGGGGTGCATACTTTCAAGTACATGTATGGGAATGGCTTGAAAAAGTGACTTGATGTGGAGGATCGATATGAGACACTTTGGAGTGATGGAGTTACAATGATGATGATGCCTTGATGGCAACACTTTGGCATGGGTTGAGCCGAGACTTAACCACCTTTGATGCATGGGGGCTGATTGATCTATGATCATGGGAAGCACATGGATAGATGAGACAGGTGTATACTTGTTTCTATGGCAGACTTGAGGGATGGCACATTGCAGATATGATGGAGGTTGCTTCATGGACCTGAATGTGGCACATCGAGAGTCGGGTTGATGAGAAGGTCTCTTCATATTGAGGAGATACACATATGGATGATGATGTTGGATAGAAAACATCATGGACAGCATGTTGCAGATGAGATGAGGGCTACTTCATGGACCTGAGCATGGCTTACACTTATATGGAGATGGATTCTTGATCGAGTTGAGGATGTGACGGGATGTTCTGAGAAACAGCTGATGATGGCATGAGGATGTTCACTCTCATGGTTTGAGCGTGACAGTTGGACTGATCACCCGACTAGTTCAAACATGGGGTCCGGAAGTGTACAAAGATGTGTTAGCATTTGTTGGAGTATCATGGCAGCAGTTCACATGAGGACGACACATGACGGGGTCAACACGAGATGTTGCAGTGGGCATGTAGCTTGAGATGGAGGGACCAACCTTCCACGACGGGGAGCAGCATGTGGAGATTATGACAGGTTAGTCGATGGTCATGGATTGGGATGATTTCCGATGTATGACATACCGATGGGGTGTATACCTTGGTATGGTGATCTTGGTGACAGATGGTTGCCGGATGAGATATTGTTGAGGACGACAATGACTTCCAGTGGGGGAGGATGTTAGGACCTGCGGTCCGTGCGACGAGCAGGGCGACTCCACCGTGCGAAGGATGTGCGAAATATGAAATGAAACGAGCCAAGAAACAAGTTTATAAGGTGTTGGACAAGTTGGGTGGGCCGACCTTCCTCTTGGGCAAGACAACACATGTTGAACGAGTCGGCTTGGGCGTTTGGTGTGGGTCGGCTGGGTGACATAACCCGCCACCCGCCCATATATATTGGAGGGAATTTTAAGGCAAACGACCATCATTCGATCACACAAGTTCAAACAAGGAGTTCTACAATGCGTGGATGAGCCCGCATGATGGGCGAAACTCGGGTGGAAAAATCGTTCGAGGAAGTCGTTCAAGAATTTGTTTGAGAAAGTTGTTCAAGAAGTCGTTCGAGAATTCGTTCGAGGAAGTCATTCGAGAATTTGTTCAACGAAGTCGTTCGAGAATTCGTTTGAGAAGTCGTTCAGGAAAGTCGTTCAGAAAAGTCGTTCGGGTGAAGTCGTGTGGCAACTTGGGTGAACGAGTTGGTGAACGGGTGCATGGACAGCTGGGCGAGGGCGCGGCGTGCACGCCAAAACGAAGAATCGTGCGGACGGGCGACCGGGTGAGGGCGTGCCGTGCACAACGAAATGGTGGAAACGGTGAAGTGTTGGGATTGTGAACGGAGGTTTGACTCATGCAGAGGCGCCTGTGTGTGGCGACATGGTTACGACGAGGCACGCCCAAGTTGGGCAAACAACACGATCGTGCGACGAGGTGAACAAAGGGTTGGTGAGTCGTGTGGCGACCATGCAGAGGTGCCGACAAGCTGGGCAACCAAGTTTGCTGAAGTTGGAAAATAGGTCGTGTAAATTTGGGGTTTCCCAAGATTTAACATGTACCTTGTAAAAGTGAAGATTATATATATTGATTTGGGCAGACTCATATTACAGGGAGTTGCCCCTCCCTTTATACTGTTGTGCATTTCTCTTGTATAATGCTATTTATGTGAATGTTATGGGCTTTCACTTGTATAAAGGAACACATTAATAATACTTGTTTGTGAAACACAAGCTAAGTAAGATAAGTGGAATGTTAGGCGTAGTCTACAATCGTAAGTATTGGCGAAAAGAAAATGATTGGTAGTGCCGCACCTCGCTATAAGTTGTTGAAAGGCTACCATAGGTGTAGGGGCGTGACACTATGTGTGGAGCATTGGGAGAAGAGGAGGCTGTTGCAGAGGTGCTTTCGAGCTAGTCGAAGGGTCATAATTGTCGTAGAAAGTTTTGCCCCTGTTTATGGGAGTGGGTAGCTATCAATTGTCGAATTGGGCTTGGCAAGAGAAAGTCTACAAGGAACGTGGTGTATGTGCATCTAACAGGGGTGGTTTTTTGTGGCTTCTAGTTTGTTTGGTGTGGTTTTAGTGTGGGCTTATTGCGAATTTGCATTTGGGGGAGCAGGATTATTGAAGTGCTCCTCGTTAGCTAGTTCACATGGTCCTGGGCTGCGAGGGGGTGCCATTAGCAAGCATGTCGTGGGTTTTGGTTTGCTCGAATTATGAGGGGTCGCTTCAAGAGGGGTGTATGATGTTGGTTTGAGGTGGGAAATAACTTTTTAAGTTTTGGGTGCCTAACGCCGGAGGGAGAGGAGGTTTAGCCAGAGCTGGTGGTCTTGACCCCTGTGTGGATTGTTTGGGAGCTATTGGAAGGGTGGTCTTCATCTCACTTAGGTGGTGTCAGACTTTCAAGCATGTGGTCGGTTCTTTGCTCAGGGCAGTCCTCAACCCAGGTGTCACCTAATTTGGGTAGGCCAGGCGTGGCTAAGTCTCGGCTTCATCTCGAGTTAGTGTCTAGCAATGGTGGAGGGAGTTTGGAAGGTCTAAGTGCAGAGAGTTCGAATCGCACGATATCAAGAGGCAGAGGTGGTGGATGGTCGGGGCATTCTAAACATGCAGGATCAGCAGCTTGAGGTGGTAGACATAGGGGCTCAGCTCAGATTTAGGGCCACCTCACTCTGCCTATTTTGCGGCGAGGGGATTTGGTTCATTGTGGTGGTTGCGAGCGTCGTGTGTTGGTGGGTCAAGGTGGTTGTAGTCAGCGACAAGGGCATTGCTACATGGAACAATATAGAGATATGGTTTAGTCAGTTTTGAATCATCTAGAGAATTCAAAGTGGGTTAGACAGGAGGAGCATACCGAATTGTTAGCAACTCTGAACAAAATCCATTATTTCCAGTTTCATACCCAGGAGCGTGTTCTGGTGGTCTAGCGCGGCCAGAATTTGCTATTAGAGAAGGTGAAGGAACTAGAGGCATGGATGGCCTATTTCGAGGAGCATGTCCAATGCGCATTTCGTCCTCCGCCAACTACAAGTACATCTCTAGACAACCCAACCTCCATCACCTCTAAGGACTGGCATTGATACATGTGTTTTATATGTTTTGTTCGTTCACTGGGGCCTATGGCCTTTGAAATTATAGACTATGTCTCTCTTTGATTTTTGTTTCATTGTCATATATTTTCATTGATAATCAACGAACTAATATATGTTTTTAGTGATAATCAACAAACTAATCGAAATGAGATTACCCGCCTGCTTCTTCTAATATATATTTTTTTGAAACTATTTAAAAAAAAATTACAAATTTAATAAAGTACATATTTTTTTTAACTTTTAAATTAGAAAAATTTAATCTTCAAATTGCATACTTGATCCTATCAAATAAAATATAAAAGTTAACCTATCATGTAGAAAACATTAATCTTTAGGAAATTGCCTACTTTATCCTATAAAAGAAAATATAAAAGTTAACGTATCACGTAGAATATTAGAGTTGATAATTGAACATGGCCGTTTGTTATTCTTCATGCTCTTTAACATATGTATACATATAAAACAAAAATATATGACATCAAACAAAGACCATATCTTCTTGCCGATGGAGTTTAGGTGTAAGTTATAACAATATAAGAAAATGCGTCTGCGCACTGCAATGTAGTGCACACCATCCATGGTCACATCAAATAACCTTTAATTACGCAATTGGTTTAAATTTTCATTATCGATTTAATATAATTATTTAATTAAAATTTAATACAATTATTTACATAATTATTTAATTAGAAATGGTTAATATATGTTCTAGAAATGGTTAATATATGTTTTAGAATGTTTATTATAATAGTAGGAATAAATAAAATAGTTGATAAATGTTGATAGAGATCAATCTATAAAAGTATTAAAATTTTTGGAAAATTTGTGTCTAGAAAATGTTATTTAGGTAAGAATTTCACCTATTTTCACAAACTACGTTTGAAGATTGTCAAATTTAAGTTCTTTGAAGATGGGTGAACTATTCACTCAAATTACATTAAATAACCATTAATTATATGGTTCAAACTTTTATTATCAATTTGGTATAACTATTAACATAATTATTTAATTAGAACTAGTTAATAGATATTTTAAAATGTTAAGCATAATTACAGGCATGTTTATATAGATTAAATGGTTGATAAAGGTCAATTGGCATCAACCCATACAAATTGTATGTTAAGAAAGTGCATTGTTGCACGATGTGGGTGAACATCCATTTTGGGGAACATATACTGGAAGAATTTTCATGGTTACAATTTTGAAAATGAGTGAAAATGAGTGAAGCGTTCACCCAAATTATTGAACATTTCTAAAAAATTGAACTATAAAAATTGACACTTTAAAAGACATAAAAACACTTATTACATTATACTTTTCACATTTTTAAAATTAAAAAATAAAAAAAAAATAGCTAAATTATAATTTTATTTTAAATAATTATTACTAATAACAAATAGATAAAAAATAGATAAAGAAAATCTTAATCTAACTAATAAACAAAATGACAGAAATCACAATATCTCTCCACTATAAGGGAAACAACCATTTTCTCTTTTAGTCAAACAGCCTTAACAACAAACTTATATATATTTAGAAAAACAAGAAATACTATTTTTAACTATGGAGATTCTTAATCTGTAAACATGTTTTATCGCAATACCTTCTGCCGCCAAAAAATCATAAATCACTTCATATAACACTAATTCATATAACATTTTTTAATTGATATATTTATTTAAAAGGGGAAATAAAGCCTATAATTTAAAAATAAATATCAAACTTTTATTTATATATTATTACCAAAATACATAGGTTACTTATCACACTATATTATATTCTACATAATTAACTTACATATTCTACATAATTAACCTAAGTTCCTTATAAATTCTATCTTATATTCTACATATTTAGAATAAGCTCCCTATTTATTCTAGGTTATATTAATAGAAATAATTATTAATGATAATTGATATAAGTTTTCAAATATAAATTTAGAAAAATTATTAAATTTAATATCTAGAAATTTTGAAGAATTTACATTCGCACTTGATAGATTTATTAATTTTAGAAAATTTCAAATTGATAAGAAATAAGTTTAAAATAATTTTAAAAGTATTTTAATATTAAATTAGAAATATAATTTTAATTTGGTTTTTTCAATATTTTGTTATATTAAAAATATTGTTCATAAAAATAATTTATCAAAAGTTTTTAAAAAATAATTTACTATTTTAACAATAAATTGTTAACAATATTACTCGGCATTTAAATTAGTATGCTCATTGGTGAGATCAACTTTCTTTTGTCTTTCCCATAGAATTAAAATAATAATAATAATACAAAATTAATGATTTAGATATAGACCCATAATAATAAAAATAAAGTGATAATAATAAAAATAAAGTGTTGGTTATTTTATTAATCATTAAATATCCATACAAATATAAACTGATAATAATAATAAAAAGTAATGGTCAGTTTTCTTCATCAGTCAATATCCATATACATATTAACTGATGATAGTTTCGAAATTGTTATGATATTTATGCTGTGGTGGATTTTAAACTAATAGCAATTCCCAAGTTGTCATGTTATATATGCTGGCGTCGATTTTATATAGACCACCAGATTCTAAAGCAATGAGACTCTCACGACGTAATGCTAGAATATTTATCTCCGGCAAGATGCCAACGCTGGAATATTTATCGCCCACACAATGCCAAATTGAAATTGGTTTGCTGTTCATTTTCTTAAACAAATCGGTTTTACGTAAGCATAAAGGGAATTCCTCAACATGGTAAGGGCATCTAAAATGCCAATGAAAGCCGTAAAAAATAAATTCTGGTGACAAACAGGGGCAGGGCAATGGCCCCGACACAAAACCTTAAAACGTTGCATGCAGTAGGTCCCAGAGGATGCACACTGCCACAAATTATTTTCATACTCCTCAACATTTTGACTTGTGGGTGATCGAGTGCACGTCTCAGCCACTTCTGGATTTATCTTCACGCACTTTGGTCCCCATTTCCACGCTCTGTTGGCTGTTAGAATTTGTTTTCTCAGCGTTGGCGATCTCTTTCAATCCAATCTCTGGGTCAAGTCGGTCCAGTACTTTCTTTTCTTCATGAATTTGTTGCTTCCGGTACATACAGTACAGCACTATCTGACTTACTCCCAATGGTAGACCAACTATGTTTGGGCACTGCATTGACCGCAACACAGTATGAAACTCAGTTTTTATAGCTATTGAAGGTTATGATTCCTTGAAAAATATAAAAGAATTTGTAGAAAACGCTGCATTATATTGATGTTACCGCCAAGACGAGGTCTTTGTCCAAAAGGAAGTAAGTCATCCATAAACAACTGTTAATAAATGCGAACAAGGAGAAATGGATGGGCATAAACTCCACACTCTTAGTCCGTATCACCAATTTCTGTTCATGTTAAAAAATTGGGTGCTCGTCAAAACAAATATTTGACTCAAATATTAGAACAAGACCTAATATTTGACTCAAATATTAGAACAAGACCTTATAAATTCCATTACTGAATGTTAGTTTGACAACGAATTAGTAATTTTAGGTCAAATTGTAAATTGGGTGCTCGTCAAAACAAATATTTGACTCAAATATTAGAACAAGATCTTATAAATTCCACTGCTGAATGTTAGTTTGAAAACGAATTAGTAACTTTAGTTAAAATTGTAAATAGACAATTGTATACGGAATAATTAGTTATGTAACGATAGTTGGTGATATAAAACTATCAAATGCCCATGAAATGTAGTGCGGAGAATCATTTGTTCAATAAAAGTTCATATTAATTCATTCAGTTTCGTGTCTTGGCTATTCAGTTGTTATTCAGTTATTGCTTTTTTGTTTTCTTCATTATTTGGTTTCTTATTCAACAAATGGTATCAGAGCCTATTTGGTGCTACGTGAAGGTTTTTTCTCTGAGAGGAGGCCGTTGAAAGACCAACGAATAACCAGGGAATACTCTGCGTGTCGTTGTCCACTGTGTTGTGAGCGTTGAAAGCCAGGGAATAATCTGCGTGTTGCTGTCCACTGTGCTGTGAGCGTTGCGAGGGAATAATCTGCGTGTTGTTGTCCACATTGCTGTGAGCATTGGAAGACCAGCAAATCCTCTGCGTTGAAGAACGGCTGAAGACCAACAAATCCTCTGCGCTGAAGAACGGCTGAAGACCAGCAAATCCTCTGCGTTGAAGAACGACTGTGCGTTGAAGGCATTGTTGTGAGCGACGACTGTGCATTGAAGGCATTGCTGTGAGCGTTGGAAGACTAGCAAATCTGCTCTCTGCGTTGATAAAAGTAGAAGTTTTCTGTGCGAGGTCATCTCTGCATGAAAGACTGAGGTTGTGTAGAATCTGCATGCTGAATGTCAAGAGGTGTGCTGAATGTCCAGAGGTGACTTGAAGCTGCGTGTCCTGCGTGAAGGAGAGGAGGAGCATGCAACGACATTCTCTGCGTAAAAGACTGAGGCTGCGTATTGCTGCCAGAGGCCTCACTTGTGGAACCAAGTAATTTTTTTTTATTTTGAGAAATTTTTCTCAGAAATTTGAAGTTTGGAGGAAAGCAACTCAAAGAAATCCAAGAATTATTTTTCTTTTCCAGAAATTTGTGAAAAACAAAGGGTGAAAGGAAACAGGATTTGAAATTTAAAAAAAAAAAATTGTAGAAAGAAATTTGTAAAATTTGTTTATTTAAAAAGCAAGCTCAGTTTTTTTTAAGAAAAAGGGAAACAAAGTTTTTTCTTTAAGAAAAGGATAGCTGAAAGGCTGAAACCTAGGAGAAGAACAAAATGGCCAAGATGTCGAATGCAAGGTTTGAGGTGGAGAAATTCACCGGAAAGAGCAATTTTGCTCTTTGGAAACTGAAGGTTAAGGATCTGCTTGTGCAACAAGGGTTGCACAAGGCATTGGATGGGGTAACTAAGAAACCTACAACCATGACTACTTCAAACTGGGAGGACTTGGACGCCCGAGCTCTCAGTACCATCCGGTTATGCCTAGCGGATGAAGTTCTCTTCAACATTATTGAAGAGACTACGACGTCAGGATTGTGGGGAAAACTTGAAAACCTCTATATGACAAAATCATTAACCAACAGAATTTATCTAAAACAACAGTTATACAGTCTTCGAATGAAAGAAGGTTCAAACATTGCAGAACATTTGAATGTGTTTAATACACCAATTTGTCAATTAATAGATATGGAAGTCAAAATACAGGAAGAAGATAAAGCCATAACCTTGCTGTGTTCTCTGCCTGAATCATGGGATCACTTCGTAACTTCAAACAGCTTTAGCTCTGCTGATTCTTTGAAGTTTGAATCAGTCGTGGGAGCTCTTCTGTCTGAAGAAGTACGAAGGAAATCCAGCACTGAAACAGCTGCATCAGAAGCCATGGTCGCTAGAGGACGCTCAAAGGAAAGAGGAGAAAAACCAAGGGTGTCTTCCAGGTCGAAATCGAAGGGCAAGAAGTGTAAGGCAAAATGTTGGAACTACGGTAAAGTTGGACACTTGAAGGACTGTTGGAAACGGAAGGAATCCGAAAACCCGAAGAATGAAGCGAAAGGGTGTCTTCCAGGTCGAAATCGAAGGGCAAGAAGTGTAAGGCAAAATGTTGGAACTGCGGTAAAGTTGGACACTTGAAGGACTGTTGGAAACAGAAGGAATCCGAAAACCCGAAGAATGAAGCGAATCAGGTCGATTCAGGTATGATAGACGAAGTTTTATCTGGTGAACAATTATGTATGATAGATGAAACTTCACCTGAATGTAATGTCTCTCAGAGTTTTGATAGCTGGCTGTTAGACTCTGGTGCTTCGCATCACATGTGCCCACATAGAAATTGGTTTACCTCGTATGAAAATGTAAACGGTAGTTCTGTGTTTATGGGTAACAATGTGTCATGTCAGACTGTTGGGATGGGAGATATCAGGATTAAGATGTATGATAACACAGTTAGGACGTTAACTGGTGTTAGACATGTACCTGATTTGAAGAAAAATTTAATCTCTTTGGGAGTGTTGGATTCAGATGGTTATAAGTTTACAGGTGAGGATGGCGTCTTGAAAGTCTTTAAAGGAGCCCTTGTGGTTATGAAGGCAGAAAAGGTCGAAAATCTTTACAGGTTAAAAGGAAGTATTCAGGTCAGTGAAGTAGCGGTTGCGTCAGAAAAGGAAGAAGCAGGTACTCGTCTGTGGCATCAACGTTTGGGTCATATGAGCGAGAAAGGTCTTCATATACTAATGAAACGTAAATCTCTTCCCGGTCTGAAATCCTTGAATTTAGATTTCTGTAAACATTGTGTGTATGGAAAACAATGTAAACAGAGATTTAAAGTTGGAAATCATAATAGTAAAGATGTTTTAGACTACATTAATTCTGATCTGTGGGGGCCTTCCCCTGTTGTGTCATATGGAGGTGCATTGTATTTTTTAACGTTCATTGATGATTACTCCCGTAGAGTTTGGGTCTATATGCTAAAAAGGAAAGCTGATGTATTAAATGTCTTTAAACAATTTAAAGTAATGGTAGAGAAAAGAACAGGCAAGTCTATTAAATGTCTAAGAACTGACAATGGTGGTGAGTTCACTTCTGTTGAATTTGAACAATACTGTAAGGATGAGGGCATAGTTAGACACAAAACTGCTGTTTATACTCCTCAGCAAAATGGTGTTGCTGAGCGTATGAATCAGATTCTTATGGAAAGAGCCAGAAGCATGATCAGCAATGCTAATTTGCAAAAGGAGTTGTGGGCAGAAGCGGTATCTACTGCTTGTTATTTAGTTAACAGATCACCTTCAGCAGCAATTGATTGTAAAATTCCTGAAGAAGTTTGGACAGGTCAGTCTTGTGACTATTCTCATTTGAGGATATTTGGTTGTGATGCTTATTCTCTTATTCCGAAAAATCAGCGTTCAAAATTAGATCCAAAGTCGAAATGTTATGTCTTTGTTGGGTATGACTATGCAGTGAAAGGATATAGGTTGTGGGATCCTACATTGCGGAAGATAGTCATTAGTAGAGATGTAACATTTGATGAATCCTCTTTGTTAAAATAAAATATTGAAAGAATTGAACAGGAACAGGTATCGCCGAGTCAACGAGTTCAGTTGGACGCTAGATCTTTCGGTGACAATCGAAAGGAAGGAGAGACTTCTGGAGACAAAGGTGTTGAAGACACAAAGGAAGCCGTTGAAGCTTATGAACCAGTGCAAGTTTCTGAACCAGTTCAACAACCAGTCGCTCTGAGAAGGTCTACAAGGGAAAGGAAAACTCCCAAAAGGTATGAAGATTATGCTTCATCTGTTGCTTTGGTTACTGAAGATGGGGAACCTTCTTGTTATCAGGAAGTAGTAGATGATACAAATAGCGAGAAATGGAAAATGGCTATGGAAGAAGAAATGGACTCCTTAGCCAAGAACAATACCTGGGATCTTGTAGAGCTTCGTGAAGGGAGAAGTGTTGTTGGATGTAAATGGGTCCTCAAGCTGAAACGAAAAGTTGATGGTAGTATTGAAAGGTATAAGGCACGACTAGTAGCAAAAGGGTATTCTCAGGTTGAAGGTATAGACTTTCTTGAGATTTTTTCTCTAGTTGTAAAACTTGTTTCTATACGTACTGTGTTGGCACTAACTGCGTTGCTTAATCTTGAGTTAGAACAGTTAGATGTTAAAACAACTTTTCTACATGGTGACTTGAACGAAGAGATTTATATGGAACAACTAGAAGGTTTTGTACGAGGTCGCAGTAGAAGATTAGTTTGCAAGCTCAGGAAATCATTGTATGGTCTGAGGTAGTCTCCCAGACAATGGTACAAGAAGTTTGATTCCTTCATGGTGAGCCAGAACTTTATAAGAAGTGAGTATGATCATTGTGTGTACTTCAAAAGTTTCAATGGCATATTCATTATCTTAGCTTTGTATGTTGACGATATGCTTATTGTAAGCAAAAGCATGGAAGAAATCAACAGGTTAAAGGCTCAACTCTCTAAGACGTTTGATATGAAGGATCTTGGAGTAGCAAAACATATCTTGGGCATGGAGATACACAGAGACAGGAAAAATGGTAAGCTTTGGTTATCAGAGTAGAAGTATGTGGAGAAGGTACTTGAAAAGTTCTCTATGAATAATGTGATACCTGTTAATGTTCTTTTAGCTTCCCATTTTAAGCTTTCTTCGGTTTTGAGTCCTAGAGCTGATGAAGAAAAGCAGTATATGTCTCATGTACCATATGCAAATGCGGTAGGCAACTTAATGTATGCGATGGTATCTACAAGACCTGACATTTCACATGCAGTTGGAGTTGTCAGCAGGTTCATGGCAAATCCAGGTAAAGAACATTGGCAAGCAATGAAATGGGTGCTTCGATATTTAAGAGGCACAAGTGATCATTGCATCATCTTTAATGGTAGTGAAGGATCAGTTTGCGGATATGTAGATGCTGACTATGCAGGTGATTTTGACAAAAGAAGATCTACTACAGGTTATGTCTTTACTCTTGCAGGTGGAGCAATTAGTTGGATGTCAAAGCTTCAAGACACGGTTGCATTGTCCACTACCGAAGCTGAATATATAGCTGCTTCAGATGTCAGTAAAGAAGCAATCTCGTTAAAGGGTCTGCTTGATGAAATTGGAATGACGCAAGAGAAAGTGAATGTACTTTGTGACAGTCAAAGCGCTATTCACTTGGCTACAAACCCTGCCTATCACAGCAGAACCAACCACATTGATGTAAGGTATCATTTTCTGAGACATGTGATCGATGGTGGAAAAGTAGCTCTTAAAAAGGTCCATACACGAGAAAATTGTGCAGACATATTCACAAAGCCAGTTACAGTAGAGAAGCTGCGGTGGTGTTTAGCTTCTCTTGGCTTGCAGGAAAGATGATGAATGGGAAAATTGTTGTCAAGGTGGAGTTTGTTAGTTTGACAACGAATTAGTAACTTTAGGTAAAATTGTAAATAGACAGTTGTATACCGAATAATTAGTTATGTAATGATAGTTGGTGATATAAAACTATCGAATGCCCATGAAATGTAGTGCGGAGAATCATTTGTTCAATAAAAGTTCCTATTAATTCATTCAGTTTCGTGTCTTGGCTATTCAGTTGTTATTTAGTTATTGCTTTCTTGTTTTCTTCATTATTTGGTTTCTTATTCAACACTGAATGTAGGAACGCCACCAAAATATAATTACAATGATGGAAAGTGGAGAAGCATACATAATGACGGTGACGATCATTCCCGAAGTCCCTACCAGCGTTTTTCTACTCTTGTGATCATGAAGAGCAAGCTGAGATATTGTTGCGATAGAGGCAAACACCGTGATTATACCCATGAGTATTGTCACCATTGCTGACTGAATAACAAACAATCAATTCAATATATTCAAGTCAGTCTTCGCTTCAGCGCTTTGCTCGACATTTAGTAGTCCTCTTATATATAGTGATGATTTTTCGTAGTAGCTGTGAGATCGTTAATTCAACTTATTCAGTAAAGCTGATAGACAAACTGATGAATATTACTAATTAACTGATAAAAGAATATGAGACTTGAAAACTACCTTCGATTTGCGTGGAGCGAATTTCAGATATATACAAACGAACAGAAGCTCCAAAATTATTCCAATGCCATTGATAGTCAATACCAAGACGTTTTCGAAGCCATTACTGATGAGAGGTGAGCCATACCATGTGTAAAGGAGACAATTTAGGAGAGCTATTGCATAGGGGAAGCCTGAGAAATCCTCTGTCGATCCTTCCTTAATCACTCTCCTAAAAGTAATGCTGCATATAAATATTTAGTTAGAATTATAGTTCAATTTACACAACCACATTAGTTGAAAATTTTCTTAAAAGGATACTTCAAAAAAATGAATCGTCTTACATTGGGGCTCCGTACAGCAGTAAGGAAGCTGCGTTTCTTGATAAACAATACAAAGCGCTCGCGTTTTCAGACAGTGTTCAATGCTGTAAAGAACTATGCAAGTGAAGAGCACAATAAACGAACTGAAACTAAAATGCAGGGAACGAAAGCATTTTGAATGGTAAAACGAATAAAAGAGAATAGCAAGCACCTAGAATGCTGACCGAAAACTGTAAGTAGTTAGCCATGTTTCCTATATATAAAAAATCTAAGAAAATCGAAAGCAGCTAAGAGAGCGGAGAAGAGAATGATGGCATTTGTCTCCTCGATGGTGGAATTCCTGAAAGGTTTAAGGCAATTTATAGTCAGGAGGCAATTCTTGAATGATGGCATTTGTCTCCTCTCTGTTTCGTCACCATGTACATGGGATAATCAGATGCTGGACTGTCGTGTAAAGCAGGACAACTTGCCTTAGCCTGTTTTGTCGTGTATAAGATAGGCTCAGATCTGTGTATCTCTTTTTTCTTTTTTTTTTATCGCGTGGAGTAATTAAGGTGTGACTCGTGTCATATCTATTCTAGACAAAATGCAAAAAAACCTAAACTCATAGGGTTTGATACTCTAATCTCCACTAAGATCCATGCGGAATAGAAGAATCTCCAAATCTGATTCTTTGGCAATCGGGTGGAATAATTTTCTGACTGGGAACGATGAACGCTGCGTGTGAACATTTTAATAATATAAACGACATTATCGTGGGTTGGTTAAGACATTTTACTGACCAACACAGGAAGGGTCCTGGAAGATTTGAAAGGCTCCTCTGTGGTTTGCAGCTGTAAGTGAAGTATGAAAGGTGATAGTGGAGTACAGGCTGTGCACCATCGAAAATGATAGACATACAGTGGTCCTTTCCCTGATCCTACTCATAAAAAACCTGCGTACCGCCGACATTGCAACCGCGTGCGGCGCAGAAAATATCTTTTGCGAATTCCAAAGAATTGTTGCAACTGAGTTTATAACGTGGAAAACGACTTTTACGAACCCCATGCATTTGAATAACACTAAATACTACTTTTTCATATTCAATTCGATCGTCAACCTAATATTTGACAAACACAGGGACGGAGCAACGATGCCGCCGCTGTTTACAGGGAAAAGGAAAGTGTTTTATTTTTGATGTTGGCAGTGATCCATGTCGTTACTCTGTGCGATAACATATACGTGTCTGACACGATTGGCTCATTCCCCTGAATTGCGCTCCATGTCATTGATGGGACTTGCGTGCCCAATGAAACCACCCCCTGATATTTCCATTGACATCACAGGTGACAACGAGATTGCCACCGAGTGGGTGCTGAAATCTTATCACCAACTCGCCACGTGAAATAAAAAGGCGAACGCTGTAAATGTTTGACGAGGGGAGGGACGCCATTACCCGAATGCGTCCAGCTATGAGCTGAGATATGCCACGCAAATTTGCTGAGGTGTTGTATGACACTTGTACTCTGCCCTGCAGACAGTGCTCTTCAGTGAGTAATCGCTGGTTCAACCACTTTAGGGCGCATTAGGGTTATTTTGTCGTAGTTTGTTGGAGCCTTTCTAAAGACGTTGCCTTATTTTGTTCGGGCCTGGTACTTGTTCGTTTTTGCTCCGAGCTACTTGCGCAACCCTGTTGCAATGCTGCTCGCAGCCATATTTGTCACTGGCGCTGTAGATAGTGGGTTATAGGGCATCTATGTCGCTTGTTTGAGAGATTGTGAGGTTGTTATATGGAGTTTGGTTAGGTTTATTGGGCTGTGTTTTGTTCCCCGTGTGGTGTATTGAGCTGGTTTGGGCTGGGTATTCATCTGTGTTCATCCCTGTGGCAGATCTAGTTGACTCAGTTTTGGATATGGGGTTTCATGTTCCGAAGGGTTTTTTCAGGTAAATGAGTAATTTTATGGAGTTTATGGGAGTTTTTGTTTGTTTTATGCAAATATTGGGATGTCTAACCCCACCGCAGGGCTGTTTTGTAGGGCACTCTATGATTTGCAGTTAAAGCTACAATTTCTAGAGCATCTGGTTTATGTGGCTGACCAAATGAGAGTTGGAAGGTAGGAAACTATCCTACCGGTGTATCTACTTGTATTTTTAATAAACATTTAACTAGATGGATTATTGTGCCTTTGATCAGCTTATGTGCCTCTGCTTTTAAACATTTTCAGTTGTGTTGGTTTTGTCTAAATTGTGGGTATTGTGTAAATTGTGGGGTTTGTGTAAAATGTGGTTTTTTTCTATGAGTTGTGGGTTTAATATTGAAATGTGGTTTTTCTTGTGTGAAATGTGGGTATTTTTGTTAGGGTTTGTCAAAGTTGAGGGCATAATTGTTGCTAGTATGCTAGGGTTTTGTCACTTTGTTGATCAGAGATAGCTATGGTTTCATCTTGACATTATCACAAAGGTTATCTGAGAGGTCATGGTTATTTTTCGTCAGATTTTCTTGTCTACAGTTTAACATAATTACAAGAAAAAATGTTGTTAGCAGTATAATGTTGTTAGGAGTTGTTAGCAGTACAATACATTTAAATTGTCAACAGTTGTTAGCAGTAAAACGTTGTTAGTCTGTTTGTTTGTTTATTAGAATTAAATTTTAAAACTGCCTAAATACATGTGATTTTCTTCATTGTCTTCAGTCCCTCCATCCTTCTTTTCAATTTGGGTAATGGTGTCCCTCCCTTAGTGGTTTAAATGCTTGCTTTGCAAGTTGTATATTCATGGTGCCAAAGAAAGGTTTGGAAGTCTCTCTATTTTTCATGGCCAAAAATTTATGTGAGGAGGAGATACAATCACCATATGTGATTGCAACAGAGAAAAGTACTTGCAAATTCATCAGATTAATCAGAGAAGGTGCTTAGAATTAGCTTTAGGGCTTAGATTTTAGTATTTTACCTTATTTTCACATAAAGTTAAACTTAATGGATATACACATGCCTGTATGTTGTTGTCTGGAATTGGGTGATTCAAACTAGAAAAGTTGGTTCCATATGGGACCAATCGCTTCTGGTTTTTATGGTCGTTTCTGGTTTGAAACCCCCTAGAACTAGCCTAACTAGCTAGTTTAGGTGGTTTCTATGCAGTTTTGATATTATTATTCATGGGAGATTTATTGTTAAGGATTTCATGTTTCAACTCTTTATTATCTTACTTACAAGGATCAGAAATCTTTGTACAAAGATTAAACTATTTGACCAATTGAAATAATTGTTATATGTAAAAACTGGAAGGGAAACTAATAGCACAAGCTGAAGTGCATGGTAAGAGAATGAAAAACAAGAGTTGAACTGGAAATCTAATTGTTTTTATGTTTAAGCTAATGAAATTTTGGGGTAGAAGGGAATGAAAAGAAAGTTGTTTCCAACGCAACTTTCCTTTACACCTGTGTGAATTTCACCGACATATCATGGTTACTTGTTGAGAAAGCACAAAAAATATGAAAAGTGTTCAACAAAAATGCTTTTTTTGTTAACTGATTTGGTTAGCAATGCGATGCCTAAAAATGTTTTGAATGGGTTCTATATTCCTAGAGACAAAAGAATACAAGCATGTGAAGTCTTATCACAAAACAATTAGTTTCATTTTTATGAGACTGACTAGAAAATAAATTTCGTAATTGTACATGAGGTATCGACCCTAGATGAATGATAATTTCTACATGTTCCAGAGGCATTCAATATTTTTATTGCCAGTCAAAATGATGTAAAACTTATAAAAATGTAGTTTTAGGATTAACACATTGTGTTATCTCCATATAAATGGTAGTCCATACATGCCCTGGTAGCAATGAATGCCATTTTGACGAATACGCTACAAATGAGAGCTAAACTGAAAAAGGTGGTGTTGTCACTTACTCCTAACAAAACCATAAACTAAAGCTTCCAAGGAAAACATTTAAATAAATGATTCATTGCTTTAGAGTTAGTGATTTTCTATAAATAAAAGAGCAAATTTTGAGGATTGAAAAAAGCATAAAAACCTCACATCGAAATAAAAATAATTTTCAGATTAGAATTCAAATTCAAATTCAAAAGACTTCAGATTCTTGAATTCATTTTATCTAACATTGATCAAATTATCCCAACAAAGTTCAATTACATACAGATCATATTATCCAAACAAAGCTCAAATTCTTGAATTCAGTTGATCTACCTTTGTTCGTTGACCATCATAGTAACCATTAACAATCATTCTCAAATCAAGTAAAAGTGGATGTAATTTTGTAGAAGACAACGATATTTTTATCATTTGCAATCCTCAATCTGATGAACTAGATAATTCTTAAATGAGTATAAGTTTATCTTTTACTAGTAAACCAATCAACATATTGTATCCTTACAAAATTTACATTGCGATGTGGTTACAAAAATTATGTCATGCCACCCCTATGCTTAATGGCCTCCATTTCTTGCATTTCCCAAAATTGTTAGTTATATTCCTGACCCAAGTATGGTGGACTACCCAAGATTGGTTTATTAGGATGTGCTTGAATGTTTCCATATGCTTGACTCTAATTTTCTCCTTATAGCCATGGAGGGATTGAGTAGCCCAAGTGTCCACTTGTGTTACTAACCCCAGCACTGAGTGCAGGTGTCATATAAAAACAGTTAGGATTTAAACATGCACTAGTAGGGGTATGGGAGGTGGGCATAACCCCTGGATGATACTGGGGGACTCGGATGTTAATCAAGTCTTGGTATGATGGTGTGTGCTCTGCAATGTGGTCCAGTGTGTTGGACATCATCCGATTTGTATCGAATTGTATTAGATTATAGTCTTCCTTGCTTGTCACCACTTCTCCTTTTTCCAACACTTGTTGAACATTTCTTGCCTCCCTCTCTTGCCTTTCCAAGTACAATTTTTTATGTTCCTTATCTTCCCTTTCTTTTTATCTTTCCAACCTTTCCATTTCTCGAGATTTTGTTATTGCAATCCTTGCAACTCTCTTTTCCCTAGCCAGCGCCTTATTTCTCTTTTTAGATTCCTAAATTTCATTTTTTTATGTTCAAACTCAAATAATAAATTCATAATCTTCAGATGTGAGCAACTGTGAACTCCTCCCCAAGCAAAGACAATATGATGTTGAGTTCCTTGATGAGGCATTCACTCTCTCTACTGGTAGCTTTAGGAATGCACCGAGTATTATCTTCTTTGACGTCCAATGATCCTCAGGACCTCACACTTGGATTTCAACCTCCGTGACAACTAATTGAGCCCCATTGTTGTCTTCTTCAAGTACTTCATGATGAATAGGCTCCTCTTCTAGCGATCCATTGTCCACAGAATAATGAACAAGTTCGGTCTACAACTTTGATAGTTGTTAAGGCATTTCCATGCTTTCCTCATTGGTGGTAGACACATTATGTGTGTTGATATTCATCATGGCCTCTGCCAACCATGATGGTGGGCTTACTTGGTTTGGCATGCCCAATTTCTCATTGTTTAATCCTGTTGCATTATCATTTGAAATCAAGTTTGCATTTTCATTCGCTTGATCAATTGCGTCATATGGAATATCACATGAAGAATTGGAAGGTGGTTCAATGGGTGTGATAATGTCCATGATATTGATAGTTGGTTCATGACTAAACCGTGTCTCACTCACATGTTCTTCATCATAACCATAGAATTTCCTTCAGAAAGGGACATTATACCTTCAGTAACAGCAACATCTTCTTGGGCATCAACATGGTCTTGTAGGTTCTCTGCTTCTTGACCTTCCACATCAAATGCTTGGCTACAACTAGTATCATGCATACGAGCATCAACTAAGTGGCCATATAGCAGTCCTCGTAAATCCATCCTTGATATTAAAAGCTGTGAGATCCCTTTTAAATGCTTTAATTGAAATCTGAACTAGCTTAAACTTCTTTACTTCCACCCGTGGATTTTGTGCCATCCATGAAGCTTGCTCAACCCTGAAATAGTCCTTGAAAGTCCCAAATCACACTGACATCAAAGGGTTGCAATCTATGAGTGGTATGAGCTGGAAATGTTAACAGGTCAATGCCCAAATTGTTGGCCTCCTCAATTGTCTACACAACCATGTGGCTTCCATGGCCATCTACAATCAGTAGGTGTCTATTTTCAGGTGAGACACCACTTGGTACAGATGCAGTAAAGTGACAAAAGTAATTCAGGAATAGTTCCTTTTTCATCCATGCATGGGGATGTGTAGCCATGCATGCACCTTGTTCATAGTTATGTATATATATTTTTAGTTGAGTTTTACCTTTGAATAGATAAAATCCTAGGATCGAAGAACCAATTGCATTGACACAACAAAGAATAGTGATCTGCTCCCTGCTCTTAGGAAAGTTCTTAGGCACATTTCATCTCCCTCTCTTGGCAATTACCCACATGCCACAATTCTTTCCTGCCCATAAGCCTGTTTCATCAAAGTTCCATGTATGTTCTAGGGAATATGAGTGTTGCTCATATGCAGGAGAAAGAGTGTCATAGAACTTGGACATAATTGTAGGGCATAGATTTAAAGCCCTGTCTCTGTTCCTTGTACAATCTGTAATAGAAACTCTTGTCATTGCTGCAACAACCTGTAGATTTAGCATGAATTTCTGATTTTAAAAAACTGTATTAGAAAACAAGGTAATTCATTGGCCTTTGCAATCAATGAGAAAAAACAATCAGTGCTTTATCTATATATTGTAACTTCAATCTTACATTTCCTTAACATGATCCGTACGGGTGATTGAATACATCTTTGATCTGAAACTCATAATTGGAAGGGTTTTCACAAATAAAATTTCATATTACAAGAGACTTGGAATAATTAATTTCACACAAAGCAACAAGAAATCTAGAAGGAAACAGTTAGGATTCACACATAAAATTGCTTTCTAGCTTTGTTTTGCATGGTTGTGGGCTTTATTTGATTGATTTGTCTAGGATGTGAGGACATTATAAGGTCTGCTTCATGTTATAAATGATTGGAGTGTATTTTTTCAAGCACACCTAAGCTTACCTCTCCTCAACAGTAACCTATTGCACACTGCCGACAAGTATCAAGTGTGAAGCATTTCTATTATAGTAGTCTGATACTAAATTATAGTGGTCAGGTTTGAGGTTACAGAGGCATTGAAATTCATTACTAAACTTGAAGGTATGGTTATTCGCATCTTGAGAATGATTTAAGGGTTGATCTCATCATTTAATTGACAAATATATACTTGCCAGTAAGCTACAACAATCCATATTTCATTGACATTGGTACATTAAAGGATTAGTAAGTTCTTGAGTTAGCATATTGGCATTGTTTTTGGCTTTTCTCCCTAGCCTAGTCAAGGATAGGATAACCCTTTTGGATACTAACTAGCTCATTGCATCTCCCATCGGTGTCTTACTTCTCAGTGGTCATCTAAAGACTCTGGATGCTATAGTTTATAGATATGTAATCACAAAGGCTACTAAGTGTTCTATCGTAGAATCTTGATCAACCAATCTTCTTGATAATTGAATGATATCATTGTTATAGTAGTCTAATATTAAATTGCAGGTGTTAGATTTGACGTTATAGTGGAAATGAAATTGGTTACTAAACTAGAAGGTATGCTTATTTTCATCTTGAGAATGATTTAAGGGTTGATCTCATCATTTAATTGACTATTATATACTTTCGAGTAAGCTAAAACCGTCCATGTTTCATTGACATTTGTATATTGAAGGACTAGTAGTTTCTTGAGTTAGCATATTGGCATTTTTGTTGGCTTTTCTCCCTAGCCCAGTTAAGGATAAGATAGCCTTCTTGGATACTAACTACCTCATTGCATCTCTCATCGGCTTCTTATTCCTCAATGGTCCTCTAGAATCTATGGATGTTATATTTTATATATCTGTAATCTAGCCTTAAAGAAAGTTCATATTGAATAGATGGAGACTGACAGAAGGTTATTAGACTCTCAATGGATTGGGCTTAGAACATAATCATTGTATTGAGTAATTATTTTAGGTTACAGTGGCATTCAAATTTGTTACTAAACTAGAAGGTATGGTTGTTTACATCTTGAGAATGATTTAAGTGGTCCTATAGAGTCTCTCAATGTTATCTTTTATATATCTATAATCCAACCTTAAAGAAACTTCATATGCAATAGATAGAGACTGACACAAGGTTATTAGACTATGAATGGATTGGGGTTCAAACAGAATAATTGTATTGAGTAACAATTTCAAGTTACAGTGGCATTGAAATTGTTTAATAAACTAGAAGTTGTGGTTATTCTCATCTTTAGAATGATTTGCGCGGTCCTCTACAGTCTCTGGATGCTATCTTTTGTATATCTATAATCCAGAATTATATCAAGTTCATATCTAATAGATAGAGACTGACACAAGGTTATTAGACTATGAATGGATTGGGGTTCGAATAGATTCATTGTATTGAGTAACAATTTCAAGTTATAGTGACATTGAAATTGTTTAATAAACTAGAAGGTATGGTTATTCTCATATTTAGAATGATTTAAGCGGTCCTCTAGAGTCTCTGGATGCTATATATATATATATATATATATATATATATATATATATATCTAATCCAACCTTAAATCAAGTTCATATCTAATAGATAGAGGGTGACACAAGGTTATTAGACTCTGAATGGGTTGGGGTTTGAACAAACTCACTCTAGTGAGTATCGAGCATGAATGAATGGTAGTTACAACAAGCCTATATCATCGAGGAAGGAATAGTTTGCTTGACATATGGAGAGTAAGTTGGGTTCAAATACAATATCTCAAGACTTAAAGCACATCTTAAAGCAAAAACGAAATAAATGATTCTCTTTTGCATCTCATTTGTCTAATTCCTTTTAGTTTTTCTCTTACAACCTTGTAGTTCTCTCATCTTAATTTGATAATCTAATAATTAAAAGAGAATTTCTAATAAGCATATACAAGTGATAGATAGAAATTGGTATTGTTATTCTTTTAAAAATGCTTCTCTAATCAGATCTTGTGATATGTTTAACAAGTTATATTGGCTATAATGGATTTAATTTACCCTTTCTTCTCAATAAAAATAATGATAAAATAATCAATATGATAACATTATTCAAGAAAAACAAACGTGTATGTTTCCAAAACTTGATGAATAGAATGAATGTAGCATTGTGCACACACTCTGTTTGTATGTCTCCAGCATCTAATGAATAAAATGAATGTAACAATGTATGAACACTTTGATTGTATGTCTCCAGCAGTTGATGAGAAGAATGAATGTTTCAAATGAAAATCAGTAAGGGTTGATGTTTTATAGTTTTCTGATCTAATATTTAATTGGTAGGGAAGATTGGCATGAATTTCCATCTTCCAAATTCAATTGTGTGTTCTGGATTGATTTGTACATGATCAAATGGTTGATAACGTTTCATGGTTGATCCTTGTGGTTTCCTGTGTTTAATCCCTAAATTGAAAAGGTTGGTGTGTTTAATACTTGAATTGAAAAGGTTGGTGTCATTTATTGCATCCTCTAAGCTAATTCCTAAATTGAATGGTGTCATTTATTGTCTTCAATAGGTTGAATGGTTAAACAAACATGTAGATATGGTTGACACAAATTTCCCCTATTCTTGTGCATGTATTACTCAGCAATGGGATGTGTTGCTCTAGTGGAAATCAATAGGTGACTGTTTGATGGGATAGATGTACTCCTAGATAGAATTCAATGGAATTTTTTGTAGTGCATTTTGACTTAATTGGTAATTCTAAGGTGGAGGTAGTTGGGGCAGTATGTCTTGTCAACTTGTGATGTTAAGGCTTGGTGTTTGATAGTCATTGGTCCAATCAATGTATGGGCCCATTTTGAACATAATTTAATAACTTCTATAACTTAATATAAACTATTTATGTGCATTTTTCTTATGGTTTATGACGATTTTTTTATGAATGTGTGGAACAAGTATTATAATTAGTACTAGTCTAGTGCTAGTCCCTACGCAACAATAGAAAGCTCTCCCCTATTTGTTTGCAATATTTTTATCCTAATATCGTTTTCTACTATTTTTCTAGTATTCTTAATCACATATTTTTCTACCATTATTTATTTTGGTTCCTTTGGTTATATTTTGCAATTAAAGATTTTTAAAATCACATAGATTAACTTGCTTACGTGCAAAATCCTAGTAAAAAAATCGTAATTTTACCATTAAAATTAAATAACATTTTTATTGAAAAATGAAAATGACTATAATACAGTATGCATCAATATGTTGCGCAAGTGTTAATGGACTAAGCAAAGTAGAGTTTCTATTTTTTAGCGGCATTGCGATCATAATTATAATAATTTTTAAAAGATTCAATTTAATTGGAGCAGGGATTTGAATATTTATAAAATATTTGTTAATAATAATTTATAACAAAGAGTTGAGATTTATAGGTAAATGTAATTATATAATTTCAATTTTGTAATTTAATAATAAAAAAATTAAAAAAAGCATATCATAAACATAAGAGGTGTCATTTTTATTACATGTTTTTAAAAAGTATATATATTTGGTTTATATTATTTTTTTATTATAATAATTTAATTTAAAATAAAATTATAATTTAGTTAATTTTATTTTTAGTTCTTGTAATGTGAGATATATTATATGATAAATATTTTAATATTTATCATGGATTGATATTTTTGGGTGATTATTATTCATTTAATGGATGTGGCTGCACTAGTGATTTATGTTGACAATATAGATCTGTTGCACAATTGTTAAAGTATGTAACAAACATATATTTTATGATTTCAATAGTTCCATTGAAACATATTTTTATAATATATGAGGGTTGGAGTTGAATTTACATTTAAAATTAAAAAAATTAATAACTACAAAATATTTTTATATTTACCAAAAAAAATACTTCAATATTCATTTTAAGTAAAATAACTTCCCAGTTCTCCATACCAAGTAGAAGTATCATGTTTCAATACTTAATATGGAATTTATTATCATCTAAAAAACATTCATAACACCTTGTAACTAAACATTGAAATTATCATGAATAATTATCTATTGAAAATTAATCCCCAACACCTTTGGCTAAGTAATTTAAACAATACAAAATAGTATTTTATGCATCCCAAGGATTCATCAATGTTAGTTTTATGGGCTTCCTATTAGAAAATACATCAAGGCAAGTTCCATGGTAATTTTTGGTGCATTTTCAAAAGATTTAAGTGATCACATTCATATAAAATCAATGTTAAAAGTTGATTCATTTGCATTATCAAGGATGAACTTTTTGTATAAGAAGAGGCTAAAGAGAAACATTCAAAGCAAAAGAAGAATAGTAATAAGAAGAGGCCATTAAAAAAAATTCAAAGAAAGAGAAGAATAGTAATAAGAAGAGGCCATGGATAAATATTCTAAGCAAGAGATGAGTGTAGAGTTATGCTTTCAAGTTTTCTTGGAGATCAATATGCTTTGAGATTTTAGTTTTTGGGCATAGCTTCCATATTTTAGTTTTGTTTATTCCACTAAACAAACATGACTCTTTTCTACATTTAGAGACAAGAGGATTCAAGGGACATTAATAGAACATCCTAATGAATATTGGAGAAGTATATTACCCCTAGCTCATTCCCTTTGGTGTTACCTTTAAGGCCACAAACTTGTCCATTGTGAATATCTTCTTTCCCCATTATTTCCTATCTATTTATATTTCATTTCTTGTTATTTTTCTTTTATGATACAAAAATTATTTTTACATTGAAGTGACTCCAACATATGTTGTTTTGTAGTATTATAGAGTTAAGATACAACAAAGTGCATTTAACTCACATTAGGAAATGCCCTCCAATAAATTGGTGACTCAGCTTGTCCTTTCACACTATGATTCTCCTTCCTTGGGAAATTGGAGCCTCCCCCATTAAATTTCATATCTTGTAAGTGACTGAATTAATCTATTTATGGTGGCAAAACCATCTTCCTATCCTTTGATTTAACTTTTTCTTTTGAATCCACATAGATTTCATGCATCCATCAAAGAAACATTCATGCAAACCTTGTGGAGAACCACTTTTTCACCTTCAATATTTTTGTGTCTGTTAATCGTACACACACGTGAATTTTCTTGTTGCATTCTTTTCTTTTGGTGGAATGTTTTAGTTTTCCAGCCGACGAGTGTGGTAGATAATATTTACTTTGATTGGCTAACATATATAATCCATTCTCTAAGTTATTTCCTACAACTTAAATAGGTCATCTAGATTGGTGGTGTGGTATCTTTGTAGACAGTTCTAGGCCGACGAACTATGTCAAAGCATCTAAGTAAGGGTTTAATTGAATTGGATGACCAATGTATTAAACCTTTAACACTTGTAAAATCTAAATATTTCTAAGAATCTCAAAGGATTGATTTTCATTCTTAACATGAATTAATCTTTAAATCTAGTTTGAAATTAGAAACAAAGAAAATATGTGATAATCAAACATCCAAATTAAATATTTAACTAATAAAATACAGCTGATGCATGAAGAAAAATTCTACAACCAAAAAAAATATGTTCAGTAGATGATAGAAGGCAACAATTAAAATATATAGAGGAACTAACTTAAACTGACTATTTAGTTAATTAATCTATTTAATGATTATAACTTTGTAGTGGGTTGATAGGGAGATTGATACTTAATCTAGCCTTACCCTAACCCTTAGATTACCTTGAACATATATAGAATTAAATTATGGAAGACATAAATGAATAAACAAGAAAATTCACATGGACACAAAATCCATTAAGAATGAAACCAAAATCCTTTGATTATCTTCAAAAATATTGTAGAGTATTACATTGGTCTCACTCAATCATCACAAGGGTTCAATCATTCCATCTTTGAATTAAAAAAATCTTATAGAGTGTAATTCAAAGATATATAGATCTGAAATAAAATTTATTACAAAATGGAATATTATCCAAAACTGATTTGGATATTAGAAAAATAAAACATAAAAATAGCTATTCTAAACTGATTTGAATAATCAACACACAATTCGAGGCTATTGTTTGATGACTATTGCTAGAAACTGAATTTTCAGTTTTCTGCCCCTCTTATCTTGCTTTCTACTCCTTTATCTGCAACTAGTTAGCGAATTTGTGTATTCAGTTTTACTTAATGAGTTCAAGTAATTTATCCCATCTTTGATCATCTGGGATAGAAAACTTTGTTACTTTTCTATATGCCTCATTGACTTTACTGTATTTCTCGAAGGTTGGCTTAGTAATAAACATGTGTTGAATTTCATGTTGAATAAAAAGATCATATTCAAGGCCTTCAAGGAATTCTTTACCATTGATTATCCCTTTGAATTTGGAAAACTTGGCTCTATCTACTGCTATCTCATGCAACCTTTGCTCGTAATTTTCTAGTGGAATCAATTGGCCAATAGAATCTTGTAGATATTGAAATCCTTTTTGGTTCAAAACATTAAACTTTTGTAAAATTTCTTTACTTGTGCTTCTAGGTTTTGACAATTTTTTTCTAACTGTAACATTAAATTTCTTTTTGTCAAAACCATCCTTACTTCTAGGACTATATCAGTCCTGTCTTCAGTTCTAAATTATTCCAATTCTTCTTTAGTTTTAGAATTTGGCACTTTGATTATTTTGGTAGCTTCCGCTGGCTTGTGATATAAATCTTATTAATCTTTGTAATGGTTTCCTTTAGCCTCTAAACTAACTCCTCTTATTTAAAAATGATTTCAATGGATGCCCAAATTTCAATCATGGTTGAATTTATATCAATCCATATCTTTTCTTTAGCTTCTGGTATCAATGATTCACTGTCATGTTTCTCTAGATGCTTAATTAATCTAAAGTTTTTATGTACTTCAGCCAGATATGCATTATCAACTTTTATCTAATTATCTTGATTCTTCTCCAACTGAGCTGTGATTTTTTCAATTTCCATATCCTTTAATCATAAGTCTTCCATAGCTTTAGATAATTGTTCTGCTATATTTTGACTAGTAGACTCTATTTAAGTTGTGGACACTCCTGCTATCAATGTTACTAGTATAGATGTCCCTACTCTAAAATTTATTTGGAGTTCTCTTTCCTTAATCAATTTCTTCATCTCTACCTCCATTTTCTGAATTTGTATATTCTGTTCTGCAATCATCTGAACCATATTTTCTTTTTCCTTCTCCAACTAACCTACTTTTTGTAATTGAGGATGTTCAGTAGCTGGTAATTTCAGTTGCTTCCTTAGTGTCTATATATCTGCATTACTTCTTTTAACTATTTCCTTAGCTACCTTTACATCTATAGGTTTCAATCCTAAATTTAAAAATAGATCCTCCAACGCCTTAATTTTTGTATCCTTTGCTAAATAGGACATATTTTCAAGCTTCAATTGAGAATGAATATTATTCAGAGATACTTGCAGCTTAGAAGCTGCCATGGCCAAACTTATCAAATATGTGTATATCATTTCCCCTGCTTTCTTGTGAAGATCAATTTGATCAAGAGGATATATATGTTTGGTGTCAAATGAGAAAAAAAAGGTTTTGTAATCCTAAGCACTCTTAGGAACAAGGAATTTTCGTTCCAAAAAATGCTAATTGGAACTGTCCTCTTTCACTATCTAAGGAAGAAAGTAACCTAGCATGAGTTATGGAAGACTGTTTCCAAAACTCTGCACATGTAGAAGTCTTCATTGCTTCATTTTATTCTTCATCTCTAAGAACCTTGCAAAACTACTATGTTGCCTTGAGGAAGAAGGAGAAGAAGGATAATCTATTGTTGTTTCTTTAATATGTTGTAATGAAAATGAAGATTCTCCTGAAAGTATGATTGTAGTAGGTTCCTTGGAAGTTTGAACTCGTAAGGATTCTTCTTCACCATTTGTGGTTTTTCTCCTCTTGAACATTTTGAATGTTTCCTTCTATAATTTTGATCCTGCTAGAGTTAGACTCTCCCTCAGTATTTTTAAACTATTTTTCTATCATCCTCGGAGTTTCCAGTGTTGTTCGATTGGAAACTAACTCTTCAACTTCCTGCAATGTGTTCTCTTCCCATTCTTTTTTGTTTTCATATTATTCAATCTCATGTTTTATAATGTGCACATATGGTGCGGACTTCAAACCAACTATCATTGATGATATTACTCCTAATGGATCGTATGACCAACTGAAACTCAATCTAAACTTCATTTGGCTCAAAACATCATTGACTTCTTTTTCTGTAGCTCTAGTGTTGACTATAAATGCGCAAACCTAAGCTTTTAGTTTAAATTGAGAATCTTTTTTTTTTTTTCTTTTTTTTTTTTTTTTTTTGGAAACAAAATGAACATAATCCATGTTCATAATTTGCCTAATATATTCAAGTGAAAAATCCTCATGGGGAGGAACACCGATAATTTGTAGGATGGAAACCCGCAACCATAAATCTTGATCTCTGTGAAATTATGGTATAAATAACAGTGCCCACTTTTAGACTGCTCACTCAAATGCAAAATCCTTTTGATCCATGTTGAAACTCTCATAACTACATCAATATTTAACAAACATATTTCCATATATAAAAATTGATTGAAAAAATCACTAAAATAAAATTATTCAGAAGTTTTCCTCATTAATGAGGTCCAATGAATCACTAACTATGGTTTGCCTTCAACATCCAATTTCTACAAAGGAAACTTGAACCCTTTTCACTAATGATACAAGAATAAGTCAATCAAAATTGATTAGTGCTTGAATGAACCTTCAACAATGAAATTTAAAAATTGATCATGAATTGCATCAGACATAAACTGACTATAATTGAACAAGATTGATGGCTTTTTACAAGAAAATACTGACAAAAACCCAAAAATAACTTCATCTACCCATTGGTCATTGGGATATCCTAACAGAAAAGATACTAGGGAAGCTACCTGCCTAGACATCTCTTGGAACATTGCAGAGGGATAAGGTGGGTTTGTTCTGGGTAATTCTAAGTTTTCTAGTAAAATTGACTCAAAGATATGTCCTCTTTGTGAAAAATAAATTATCTGGTAAATATCCAAAAAATAATCAATGGAAAAAGAGTGAAGGGAGTCTTGTCAACTTAACTAGAGGGCCTGACAGATTGACTCAGGGGTTATATAAAACAGGGTTTCATTATTCCGAGCAATAACATCTCTCTAACTAGGAAGATATCAAACTCCATACCAAGTGATAAATTAAAGAAAATGATCTTTCTGGGGGAAATAAAACTGGGATAATAAGGATTCCCAGAAGAAAAACTTGTCATTAGCATATTGATACTTCTTAAAAGCCCAATTGTGAAGTTCGTACAAGTCAAAATCGTAATTGGTCTCCACAATTTTGAAATGAGTATCAATTAGGGGAAATTAATCTAAATTAACTATAGGGGGTAACATAGTATTGTCCATAAATATCTTATATTTTCCTTTGTGCCTAGCCATTGGGAAAAATAGAATTTTTGAGGATAATTAGATAATTTCCCAGAAATAGTGATGATCAAGAGCTGGAAATTGCCAAAATTCACTTGCAATGTCGTGCTAGAAGCTCTAGTTACAAGAAGAAATGATGAAAGAATGTATTTTGGATAGGAGAGAAGCTTTTATTTAGGCAATTGTAATGGATTTTAGTTATTGTAACCGTTATTGGTGTGGAGAAATTAATGTCTTTGAATGTTGGTGGGAGAATCTATTGGTTAATGGTCACTTGGTAAATTTATTAGAAGGACTGGTGATGACTAAATGTAGCAGAAACCCAGCGGTAAGCAAAATCGGCGGGATGAATGATGGGAGGAATGGGCAAAAGAATTGGCGGTTTGCACAGTGGGGGTGTGTGTGTGGGGTTGGAGGTGGTTTATGGTTTTGAGTAGATGGGTACCACAATCTTTGTGAAGGTGCCATGTATCAAACACAGGGTCGGGAAAAACTGCTTTGCGGACCCCACCCCCTCCATTAACATTCGACCATGCAGGGGTTCCCGCGATGTGTCAGAAGCCATTGATCTAGGTCGGCCCGGTCTTGTTCATTCAAAATTGCATGAGATTTAATTGCTCGGGGATAATCAATCCTATCAATCTATTACAATAAAATAATTTATTTAAAATTCTGATAATAATATAAATGTAAGTGCATCATATAAACGTGCTTGCTAATGTTAGGGATATAATATTTTTTATTCTTTTTCTCCATTTTTATTTTTCCTTTATGTCTTTGATTTTTTATTTATTTCTTTTTTCCTTTTATTTTTTCCTTTTTTTTGAAAATGAAGGAAAAACTACAAACTATTACAAGGGTAAAAATAAGTTACAACATCGGCTCCATCTGGGGATTTCTTCTCCCTGCGGGATGCAAATAACATGTAGAACCATGTGCCTTCTCCTTGGGCTATGGGGTCCTTCCTATGAAAATCACACTTGCTCTCCAATTTTAAAGAAAAACCAGAAATTTACAATGATGATGATTAAAAATAATCAATAATGAATATAATCCTAGAGGTATTTCCCATTGACTCGCAATGAAAAATATTTTTCTTCCAGAGTGTGTAGGATGAATGTATTATTTCCTTTGAATTCTACAATGTTGAAAGGTCCCAACAATATGTTATCAAACTTCCCATGTTTGCCACTTTTTTCTCTTCTTGCATCCCAATTGAGAACTAAATCTCCTTGTCTAAAATCTCTTTCTTGGACTTCCTGTAAAAATACTCTTCATTTTGTCTTGATATTGTTGAAGTTTATGTTGAACTTCATCTTTGTCATGATTTAACTGAATGATTTGATTGATCGTAACCATATTATTCTTCATATGACTCTTGAAAAAAATCATGATTGGAAGTGCTAATTATGTAAGGAAGATGGAATCTATTCCATAAGAGAGTTGAAAAGGATATTTACTTGTAGATCCTTTAGGTGAAACCCTGTTTTCCCACACTGCATATTTGAGATGACTGTCCCAACTCCTTATTTGATATGCTAACACTTTCTTAATAACTTTAATCAAAATTTTATTTGATAATTTTTCCAGCCCATTACCATGTGGGTAATAAGGTGTAGAATGATGTAATATAATATGATATTTTTGACATAATTCTATCGTCTTTATGCTACTGAAAGTTTGAGCATTATCTGTAACTATTTATCTAGGGCAACCAAATCTAGACAAAATGTTTTCTTGAATAAATTTTATCACCACTATATAAATTGCACTCTTAACATGAATTAAGTCTACCCACTTTATGAAATAATCATTTCCTATTAAAATCTATATGTGTTTATTGCTGGAAGCTGGAACTATTTCACCAATGAAATCTAATCCCCATTGCAAGAAAGAGGCTTCTACTGAAATTGGGACAAGGGAAAGTGTTGCTAACCTCTGTTTCCCTGCAAATCGCTGACATGGGATAAAACTCCTTACCTTTTCTCCAACCTGTGCAAACAATTGTGTTCGATAAAATCATGCTCTCAGTATCTTATATGGAGTTGACATCCAATCATAATATCCCCCACAAATTCATTCATGAAACTTCTCATTTACTCCATCTGTTTCACTCTCGGTCAAACATAGTAAGAGGATATTTAAGGGATCCTTCCAATAAAATTTTTCATTTACTATATAGTACTTCATGGCCTTGAATCTGATGGATCTACATTTATTCTTCACGAAGTCAAGAGGGTACTGAGAATCACGTAGAAAATGCACTATGTCTTTGTACCAATCTAATAGTAAAAAAAACATAGCAATGTGTAAAGGAAGATGAATAGGAATTGCACTGGAAGAGGGTTCTTATGGATTCTTCTCACCTTAAATATGAGAGGGTTCTTTTGGATTCTTCTCATCTGAAATATGAGAAGGTTCTTATGGATTCTTCTCACCTGAAATCTGAGAAGGTTCTTTTGGATTCTTCTCACTTGAAATAATACCAAGTATTTTTCAGTTTGATTCTGCCAACAATTTAGCTTAACCTTGTCCTTTCACCAACTTTGTAGGTATTTTGTCTAAATCAAACTCAAGTATCTTAGCAATCCAACTCCCCCTCTTTCCATTTGTATCAGGTTGAGTCAACATTGTCTTTACAACATTGTTTGGAACATAAGAAATTATTGGAGAGTGTATAACATAAATCCTAGATGGTTTCAAAGCTTGTACCAAGGCATAATATTGTTTCTCTATGAAGTCACATCTTAGTTCAACATATCTCATGACCTTACTAAAGAAGGCCATTGGTTGTTCTTGTTGATCATCTTTTCTCTGCAATAAAGAAACCACTATAGTGGTATTTGAGGCAAAGGAGAAAATACTAAACAATTTTGTATAATCTGGGCTCGCTAACATTGGGGATTCTAAAATTTCCTTTTTAATCAGTGAGAAAGACTATCTAGCTTGGACATTCCATTTAACTTCATTAACTTTCTTGAGCATGTCAGTAATATCTTTAACAATTTCAACATAATTAGGTATGAACCTCCTTAAAAAAAAAGTATCTTCCCTGAGAATGAATGAATCTCTTTCTCATTTCTAGGCAAACGGATTACCTAAACTGTTGAAACTCTCTTAGGATCAATTATTACTCCTTTTAAAATTATGTGCCCCAACAATCTTCCTTCCATCATTGCAAAAAGTGACTTCTTAGGATTAAGAGAAATCGCAAATTTTCTGCATCTTTCAAAAATTTTTCTCAAATGTTTAATGTGTTTAGCATTAGAATCAGAAAACACTGTCAAATCATGAAGGTAAATGACTATGAATTTATTTACCTTACCAAAAAATGGCATATCCATGGCCCTTTGAAAGTTTTCTCCAACATTGATTAAACCAAATGGAATCTTCGCATACATGAATGTGCCCCAAGGAGTTGTGAATGCAGTCCTCTCATTGTCTTATTGACTAACCAAAATCTGGTTGGATTGAGAGAAACCATCTAACATTGAAATCCTATCGTAACTTGATACTCTTTGAAGCAATTGATCCATGTTTGGTAACAAATAATTATCTTTTAGGGAATTCGTTCAAGTTCCTAATTTGACACACAATCTAATTTCCCCATTTTTCCTCCTAACAACTACTACATTACCTATCCATTAAGAGTATCTTAAGGGAACAATTATTTTAGCATCCAACATTTTTCTTACTTCTTTCTCAATAATAGGAAGTAAGATTGGGTAAATTCTTCTTAAATTTTGTTGAAATGGCTTAAGTAGCTTATGGTTTAAGAGGAATTTTGTGATTAATAATAGGTTATCAATTCTTCATATGACCATGCAAATACATCTTTGCATTGCTTAAACAAATTGACATATTTTTATTTTATGTTCTGAAAAAAGAAGATGAGATTTTGACATTTTGTGTTTCTTCTATAGTACCAATATTGCAGTCTTGTACGTCTTCCTATTGTGAACTTAGCAATGAAGTTTTGATGCATCATTCTGATCAAAACATTTTTCTAGGGGAACCAATACCTTTGTAATATAATTATTTGATAAATGAATGATTTCATGATGAACAATTTTATGTTTCAAATTCAGATCTAAGTCATCATCATTTGATTTGATTTCACCATTACTTTCTTCTTCAACATGTAAACCGGAAAATTTATCAATTGCATGTAAGAAAATTTTCAACTGTTCATCATCTTCAAAAACTTGTTAGTTTCTTAAATTATCTGGGATGGAAGGTTTGTACTTTACTTCAATCTAGTAATGTAATTGCAAAGGACCGGGTGTTTTAAAAGAACTTGCAAGGACTGCTAAATAATCTGTATGGATGTTATCTTCTCTTGGAATTGATGAGATGTTGAAGGTCTGAAAATAGTTTTCCACACAGTTCTATACTTAGTTCCTATATGCTTTGAGTCTAGGATGCTTGGTTTGACAGATATTTCTTATCTTTTTTAAATTTAATTCTAAATCACCATATATTGCCAAGTTTTGTACTTTCATACTCTTAGCTAATTCCAACCCTAAAAGTAAGTCTTCATATTGTGCTGCAGTATTTATGACTTAAAAATCCAATTTGAAGGATTGGATTATATTTTTTTTATTAGGAGAAATGAGTGCACTTCCTCTGCCAATTCCATCCTTAGAAAAATCCCCATCAAAATGCATTTTCCAAATATTACTGTCTAAAAACTGAGGTATATTGACAGTGTCTCCAATTCTGGTTTGAGGAATAGAGATATCGCTTGTAGCCAATGTAAAGCATCCAAAATCTTGATCAATGGCATAAATTGGATGATTTATTGCTTTATCATCTTTATAGACAATATTAATGAATCTTACTTCTCTATACAATCTTAAATGTTCACCTCCATAAGTTGGGAATGTAGCATAAGACATGTTTATCTGCAAGCTTCCTCCAAGCTTGGCACAACAAGATCTTGACAACAACAAGCCAAATTTTGGTGGAATGTTTGTAGCAACTATATCCAACGTTATACTTGTCACGAGGATTTGAGCAAGTGTAAGGACGAAATATTTGATCAATCCTAGGAAAGGAAATTTCTTTGAATCAAAAGTATATAGATCGTGATATGGCCTAGTAATTTGCAATTGAAGTTGGTCCATGATAACTTTAGGCATCATATTATGGGAGGCACCTAAATCTAACATACAGTTGTACAACAGGAAATCATGAACTTTCAATGTAACATAGAAAGGTGGCACACTTTCATCAATCATATCTGAACTAAGTACAAAGGAAACTGAAGGTTTCTCATCTTGAAGACTAATGACATCCCCTTCAAAATCTATATTGGAGGATTGTATCCATTTTTAGACTTGTTTAACATAGATTTATAGAAATATAAGATAAGGGAATATGGATTTTAACCCTTTTGAATTATTTTTCAACATTAAAAACAATTGGAACAAGCTTTTCAGTAACAGATTGTTCTTGTAACTGATTTGGTGGTTAAATAGGTGGTATTTCAGTAGCTTTTACTTGAGTATTGTCAAAGGTAACTTTTTTTATAGGTCTACGAATTCCTTGTCTAGGTCTTAGGTCATACCTTCTTTTCAATTCAACAATAAGAAACTCAAAAAAGATTTGATATTTGGAAACTTGGGATGAATCTTTATTTTGAGCAATAGGTTGGTCTTGACTGATTGGGACAATAACATTTGGAGATGATGGATATTCAAAACATTTAATATTATTTGTAACAATAGGTATAGTTTCTTCAAGGTCTTGGTCATCAATCATTAATGGAGGTTGAATTTGTTGATCAATATTTGATCTTTGCAAAATTTGAGGTTGGAAAGGACTTATATATTGAACTGGCGGTCTATTTGCAAACTGTTAGGTTACTCTAGGATAAGTTTCCATTCTTGAAATTATATTAGACAAATTTCTTAAAAAGGAAGTTATTTCATCAATTTTATGTTCTTCATCATTAGTGTTTGATGATGAAGTACTTTCCTGTCTAGATTTTATTTTCCTTTCAGCCTTTTCTTCCTTTACTTTGAATTTATTGGATGTTAACCTATTTTCTTCCACTTCAATTCCATTAGTCTACATGTATGCTAAGGTTTCTGATTTTCTCTCTCTAAGCATTACAACAAAATCATCATCAAATTCTTTAGAGAATATGACTTTAGCTACTATGGCTGGGGGTTTACAATCTGGTGGAATTCTTTTATAAATCTTATTGAATCTCTTAATAAAGTGTGCAACATGTTCACCGAGGTTTCTTCTCAAATATTAAAACTATGTTAAATAGTAAACATGATCCTTTTTAATTCCCCATTCATTCTTAAAGATGTTGGTTAATTCAGCTCATGAGTTTATAGAAGTTTCTTGTAGTTGTTTAAACCATATCCTAACATTTCCTTCTAATGATTAAACAAAAAGTCTAGTGTAAATGTCCTCATGTCCAATATTCATGTTATCTACAAAGTAAATAAATGCAACCAAGTGGTCTTCTGGAAATGGACCAGTTTCACCATTGAATTTGGGCAAATGTTTCAAATACTCCTCAAGAAAATCATGAATTTGGGTTGTTGGTGGAAGCACTAATGCTGCATATCGAGGTGTTACAATTGGCCTAAATCCATCCATTTTCTCATGTAATGAAACTGTCTATTTTGGGGAGAAAACTTTGCTTGAAGATGGTTGTGATGTAGGTTTAGTTTCTGGAAACAATGATGGTGGAGAACTATTTTCTTAACTTCATGTATGATTTTCTCTTTATCTTTAAAGGATAATTGACTGGTATGAATTTTGATTTCCTCTTTAGACTTGGCAGAAAATAAAGGATGATTATGTGCGATGGAGGAAATAAAATCATCTGGTTTTAATTCTAGTGTTTGAAGCTTAGGATCTGATTCAGTGTCAAAAGGTTCTGAATGGGAAGCGTGAAACTCAAAGGTCTCAATCTCATGAACAGGAAATGTTGATTGAAGGTCTACTCCTTTAGAAATGATTTCTAATACCTTAGGTGGCATATGTGATAATTGAGCAGGTATTATAATTGCTTGAAAAGGCTCAGTTTGTGAGGGTATTTCAGGTGGAAGAGAAGTAGAAACAGAAGTGGATGCTTCAAATCTCTGTTTGATAGATGAAATCTTAACAAGTATATCTAGATCTGATAAAGGATAGAAGAGCTCAAGATCTTAATTAGATCTAGTATGCCTGCATGAACCCAGATTTAACTAGTGGAGTCGCCAAGTGAAAGATTTTAGCCTACTGGCCTCTTATTCACCATTAAGAGGCAAGTCTGATCATTGTCCTGGGGAAAAACTTCGACCTTCCTTCCCTGACAATGGTGCCAATCTGATGTGGTATCTTTGTAGATAGTTCTAGATTGGTGAATTGTGCCAAAGCATCTAAGTAAGGGTATAATTGAATTGGATTATCAATGTATTAAACCTTTAACACTTGTAAAATCTAAATATTCCTGAGAGGCTCAAAGGGTTGATTTTCATTCATAACAGGAATAAATATTTAATTCGAGTTTGAAAGAAGAAATAAAGAAAATATGTGATAATCAAACATCCATATCGAATATTTAACTAATCAAATATAGTTGATGCGTGTAGAAAAATTCTACAGCCAAGCATAATATGTTCAAGAGATGACAAGAGTCAACATTTAAAAGATATAGAGGAACTAACTTAAACAGAGTTCTTAGTTGATTAATCTCTTTAATGATTATAACTTTGCAATGGGTTGTAAGAGAGATTGATACTCAATCTATACTTACCCTAACTCCTATGTTACCTTGAACATATGCAAAATTGAATTATGGAAAACATAAATGAATAAACATGAAAATTCACATGCACACAAAAGTTGTTAAGAATGAAGTCAAAATCCTTTGATTATCTTCAAAAATATTTTAGAGTATTACAATGGTGTCACTGGATAAACACAAGGGTCCAACCATTCCTTCTTTGAATTACAAAATACTTATAGAGTGTAATTAAAAAATATCTAGAATTGAAATAAATTTTATTACAAAATGGAATATTATCCAAAACATATTTAGCTATTAAAAAAGTAGAACATAAAAATAGATATTCTAAACTAATTTGAATAATCAACACACAATTTGAGGCTACTATTTAATGGCTACTGCCAGAAACTGGATTTTATGTTTTCTACTCCTATTATCTTTCTTTCTCCTCCTCCTTTCTCTGCAACTGGTTAATGAATTTTTGTATTCTGTTTAACTCGATGAGTTCAAGTAATTTATCCCATATTTGATCATTGGGGATAAAAGCTTTGTTACTTTTCTATATGCCTCATCGACTTCAATGTATTTCTCGAAGGCTAGATTAGTAATAAACAAGTGTTGAACTTCATGTTGAATAAAAAGATCATATTTAAGGCCTTCAAGGAATGATTTACCAATGATTATCCCTTTGACTTTGTAAAACTTGGTTCTATCTGTTGTTATCTCATGTAAATTGTGTTGGTAACTTTCTAGTGGATTCAAATGGCCACTAGAACCTTGTAGAGCTGGAATTCCTTTATGGAGCATAACATTAAACTTTTTGTGAAATTTTTTTACATGTGATTCTAAGTTTTGACATTTGTTTTCTAATTGTAACAATAAATTTATTTTTGTCAAAACCCTTCTTACTTCTAGGACTGTATCAATCATGTCTTCAATTCCAAATTCTTCCAGTTCTTGTTTAGTTTAAGAATTTAACACTTTGATTATTCTGTTAGATTCCCCTGGCTTGTGATCTAAATCTTCTTTAATCTCTTTAATGGCTGCCTTTGACCTCTACACTAACTTCTCTTGTTCAAAAAGGATTTCAATGGATATCCAAAGTTTATTCTTGATTGATTTTATATCAATCCATATCTTTTCTTTCACCTTTGATAATGTTTGTGCAATCAATGATTCATTCTCATACTTCTAGAGTTGCTTAATTAATATGAAGTTTTTATGTACTTCGCCGAGATACACATTATCCTCTTTTATATTATTATCTTGATTCTTCTCCAACTGAACTCTAAGTTTTTCAAGTTCCATATCCTTTAATGATAGGTCTCCAATATCTTTAGATAATTGTTCTACTAAATTTTGACTAGTAGACTATGTTTCTGCTGTGGACACTGTTGTTGTAGATGTCCGTACTCGAGTGTTAATTTGAAGTTCTATTTCCTTAATCAATTTCTCCATATTTTCCTCCATTTTATGAATTTGTATATTTTTTTCTACAATCATCCAAAGCATATTTTATTTTTCCTTCTCCAAGTGACCTACTTATTGTGCTTGAGGATGTTCAATAGTTGGTAATTTCAGCTACTTCCTGAGTGCATATATATCTACATTTTTTCTTTTAATTATTTCCTCAAATGTCTTTACATCTTTAGGTTTCAATCCTAACTTTAAAACTACATCCTCGAGCCTATTAATTTTTGTATAATTTTCTAAAGACGAAATATTTTGAAGCTTAAATTAAGAATTAATATTATTCATAGAGGCTTGCAGCTTAGACTCTTCCATGGCTGAACTTGTCAAAGATGTGTATATCATTTCTCCTACTTGCTTGTGAAGGTAAATTTGATCAATAATATGAATATGGCTGGTGTCAAATGAGAGCACGTAGGTTTTTTAATCCTCAACACTCTTAGGCACGGTGAATTTTGGTTCCAAAAATGCTAATTGGAACTATCCTCTTTCACTACCTAAGGCATAAAGTAACCTAGTATGAGTTGTGGAAGATTGTTTCTAGAACTTTGCATAAGTAGACGTCTTTAGTGCTTCACTTTTCTTCTTCATCTCCAAGAACCTTGGAAAAATACTCTATTTCCTTTAAGAAGAAGGAGAATATGGAGAATCTATTGTTGTTTCTTGAATCTACTATAGTGAAATTGTAGATATTCTTTAAAGTATGAGTGTAATAGGTTCCTCAAAAGTTTGAACTTTTGAGGATTATTCTTAAACATCTGTGGTTTTTGTCCTCTTTAACACTTTGAATGTTGCCTTTTTTAATTTTGGTTCTACTGGAGATAGACTCTCTCTCAGTATTTTAAACTATTTTCTTGTCATCCTTGGAGATTCATGTGTTATTTGACTGGAAACTAGCTCTTCAACTTCCTACAATGTGTTCTATTCCCATTCTTCTTTGTTGGCATATTTTTCAATATTAGGTTTTGCAATGTTCTCATATGGTGCAAACTTATGACCAACTCTCATTGATGATATTACTCCTAATGGATCGTGTGACCACTTGAATTTAATCTAAAGTTCATTTGATTCAATAAATCATTGACTTATTTTTCTGTAGCTTTGGTGTTGACTCTAAATGGGTCTTCCTATTATTTTATTTTAGATTGAACCTTTTGTTTTCTGGAAACAAAATGAACATCATCCATGTTCATCATCTACCTCAGATATTCAAGTGAAAAAATCATCATGGGGAGGAACACCAATAATTTGTAGGGTGGAAGCTCGTAGCCATAAATCCTGATCTCTGTGAAATCATTGTAAAAATACCTGTCTCCAACTTTAGACTGCTCACTCAAATGAAAATTCCTTTTGATCTCTATTGAAACTCTAGGAACTACATCACTATTTAACAAACACATTTCATATACAAAAATAGATCGACAAAATCACTATAAAAATTCTTTAGAAGTTTCCTCATTAATGAGGTCCAATGAATCACTGACTATGGTTTGCCTTTAGCATCTAATTTCTTCAAAGGAAACTTGAATACTTCTATTTGATGATATGATAATAAGTAAATAAAAACTAATTGGAACTTAAATGAACCTTCAACACTAAACTTTAAAAATTAATCATGAATTGCACTGGACAAAAACTGAATGTAATTGAACAAGATTGATGGTTTTTTGCCAGAAGAAAACACTGACGAAAAACCCAAAATAACTTCATCTAACCATTGATCATTGGGATATCCTAATAAACAATATAATAGTGAAATGACCTGCCTACACTTCTCAGGGAACATTGTAGAGGGATAAGGTGGGTTTGTTCTGGGTAATTCTAAGTTTTTGGTACAAATGACTCAAAGAAATGCGCTCTTTGTGAAAAAAAACTTTAGGTAAATCCCCATTAAACAATCAATGGAAAAATGGTGAAGGGAGTCTTAATAATTCAATTAGAGGTCTTGGAATATTGACTCAAAGGATATTATAAACAAGGTTTCATTATTCTGAGCAATAAAAACTCTCTGACTAGAAGGATATTGGACTCCACACCAAGTGATAAATTCAGGGAAATTATATGTCCGAGGAAAACAAAATTGGGGTAATAATGATTACCAGAAGGAAAATCCATCACTAGCACCTTGATACTTCTAAAAATACCAATTGTGAAGTTTGTACAAGTCGAATTCACAATTGGTCTCCATGATTTTGAAATGGGTATCAATCATAGGCAATTCATCTAAATTAACTATAGGGGGTAACATAGGATTGTCTACAAATATCTTATATTTTCCTTTGTGGCTAGACATTGGGGAAAATAGAATTGTTGAGGACAATTGGATAATTACCCGAAAATATGGATGATTGGGAGCCGGAAATTTCCAAAACTCACTTGCAGTGTCATGCTAGAAGCTCTAGTTGTAGGAAAAAATGATGAAAAAATGCATTTTGGATAAGAGAGAAAATTTTATTTCACAGGGTCTTAAATAGATCGCTATTGGGTATGATATTAAGGCACTCCTAGATGTTAAGTCACCATTTCAATTCCCCACCCTATTTTGGTGTCACTCTTGGACATGACCATGATGTAGCATCACCACTACCAAACTTAAAATAAATAAATGAATGAATATATATAAGTACATACTTATATGAAAATGTTATATAACCTAAATACCTATGTTAAATTTAAGTTTCCAAATATCAACATCATATAACATAGCAATGTCATGAAACAAATTTGATTGCTTGGATACATTTGCGATAAAATATTAATAGAAAAATAAGGGAATATGCTAAGATATAAATTTTCTAATGAAACCTAACAATTATGGAAAACTGTATATGTTAACTTTAATTATTTTTGCAGTATTTATTGCCCATGGGGCAAGTCCATTGTGATTGTCGTATTATGAACTATTATGTAAATTGTGATGTACAAGTTTCAAATCCCCCCCAAGGGTATGTACCCCCCAAAAAAAAGTATATTTATTTATATATCATTATTATTGATTGTAGTGTTGGTGGCACTTTCAAAGTTAGTCTAAACAATGGTTATAGTTTCTACATAGGTTGTTTTATAAAATGACTATAATTTCTACCTAGGTTAGGGAATCTATTTAAGCCATCAAAATGGCATCACTCAATTGATATTGGAAGAGGTCAAAGATAAAAAAACTAGTGTTACCATCAAGCTAATCAATCAAGATCGCATCACTTGACTACTAAAAAGATTAGAGATCAAGGATCAAGATTATTGGTAGTGATCATTAACTTAATCAATCAATTTCACATCACTTGACTAGTAACATCAATGTATCCATATATACAAAAAAAAAATCACATAATTACATATGCATGAAAAAATATTAATTTAAAACAAGAATTCTTTCATATCCTCAATCTCATCTATATTCAATAGTGAACCTTCATTCTGATGTTGCTTATAACATAGTATTAGAGCATCCATTTCATTTTTTCTTGAGCCCATCTAGGTCGAAGGTTGAACCATGCTCTAATAACACTTTGTAACATAGACAGTGCCTTAATACTCAATTGAGGTTATGGGGCGTATTTTGTTTCTTCTTCACAAGCTTAAAAATAATCTCTAATACCACTTGTAGCATACCCAATTCCTTAATGGTCGATTAAGCATAAAAGGCATCCTTTCTTTTTCTTCTTCACTAGCTTAACAATAATTTATAATACAACTTTGTAACACACCCAAACCCTTAAATCTTCATTAAGGTTGTGGGGCATCATATTTCCTACAAATAATTTTATCAAAACGTTCCCACACATTGTGCGACAACCATTCATAGAACCACAACTTTTGTTGGGGAATGTCATCAAACAATTTATGTGCACCATTTATTTGTCTCAAAACCTAATATTCCACAAATTATATCTAGAAAATCATATAGGACCAAAATATGAAATTTCTACCATATGTACGGTCGAGAATCTCTCAGAATGAAAATTATGGAAACAATTCCAAGATGACTTGTTTTGAGGTCTAATTTCAAGAGCATTCGAGAGACCCAGCTTATTCAAATAAAATCTCCAAAAATATATATAATTAATATAAAAAATATTTATTAGCCTTTCATTTGGATTTCTCCCAAGTATATTCCAAGTTTCAACTTTTGAAACCACCCAAAAAAAATTTGTAGTGAAAATTCCAAACTAACCTTATTTCAATAGAGTTAACAAAGCCTGGTTTCCTTAGAGAATATATATAAAGATATATCCAATAAATATCTAAAAATTGAAACCAATTTTTCTTCACTATGGTCCATGTTTCATCATCTAGAAGCTGTCAGAAGAAAATTTATGGCAAAAATTCGAAGATGCCCTACTTGAAGAAAAATTCTACAAGTTTGACTTCCTTAGATCGTATATCAAAAAATATATCGAACCAATATATAAAAATTGAATGATATGATTGGAAATATTTCCCCTCACTATGGTCTAAGCTTCAGCCTTTGGAACCTCCCAAAACAAAAGGTATAGTGAAAATTCTCATAGGACCTACCTACTCCATAAATCACATTTTGGGCCTCCACCTCTGAACTCCATGAAATCAAGTATATCTTGTAGAGGAAATTAAAGAAAATTATGCAGGTAGTTAATATTAAAACATTTCAATTAACAAGGAAGGCATGCAATTAACTAAAATTATCATGAATTTCCCAAGCATCCCAATTCATTTAAATTGCACAGTCAAGTGAATTCAAGCCCACTGTTCTAGAATTTACTACCATAACTAGCACACTGATCATAAAAAAAATAATATAACAAGAAAAATAATTCTTTCATATCACTAAATCATGCATACAAGAAATATCTATAACATAGAAATAAACATGTATCTATTGCAACAAAAAAATACTAGAACTAAATTAGGGTTAGACATATTCCACCCCGCATTAGGCTCAGTTATGATGGAAGTCTTCTCATAGTTGGCCAACCCTATTCTAGATATTCATACCTTTGGGGGAAACTAAACTCGGGGATTTATCACAAATCGTTCATGCCATAATTAAATAAAAAGTGAAGGATACTCTCCTTCTCAAACAAGAAAATGTAATCTTTATCACATAGGTAACCACTCACAACTCTTAACCAATTAGAAGTTCTAAGCCTCTTTGTGTCCTTCCACCTTTTCTCTTGCCAAATTAAATTTTTGAGTGAGACAGTATAAGAGAAAATATAAGGAGAAGCTAACAGCCAAGAACCCCTTTATGGTTACTCCTCCTTGTTTTCATAATCATACCATGATGTTTCATCTGCATAATATATGGCTAGAATATTCTTGGGAATACCAACCATCACATACCTGGAAAATAATATTTATTCATGGAACCTAGGATTTCTCCGACCTCCCTTTGCATACTTTCCTTAGTAGTCAAAGGATTGTGGAGACTCACTAATGTGAATATGCATGTTCTTACCTCTTTTCATATTTCATTTACCCATTCATATCTTAAATTATTATATTAAATGAAAAAAAATCAAGAAAGGGTTTTAGATATAAATCTAACTCTTATTGCACTTTTCCAACAATGGAACTTGGATGTTGGTTAAATTATTTTGCATAAATCATGACATTAAAATATAAACCAGGCAGTCCATATACTTAGGATCATAATACTATATAAGAATAATTAGACTTAGATTTACCTCACTTTCACTTAGTGTTTAAAGGATGAAATTCCTTATACTATATAATAAAGAAATATGAATTTGACACTATTATTATTTAAATAATGATCCAATTGGAAAATGAGATGTATAATAAATATCATATCAGAAATAAAATGAAAATTGATTCACTATATTAGGAAAGTTCGAACTCTAAATTGTAATATTAAAGCAAACTTGTGATTAATTAATTCAACAAGAAAGGAACTAATGCTATTTTCTCTACACTACAAAAGCTTACACAAGCAAGAAAACATAGTGTGAGAATTTCAATCTTGAGGAAGGCCTAAACACCAATGCTCCTTTCACTTATGTAGGTTTTAACTAAAGAAAAAATTCTAGTCACACAAGCATGAAATGAAAAGCTACTCTACAACAAGAAAAACATAATTTAGCCAAGTTTAATTGGTTGATGAGGCATACATTACGGTCCATTTTGTTAGGAACTCTAGTTATAGTGTTTACCTCTCTCCTTTAGGTGGCTTAAAGACTTGGAACAATACTTGTTAGGCTCCTCAACCTTTTACTTAATCAACAAAATTAAACTTTATTTTTGAAAGCAATACCACTTCTATTTAAAGGGATCTAAGGTTCATCAAAACTAGAGCAATTAAAATACCATCAAAGAAATAGTAAACATAGTAGGAAATGGAAATTGAAGTATATAGAATAATAAAAAAAAAGACATAAATGATAAATATAAGAATTTATCATCTTGCATATATAAATCTGAAAAATAAAATTAAACCATAAGAGTATTTATGAGAAAAAAATAGGTACAACAATCCACAATATGCACAAGAAAAAGAATGATGCATAGGTTGAGGAATCAGGGCCCTCCAAGCCTCAATTTGTACACTAAAGAACTCTATCATTCATGGAAACTCAAGTTTGTTACATTTATTTATAAAAGGAATCCTTGTACAAAGATTTAATGAAAATTACTTCTAAATATGATGAACAAAATGGAATTTAAAACTTAATTGTACTTGACCCCCTCAAGTTTCACTTGTTTGTTCATTTGTACAATACAAAACAAAACAAAGATGCTGATGAATATAAAACTAGCCAACTATTTCCTATTTTTAATCATCCATATAGATGATATTTGACTTATCAAGTAGCCAAAATCATGCAAAATTATGAGATCAAAAAATCTGGGAAGATTTTCTAGCTTGACAATGTATTTTTCTCTTTGGTGGCCATGTTGATTGTGCGTTGACTAGACCCTACAAATGAAATTTCATGGTAGCAATAGGAAATGATACATCTAGGGAAAAAAAATAACAAAACTCATGTTTTCATTATATTATCTTGACTAAGGAGAAATCACCCCAACACATATTTTCTTGTAAAACTTGGTAAAAACAATTTAGAAATGCATAAAAAATTGTCAAAATTCGAAAATTAAAGGAAAATGATAAAAATAATTTTTGATTAGTGTTATTTGTCAAAATGGAAACAAAATATGGTAAAATTTTCCCATGATAAGTTTACTTTGATCGGAATAATGTTTATTATGATGCCTATTTTTCACCAAAAACTAAGACCAACATTTAAAAAAATTTATTATGATTAGTTTATTATTCTAAATTTGGCTTTGATGCCAACTCTTACATATATTATGAGAAGAGAAACTTTGTAGCTAACCAATGTGAAGCTAATGAGTTGTAAAAAAAAAAATTTATTTTAATGAAAGGTGTGAGATTATCTACAAATTGAGTGTGTTATATCATTTCCAATATAGTTTTCATATAGTTGGAACCCGAAAACAAGGTCCACTATGAAGTACTAGACTAGGAAATTTATTTTCTTGTATTTACTTTCTTTACTAACATTTATCTTTTTCATCATAGTGATAAATTCATGATTTTCTTAATTCATTTAGATTTTTTCTCTTCTTTTGAGTGTGGATTCTAGAGCAAAGTACAATATGTAGATTTCACTTATTCAAGTAATAGTCCTAATGAGGAACATATATGTTATATGTGGATTATAATTGTCAATTTTATTCTTGTATTAATTAGTTAATTGTATTGTATTTTAATTATACGTTATTTCACTTTCATTAAAGTAGGGTAAATATTGGTTATAAAGTTATTTTTAATTTTATGAATGTCTAAATAGGATAGGTTTTCTATTAGAGTAGAACTTAATATTTAACATAATAAACCTCTTAAGTGCACTAATTTGAAGTATCTACATCATGAAAAAACAGTTGACATGGTCATGTAGGAAAACTTGGTCAATAAGATTAAATGTGGAAGTGTTCTTCATTGCATCCTTGAAAGAGAAACATCCAAGCCCGTAGGGTATCTACTTAACTCCTCCTACTACACAAAGATATAGAACTCTAAATAGCATTGAATCCATGTCATTCTTGTAATTTAAAATGAAATAATGATCATCCACTTACTTACCAACATGTAGAAGTTGTTACTAGGACACCAAGGTATCCATTTTTTTCTGCGCTTTTTACTTAATGGATGCAATACATGCTGGTAATTGAACCTTTAATGTGATAGTTTCTCTTTCATATAACCTCACCAATATTTTATTAATCTCCACACAATCATGCTCATCTTTTTCATAGCGTAATGTTAAGGAGAATCATCAACCACTTAAAATATACTTCTCAAATTAAGCCTATCCCAATAATGCTATAGCTAGTAGAAATATCAAATACGTCATACACAAGCATTTCATCAAACACTTATCATCCAAGCGTTTCATTAAACACTTGGAATGCCTCCATGTGTCTAAAAACATTATCCACATACTCACTAAAAGAACCAACCATAATAATTGTAACAACCTTGGTGAAAAGTTCATCTAATAAAATTTAACAAAGGAAAAATACGACCACAGGTAAGCGACATGTATTGCAAGTTGAATGTTGGGAAAAATTACCCTAGTGGGCATTACTGGATCTGTGTTCTTGGCTAAGGAAATTGGAAAAGGCCAAGGCAAATGAATTGAAAGGAAAAAAGGAATTTTGGCACATTTATTTATGAAAATAAAGGAAATTAGGAGAAAAGTAAGGTGAAAGGTCACAGGTTGCATGTGAGGAGGAAATTGAAGGAAAATAGCGGAAAATGGAGGTAATAGAGGCCTCATCAATAAAAAGGTTTATGAGGATTAGTTGGCAAGCTTCTTAGTCAGTTCAACCCTTTGTAATTTCAAGTTTGGAACTCTCTCATTATTATCTCTCTCTCTCTCACTCTTGGTCACATAGAGTTTTCTTAGAGCACTGTAGTTTAGGATCAAGGAAGGAAAAGAAAGCAAAGGGAAAGGAAGGAAAGCAATGATCAAGGAAGAAGAACAAGAAGAGGTAGATTCAGCTGGAATTTTTGTAGGTAACCTTTTGCATGTGTGATTTCCTAGCTAGTTTGGACATGCATGGCTATGCATGTTCGTGTATGGTTCTGTTGATGCCCCGAAAATCGTTGTATCAACATTGGGGGATAACCACATGGTCCAGACCTTAATACAGCTCCTTTTCCATTTGGAATGGTGGCTCCGACTGGGGATAATGGGACCAGTTTCCCAGTAATGAATAAAAGGGGTGGATGAATGATTAATTATCTAATCTAACGATAGGCGAATAATTTAATCTATCAGCAAAATAAAAGAACTACTACTAATCTCGGGAACTATTGTACTTTGAAATGTAGCGCTTGATGATCTATGTTTCTTGACAGGCATATAGATGACTCTATCTAATAAACATGGACATTTATTCATTCAAGGATTACTTTGTTTAAATAGATAAACAAAGTGATTAACACAATATTGCTACAATTATCATTTATATTATCGATACATATATGATCAAAAGGAAAGCATACTGTAAACATACAATAGTGGAAGGAATAAAGAATGTTGTTTAAAACACATATACATATATCCGATAATAGTAAAAGCGATCAAATGAAAATTCATATAAAAAGAATGGACTCAGACATAGATAATAGTACCATATGAGCTGCTAATCACTCCCAATATCAATCGCTATTTGAAATTCTTCTTCAGACTCAGAAATACTTTCAAACAAAGACAGTAGTGCACATTCGCATAAAAGCTTCTTTGTCAAAATCAGAATGATTGGTCCAGTTTTATAAAAGAATACGCCTGAAGTACAGTAGTGCAACTTCAGGCTTTAAGTCATATACAAAACTTACGACCCTTTCCAAATACATGAAAGGGTCTATAAATACTTAATTAAACTAACTACCTATGAAACTGAAACCCTACTTAATTGGTATCAATTGATTATGAATATCTCTTTCACAGCAATTTGGCAGTCGGCGGCATGAATCATCATTTAGGCTATTTGCCTTTAAACCCGAGCTGGCATATTGCAAGCATTGGCTCCACTTCGAGTGGTCTGTTGAGGTGAGAATTGAGTTGGGCAGCATAGGTGGCATCCTGTATATCGGGAATGATATACCCGATTGCATCTATAAGGCATTTAAGGGCGGCTCTCTGGTTGTATGGTTTGACTAAGAAGAACCAATAGGTGTCCCATGTCAAACTGTTAATTCCTGCGATTAATCTCCCATTTTTCTCTAGTTCCGGATAACATGACTGCTCCAATGTTTTCGCCGCTGTCAATTTACCCGATGAATCATGCTTGTGTTTTGGCGGATTTTGCCTCCAATCCCGAATGGGTTCGGATTCAATTTCGTTCTCATCTCGGAATTTCTCCAGAAATGCCTTGTTGTACTTCTTCTCTGGTACAGGCAAATGATACATTTGCCTTAAATCATTAGATTGAAATGAACCGAAGATTCTCCCATCTTTGGTGCAAAAGGTTATGTCTGTGATTGGGATTTCCTCAATTTCCCACCTCACTACATCCATATATGGGAGAATTTGTTCCCGAGCTGCTATCCGATGAAGGAAAGAGTCAGCTAAATCCTTTAGAGTAGCATCAGATTTTCGAGTGGTATCTACTGTGGCTTGTACTACTGTCACCTCGGGTTCTTCGGCTTCAATCAAATTATAGGTACTTTGCCAAGTAGTTTTGCCGAGTCCTAGACATGTAGTGTCGAATATCAATCCTTTTCTTTTAGTTCCTGGATCAACGATGAGTTGTCCTGTAGCTGGCGAAGCGGAAGCGATTGCAGTTTTCTTAGACTTCTTCCCCATTCTGCATGAATCTATTGCTTCGGAAGAGTTCTGCACATGAGTGAAAATGAACGTAATACAAAGAATTGGTAGCGCAAACCAAATATGAGCAAGATATATTGATCAATGCACGGTGAAGGATTAACTTAAAGTGGCCGCGGATACAATATGTGAAAAGATTTTTAGACTTACTATTTCATTAAATGGCCATTAAAACCTGCCAATCCTTTAAATGCCCATCATATCATTTATTTGCCGAATGATTTGTTTAAGCGTTCCTTGGATGTTTTGGCGGTTGAGCGCAGGTGAATCGCTATTGGGAAGATAAGGCCTTTAATACGAATTAATCGTAATATCCCTGCTTTAACAATTCTTTGAAATTCGCGCTTTTGGCTTTATCGCAATCGGCCGTCGGGGAAAACTTAAATCGTTATATTGGTTCCTTTTGGAATCCCCGATTGCCGATAGCAAAATCGCATCGCATCAGGAGTATTAACTGAGCAGTTTGAAAAGCATGCATGGTACATCCCCGATCGCCGAAAGCGATATCGCATCGCATCGGAGCGAAAGGGACTTTATCACATCGCATCGGAGCGAAAGGGACTTTATCGCATCGCATCGGAGCGAAAGGGACGCTTGTTATGATAACTCGTTATTGCCGATATCCGATAGCCTTTTGCGTGTTGTCGCGTCGGGGAAAACCAATGGGTCTTTAAGTTATGCCTCCTTTGTCATTGCGACATGTGATCTTGCGATCGCTTTATCGCAATGATAAAAGATTAATCATTTATATATTATAAGACCAAATAATTGGTTTATCAAAAAGGTTTTGTAATGTTTTCATTTTATTTTCGGACCTTTTTGAATAATACTAAGTTGATACCAATTAAAATAAAAAGGGACCCATTTCATATTATAGTTTTGAGAATAAAAATGATATGAAATGGGGGGTTGTTGTAGAGCACAACAATTGGCGATTCACTGGAAGAAGCAGTTATCTCTGAAAAGTACGGAAATACTTAAACTTTTTCAAAATAGAAATCTCATCAAAGGGGAAAATTCTAATATAACTAGGTATATATGCGTTCCAAATAAAATGAAACTATCTTTGCTAATTTCCTCTCTTGTTTAAAATTAGATACATTCTAAGTATTAAATTGGCCTCTATTGGTTGATAATCATAAAACAGAAAACTTTTCCAAATCAGCTGTTAGAATTGACTCCTTTGTCATAGGTAGAGCCTCTGCTGCTAGCAAACGTTCATTGTTTCGACAGGGATACCTTTTAACCATGTTATTGTCCATTGTCCCATTCATTTCAGAGTATGATTAACAGAATGAATTCAAAACATGATTTTCACATTTTGCATTTCTTTTCTATTTTTCTGTTATTTTGTAAGATAAAAAGCCATTGTCCTGGTTTGGTGACCAGCTGAATGACAATTCCATTCACTGGTAGTAATTTAACCGAACAAGCTGGCTCGTGATGAGACCCCTTGTCTTATAATTCTAAGCCATTACCCTGTTTTGGTATGCAGTGTTGGTAATGTCGGTTAAACTATTTCCCTATGATCATGGTAAGTAGGCTTGTAATAAGACCTCTTATCTTTTATATCAAATATTTTAGAATTACACTCTGAGTAATCATAAGCTTTGGTGAGTGGGATGGACAATTTTCTCCTTAAGAGTAAATGGATGACAAGGTAAGAGTTAAAGATGCTGAAGTTAGATTAGTTCCTATTTTGATATTGATAACCCTTTTGTGACCAATTTGAAAACATAAAATGATTTACAATATTTCTAAACTTTGAGAAGCGTTCACAAAACTTGAAGTGTGGTTTCAGAATGCAATTATACCTAGTTTCCTAGAAATTATCCCTTTTGTTTAAGACTTCTATAATTTTAAAAGCAAATATCAACACTACTTCTTTTGAACAACTTTTAAGTACAGCAAAGGTCAATGGAAGATACCTACAAACTTTATTTTCTAATGGTCCTACAAACTACAAAATTCTATTAAACTAAAAAAGGAGAAGGGGTTACCTCCTAAATTGAAGAATTTTTTTAAGATAAGGCCATTAACAGGGAGAGAATCTCTCAAACCTGATAAATCTTGTAATATGAAGGTCGAATGGCCTATCTTCTCACAGATCTGAAATGGCCCAAGCCACATCTTCTGGAACTTGGTGTGTTTTCCCTTATCTTCATGGGCTTTGTCCCATTTCAGAACTAAATCACGGACTTGAAATTGTTTTGAACCGAATGAGGCTGAATCAAAGGATGACTTGATAATTTGCTGATGTTTTGCATGAATAACCTTGGCTTTTTCTCTTTCCTCTTCTAATTTTAGAATTTGGTCATGTCTAAGTTGAATAGAAGAGGAAGGGCTTTCCTCAATAAAATGAACTAGGGCTAGAGAAGGAAGGACAAGATTGGTTGGTAGCACTGCTTCTTTTCCATACACGAGATTGAACGGGTAAGAACCTATGGAAGCCTTCAGCGTTATCCTATCAGTCCATAGTGAAAATATTAAGGATTTGTGCCATTTTTTATGATTCTGTTCGATAGTGCGCTTAATAATTTTAATCAGATTTTTATTTGTCGACTCTGCTAAACCATTACCCTGGGGATAGTAATTAGTAGAATATTTCAATTTAAATCCTCTTTTAATAGCGAAATCAAACATAGCATTGCCTGAGAAGTAAGATGCATTATCAAAAACAAGAGCATTTGGGACACCAAACCTAGTAATGATGAATTGATCTATGAATTCTATAATTGCCTCAGAATTTCTTGTCTTTAAAAGAATTGCTTCAACCCACTTAGTAAAATAATCAGTAGCGGTAAGGATATACTTATGCTGTTTGGAAGAATGTGGAGTAATTTCTCCAATGATGTCCATTCCCCATTGCTCAAATGGTTGTTCAATGTTGATTGTTTGCAAAGGGAAAGCTGGTTTTCTTTGTCTTCCACTAGAAGTTTGACAATTTCGGCATTTCCTTACATATTCATGAGCATCTCTAAACAGAGTGGGCCAATAATATCCAACATGAATGATTTTGTGGGCTGTTGTGTCAGCTCCAAAATGTCCTCCTGCTGGTCCATCATGTAATTCCTGCAAAACCTTTTGTGCTTCAGGTTTTTCTAGGCATCTTAATAAGATTGAATCATAATTTTTCCTAAAAAGCACATCATCAATAATTGTGAATTTTTTTGCTTTTAATCTAATGACCCTTTTGTTTTTGTAAGACAGGTTAGGAGGTGCATATCCATTTTTCAAATAAAAGATTAAGTCAGCATATTGTGATTCAGAATCAGTAATACTTATCTGGTTGATCTCTTCGGTTTGATCTGTATCACTTGATTCTTGAATGTTGGATGCTCCTGCCAATAACCTGCAAAAACCTTGGCCTCTAACAATCTTTGATGGTTTAATTTCTAAGTCATATTCTTTAAGTGTTGTAACCCAATTTGCCCTTTTTTCACCTAATTCCCTTTGGATTAATAGTTGCCTTACTGCAGGGAAAGGAACTATAACTTTTGTATGGGCTTTTAAAAGGAAAGGTCTGTAATGTTTGACAACTTTATATACAGCAAAGGCTTGTTTTTCTACTTCGGAGTAATTCAATTCAGCACCTTGAAGATTTGAACTATAGAATGAAATGGGTGCTTCCAAATTGTGATTGTTAATCTGTGTGAGTACTGCTGCATAAGACAAATCGGATGCGATAGTATACAATGTGAAATGATTAGAAAAATCAGGAGTATTTAAAGCGGGGGCATTGATTATTGATTGTTTGATTAAATCAAATGCTTCCTTTTCTGCTGATCCCCATCTAAAGACTGAATTTTTCTTAATCATAGTTTGAAGTGGCAAAATGATTTGAGAAAAGTTTGGAACGAATCTTTTGACAAAATTGACTTGGCCTAAAAATGACTGCATGGATTTTTTATTATGAGGGAAAGGGATTTCAAAGATTTCCTTAATCTTGTCTGGATCAATATAAATGCCATCTTTAGAAACAATAAAGCCTAAGAGCTTTCCTTGGTCAAGAGCGAAGAAGGATTTTTTAGGGTTAAGTGAAATATCGTACCTTTTGCAGCGTTGAAAGATTTGATTTAAATCATGCAAATGATTGGATTTCTCTTTAGAAAATACAGTAATATCGTCTAAGTAGACAACTACTGTTTTGTTAATCAACCCTTTAAAAGCTATATCCATCGCTCTTTGGAACGTGGCTCCTGCATTAATAAGTCCGAAAGGCATTTTCTGATACGCATACGTTCCCCATTTTGTTCTGAATGTGGTTTTGAGTCGGTCATCAGGATGGACCAAAACTTGGTTATATCCTGAAAAACCGTCTAAAAAGGACATCAACTCAGAGCCTGCCACTGATTGGAGTATCTGCTCCATCGTAGGTAATGGGAAATTATCTTTTAGGCTCGCCTTATTCAAATTTCTAAAATCTATACAAATCCTGATGTCGCCATTTTTCTTTCTGACAGGCACCATATTGGAGACCCAGTTTGAGTGCGGAACGGGAAAAATAATCTTAGCTTTCAAGAGTTTATTGAGTTCTGATTTTATTTGACTCTCTAAGTTCGGATGTATTTTTCTCAACTTCTACTGAATTGGTTTCTGTTCGGGAAGCATTAGAATGGTATGTTGGATGATGGATGTATCATATGTCTTTAAATCGTCATATTTCTAAGCAAAAACATGTTTATTTTTCCGTAACAGTCTAATGAATGCTTCCTTTTCTTCCATGGAAAGTCCCAATCCTAAATTAATATTTTGAGGATTTTGCTCAGTGCCAAGGTTTATCAATTCAAACCTTAAGGTGGAACTTTGGAGCTTTGTATTGGTCAGAGGTTTAAACCTGTCTTTAATATCATAAGGATCCTCAAGCTTCACCACAGGCTTTGGGATTGAATTTTCCTCGTGTTTACCTCTCATTTGAAGGTCATGCTCGTTTTCCTCAATGATTTGATCATCATAGAACTTTTCGGAAGTTAAAATTGTAAAATGTCTTCATCGTGGTTGAATACTCTCCAATTAGTGACATTGTCAGGAATTGATGGCCTAAAAAGTAATTCTACTGAAAATCTATCTGGGCTATAATCTACTGAAGGTGGGAGCTTGGAAGCAACATTGGCTAGCAAGTCGGCTGCTGAATTTTGAGACCTGGGAATGGAAGAAATATTGAATGCCGAAAAGTGGGAGGTGAGTTCCTGTACCAGCGACTGATAATGTTTGATATGGCTAGAAAGACAATGAATTGTATTCCTTACCTGTTTAATAATAATTTTAGAATCTCCAAACACTTTCAAATATTGAACCTTGAGGCCAATCGCTTTATATAGTCCTTGGACTAAGGCTTCATATTCAGCTGTATTATTCGTGCATTCAAACTCTAGCCTACAGGACAACATTGTTTTTTCTCCCTGTGGGCTAACCAAAATACATCCTGCTCTTGAGCCCTCGCTAGACTTAGACCCATCGAAATACAATGACCAAAATAAAGAAGTATTAACAATTTTATTTACAGTTTCCTCAGTATCATTAAAACATCTTGACCTATCTGTTTGTGAATAATTTTCGATCTGAGATGTAGAATTGTTTACTAAGAAAGGAGATGGTTGGGCAGCGAAGTTGCCAAAGAATAACTCAGATGAATAATTCCCCAAAATGTTGTTATTAAATGTTATTGGTTGGTTTTCTTGTTCAAATTCTGTAACTGTATGGGTCATGTGTTTCTCCCGATTGATTTTTATTTGATTTGGATTTCCCTTATAGGGAAGCCACATATGGGACCAATCGGTAGAAATATACCCATGGAGTTTTTCAGACCAATCCCTACTCAAGATCAAACCATAAAATTCAGGTATATCAGCGATTAAGATATCAATTCTTTGAACTACTCTAGGATCAGCTGATAGCCTGATAGTTACCGAGTTGATTTCCCCTAAAACCTGTACTTTAGTCCTATCCAACTGCACAATATGAATAGCAGACTTTTGGGGTTCAATGTTCAGTTTGGAACAAACTGAAGCTGGCATTATGTTAGAGGATGCCCCTGAGTCAATCAAACAGTTGTGCAGGTTTCTATTGTAGATCTCATAGGTTAGAAGGAAAGGTGGAGTATGAGAATTTGATCTATCTCCAATCAGAACTGCATCAGTAGCTTCGACCATACCAGAAGGTGGTTGACCTACATCATTTGCAGCTTTAGCACTGGGAAGGGGTGAAGTAGGAACAACATTTAATTCTTTGAGAAGTAATTTTTGCTGATGTTTCAATTTACTAAGTTCAAACATGGTAATGTTTGCCTTAGTCTTTTTCATGTCATCAACAATATTGTAATCCATTGAATCGGACACTACCAATGTCTTAGATGTTGACGGAATATTTGAGGTTGAAGGTTGGTTTTGTGGAACTGTTACAGGTGGCTTCTTCGGGGGTACCTTTTCCTTTGTTGTAGTAGCACCTGCACTCCTTTTCTTTGAAATTGTCTGAACAGGTTCGGAGGTACTTTTACTCCTAGTAGTGACAGGAAACGCTTCTTCTTCATTTTCTGTATCGGAGTTAGGTAATATAAAATCCCACATTCCATGACATTCAACAACTTCTTCCTCTTCATCAGTTGGTGAGACTGTTTCTTCTTCTCCTTCTTCAAGATCTGAATCTGCATTAGATATAGCATTCGGTGGTTTTGATTCAGTTTTCTTGTAATTCTTAAATGGCCTTTTGGTTGAGGTTTCAGCTACCTGTTTTTTGATTTCAACCATTTCATTTGACATAGTCTTGAGGACCTTTTGTAGCCCCGCCATGTCATATGGATCTTTAGGGGTTTTCTTCTTTGAATCATCTTTAAAACAAACTTTTTTGGTTTTTCTATCTTCAAGAGCAGCTTTCTTCTCTAGAGCATTAATATGTTTCTCCACAGCAAGTGCTTCTTTCATGTTTTCAGCTAAAGTTGGTTTTCCAGCCCTGTCTACAAAAATAGCTATATTGGCAGGTAGGGCAGTTATATACCACTCGCTTTGGATTTGCTCACTTGGTTTGGAGGCCGTTGGGATTTTATTCAAGAGTTTATTGAATCGTGCATTAAATTCTTTAATTGGTTCCCTATGCTCTATCCTAAGGTTGGAGAGATCATTTATTAATGTAGCTAAAGACCTATCATCACCATACTTAGTAAGAAACTGTTCTTGGCAAGTCGTCCAACTGGTAATGGAACCAGAAGACAAGGAAAAATACCAGGATCCTGCCAATCCTTGCAAAGTATAAGGGAAAAGCCTAACGACAACATCTTGCTCCATTACTCCTTTCAAATTAACTGCCAACATGAAGTTATTAATATGTTCCTCAGCTTGTGTTCCATCATCTGGATTAAACTTGGGTAGCCATTTCTCAGGTGCATCAGGTAATGCATGCAATGGAGCAGGCATGTTGACTGCACCAGGCCTGGTCCATGGATCTGCCATTGTAACCACAGTAGTGGATGATATTACTGTTGAACTTCCAGAAGTCTGGGAAGGAGTTGATATTGAGGATTGCGCAGGTTGGGATGTTGAAGTTGCTAATTCCTTATGAACAACAATGTGTGATGAGGGAGTGGATGGTTGACTTCGCACTGGGGAAGGTGAGATGGAGGATGTGGATGAAAGTTCTTCACTGTCAGATCCTTCAGTGTTTTTCTTCGCCTTTTTCCTTTTGGGTAAAGGGAACTCAGTAGGTTCAATATCGAGCTTTCCACTCTGAAGTCTGGTGAGAGGGTGAGATAAATTGAACTGCGAAGTTGCACTGCTTTGAGATACCTCAGATTTCTGTGGTGATATCGAGAAACTTTGAAGTTTATGGATAAGAGACTGAACTTCAGGAGATTCAAGACTTAATTGTTCTGGAGTATGGTGGGTTTGAGCAGTGGTAGTTGATTCCTCTTCTTCTTGTTTGGATACTGGAAGACTAGGATGCAATTGGGAAGAACGAGGTGATGTGGAGGGAGAATTACTCTTAGAATGGTCTGTAGATTTGGGTTTGCTTGCCATTCATAGTTGAGGCCCTCCTTCTAGTGCCAAAAATGTTGATGCCCCGAAAATCGTTGTATCAACATTGGGGGATAACCACCCGGTCTGGACCTTAATACAGCTCCTTTTCCATTTGGAATGGTGTTTCCGACTGGGGATAATGGGACCAGTTTCCCAGTAATGAATAAAAGGGGTGGATGAATGATTGATTATCTAATCTAACGATAGGCGAATAATTTAATCTATCAGCAAAATAAAAGAACTACTACTAATCCTGGGAACTATTGTACTTTGAAATGTAGCGCTTGATGATCTATGTCTATTGACAGGCATATAGATGACTCTATCTAATAAACATGGACATTTATTCATTCAAGGATTACTTTGTTTAAATAGTTAAACAAAGTGATTAACACAATATTGCTACACTTATCATTTATATTATCGATACATATATGATCAAAAGGAAAGCATACTGTAAACATCCAATAGTGGAAGGAATAAAGAATGCTGTTTAAAACACATATACATATATCCGATAATAGCAAAAGTGATCAAATGAAAATTCATATAAAAAGAATGGACTCAGACATAGATAATAGTACCATATGAGCTGCTAATCACTCCCAATATCAATCGCTATTTGAAATTCTTCTTCAGACTCAGAAATACTTTCAAACAAAGACAGTAGTGCACATTCGCATAAAAGCTTCTTTGTCAAAATCAGAATGATTGGTCCAGTTTTATAAAAGAATACGCCTGAAGTACAGTAGTGCAACTTCAGGCTTTAAGTCATATACAAAACTTACGACCCTTTCCAAATACATGAAAGGGTCTATAAATACTTAATTAAACTAACTACCTATGAAACTGAAATCCTACTTAATTGGTATCAATTGATTCTGAATATCTCTTTCACAGCAATCTGGCAGTCGGCGGCATGAATCATCATTTAGGTTGTTTGCCTTTAAACCTGAGCTGGCATATCGCAAGCATTGGCTCCACTTCGGGTGGTCTGTTGAGGCGAGAATTGAGTTGGGCAGCATAGGTGGCATCCTGTATATCGGGAATGATATACCCGATTGCATCTGTAAGGAATTTGAGGGCGGCTCTCTGGCTGTATGGTTTGACTAAGAAGAACCAATAGGTGTCCCATGTCAAACTGTTAATTCCTACGATTAATCTCCCATTTTTCTCTAGTTCAGTATAACATGACTGCTCCAATGTTTTCGCCGCTGTCAATTTACCCGAAGATTCATGCTTGTGTTTTGCCGGATTTTGCCTCCAATCCCGAATGGGTTCGGATTCAATTTCCTTCCCATCTTGGAATTTCTCCAGAAATGCCTTGTTGTACTTCTTCTCTGGTACAGGCAAATGGTACATTTGCGTTAAATCATTAGATTGAAATGAACCGAAGATTCTCCCATCTCTGGTGCAAAAGGTTCTGTCTGTGATTAGGATTTCCTCAATTGCCCACCTCACTACATCCGTATATGGGAGAATTTGTTCCCGAGCTGCTATCCGATGAAGGAAAGAGTCGGCTAAATCCTTTAGAGTAGCATCAGATTTTCGAGTGGTATCTACTGTGGCTTGTACTACTGTCACCTCGGGTTCTTCGGCTTCAATCAAATTATAGGTACTTTGCCAAGTCCTAGACATGTAGTGTCGGATATCAATCCTTTTCTTTTAGTTCCTGGATCAGCGATGAGTTGTCCTGTAGCTGGCGAAGCGGAAGCGATTGCAGTTTTCTTAGACTTCTTCCCCATTCTGCTTGAATCTATTGCTTCAGAAGAGTTCTGCACAGGAGTGAAAATGAACATAATACGGAGAATTGGTAGCGCAAACCAAATATGAGCAAGATATATTGATCAATGCACGGTGAAGGATTAACTTAAAGTGGCCGCGGATACAATCTCTGAAAAGATTTTTAGACTTACTATTTCATTAAATGGCCGTTAAAACCTGCCAATCCTTTAAATGCCCATCATATTGTTTATTGGCCAAATGATTTGTTTAATCGTGCCTTGGATGTTTTGGCGGTTGAGCGCAGGTGAATCGCTATTGGGAAGATAAGGCCTTTAATGCGAATTAATCGTAATATCCCAGCTTTAACAATTCTTTGAAATTCACGCTTTTGGCTTTATCGTAATCGGCTGTCGGGAAAAACTTAAATCGTTATATTGGTTCCTTTTGGAATCCCTGATTGCCGATAGCGAAATTGCATCGCATCGGGAGTATTAACTGAGCAGTTTGAAAAGCATGCATGGCACATCCCCGATTGCCAAAAGCGATATCGCATCGCATCGGAGCGAAAGGGACTTTATCGCATCGCATCGGAGTGAAAGGGACGCTTGTTATGATAACTCGTTATTGCCGATATACGATAGCCTTTTGCGTGTTGTCGCGTCGGGGAAAACCAATGGGTCTTTAAGTTATGCCTCCTTTGTCATTGCGACATGCGATCTGGCGATCGCTTTATCGCAACGATAAAAGATTAATCATTTATATATTATAAGACCAAATAATTGGTTTATCAAAAAGGTTTTGTAATGTTTTCATTTTATTTTCGGACCTTTTTGAATAATACTAAGTTGATACCAATTAAAATAAAAAGGGACCCATTTCATATTATAGTTTTGAGAATAAAAATGATATGAAATGGGGGGGTTGTTGTAGATCACAATAGGTTCTCTTCCTATCGGTGGCATGGTTTTCTAGGTTATGGTAGTGGTTTTCAGTATAGTCTTCCTTTTTCTGGATTCCATGGTATGTTGGGATGTTTATCTTGGAATTTAAGCTTTGGTTTTCCAGATGGATTTTGGAATCCGAGATGGAGGTGGTCTCAAGTTCCATTCCCAAAGTCTTTGGAATCCCTTGACCAATATTGGCATGATACACTGTAAATCCTGAGGGAGATGTCTCATTTTAGGGACTAGTGATCTAAGTTCGGATTGCGTTTAAGCCTGGGAGACAAGGAGATGGAAAATTCCTCAAGGATAGTGATGGATTTTGGATGGCATTCCAAGTTTTGTTCGATTGTGATTGGAGAACCAGTTTTGGTGTGATCACAGTATGATGACGGTGGAGGTGGTTTAACCTCTAGATTCCCTTGGTTATTCTTGGATTGGTTTTTCTATGATATCCCACACTCATGCTTGGAATATGGCACGAGGGTGATTGGCTGAAAGAGATATTTGGTTCATCCATGTCTATGGTCACGTGGTACGTGGAGGTCCCAAATCTAGTTGGATTTTCCGATGATTGATAAAATCTAAGTTCTCTTACTTTTACACTAATTTATATGTGGATTTAATAGTTGTCATATCTCTAATATTTATATGGTTTAATGCTGGTTATAAGCATGGTTATGTCACTAGTTCATGTCATGGTTATTTCATGTATTTACTTGTAACTGTTAAATGGATAGATGCAAGACCTAATTGATGATGTAGTAGATCAATGGAGAAGGAGGTGATCATATGGTTATGTTTCATAAGTTGTTTCAATTGTATATGCTTTTTCTTGTATCCAAGAACTCTAGGTTGCGTTGATGCCAAGTGTTTGACAAAATGTTAGTCTCAGTTGGGGATGCTCAAGCCTAGCCTTGAGGTTGGTTTTCATTGATCAACATTGTTATCATGTCTTTAATGAATTGTGAAGGTTGTAGTAATTTTTGGGCAGAGGTCGACATTCTGGGATAGGAAAGTGGCTTAAATACTAGTGTCACTAGCATAGAATTGGAAATTTTGGTCCATATTCACTAGCAGGCAGGCCTGTGAGAGTGATTTTAGGTTGTTGGTCACTCCCTTTCCCATACGATGAGAGTGACTATGCCTTAAGAGATCCATAACAACAATGGGACCCAAGGACAGGATGTTTGAGTGGCTGAATTGTCTCTAGAGGGTTCTGTTGATGATGTTGGATGATTGTGTGTGTTGTTCCATCAATTCCACTTCCTTAAGGTCACATAGGAGGTCAAATCTAATCATAGTAGTCTCTCATCTCATGTTTACCCCGATTGGCATGGTTACTTTGGGTATACATGGGAAGGGGTGATACAGGTTGGTATCAAAACATGGTTGTGATCTCCTTCAGTGAATGTGTTTGTCATGCATGCATGTTAGTTGCATGTGTGTCACTTACACTTGCATTCCATGTGCTTGTTCATTGCATAATGTTGATCATGGTTGTAGTAAGTTTTTCATGAGACACTTGATGTTGAGTTTGTGGAATGCATCATCAGGAGTATATGACTGGTTACATGATTATATGTCGCTTGATTACATCCTTCTATGTTATCTTACATTCTAGGTTGTTTGATTACATGTATCAATCTTGTAGGTCGGTTACAAGAATCGATTACGTATGCCCAACTACATGTGTTCATGTGTATGTGTAGTTGATTAGGCATTGCTTATGCATGTTGATGGCTCCATGTGGCAATGTGTACAATGGAGTAATGGATTTTGTCATGCATGAGGTCATGGTTTGTGAAGTTGATATGGTCATGCATTGATGTTTGGACTCTAGCTAGAATGATGTGAATATGGTTTGGTACTCATGTGTTATATGTCTATATGCAATTGTCGTGCATGTATGGTCTTGGTTATAGTTATGCATGAATAGTAGGTTAAACATGCCTTGTGAATTCATGGTATGCAATTTAGGTCATTAGGGTGATATTGGTATGTTATGATGCTAATGTGTTGGTTGAGATAGAGCAAGAGATGAAGATCATCATAATGAGGTTGCAACATTGGACTTTTGGGTAAGACCAGATCATCATATAGGTATTGTACGTTTGGCATGCGAGTATGTAAGTCAAGGATTGTTATATGCATTAGGTTTATGTACATGTCTTTTGATGTTATGATTACATTCATGATAGATGTTAGTTGATTAGTGTAGTTATATGCACATGTTTTGGATAGTCAAGAATGATAGTAACCTATAGTTGTATGCATTTCTATTGTTGTTTTACATTAGCTAACCTAATGATTAGGTTATATGTTGTTGATGAGCATGATATATAGCTTATTATTTTTATATGATATTCACTTGATGATTAGGGTTATCTCATTGAGATATTGATGTTGTAATTTGGATTGGCCATATGCATGATGGTTATGTTCATTGCATTGAAGATCTTCATGTTATATGTATTGTGTTAACCTGGCTTGGCCTATGCAAATGGTTATGGTTATGATATTCAGGTATGAGCTAACATATTTGTGATTTGGTGTCGTACTAATCTAGACCGATCAGACATATGTGATTCCTATGCATAAATGATAATTGTTTATGAGTTAGGATGTGAACATGTTAGTTAATGATTGTTATGGATAGCATGATCTTATTTGTGTTAATCTGATGTGTTGAGAAGTTATATCGTGCTAACTAGATTGATTGTGCAGACAAGATAGCCTCCCATGAGATATAATAAGGTACGAGGTTGCTTATGTCATATATTTAGTGCTTAACTATTTTATTATGTCATCTAGTTGATTTATTTAACATGGTATGTTGAAAGTTGGTTGAATGTTTGATGAATTGCATAATATGAGTATGTGATCAAACGATTTTGTTTTAACAGTATTGTACTAACACGTGTATCATGAGACACTTGATATGTACTTGAATATAATAGGTGACAGTTGTAGAATTGTGTCTAAGGACTAGTATGAGTTGACTATGGATTATAATATGATTGTTAGTCTTGGTAAATTTTGATTTAAAATTGTTAGATATGATTGTTTTGATCTTTAGAACATGAAATTGACATGTGTGAGAAAGTTGAAGGGAAACATGCTTTTTATTAGCATGACAAGGTAACAATTGATGTGCTTATATAACTAACATTTGGGTGATGTGATAGTACTAGTAAGCCTCAATTGCAACCAAGTAAAAAGGTAAAAGGAAGGAATTGGACAAGAATTCCTTTGGCTATGTTTGGAAACCCTAATTCCAAACGAATGAGTGCTTTTCATACAAGAAATCATCTTAACCTTGATTTTTCTGACATTCTATGGATACGTGCTAGACTCATGAACATGTACTTGACAGGTACATTAGCTAGAGGTGGATCTATCAAGGGATTGGAGTTCCTTGAGAGGTGGTGTGGATGTGTTCAATTGAAAGCATTTTGCATGACACAACAAGATAAGGTAGACGGTATATTGCTATGTTTATTTATGCACTGACAGTTATGTGTCTATGAGAGTGTGATGCAAGTAATTGCAAGGCAAGAGAAATTGCCATGAAATCTTGAAGGAGGCTCAAGTCAAGATTTTCTTGGGAACCATGGGGATTGAGTCATGGTTTCTATTTTTAGTGTTTTTATTTTGGTCTTTTATGATTGTTGGACTTGATTTGCAATTTTGAGTGTGTCTGGTGCATAGCTATGCCACTTTGTTTGTAGTGTCGTTTTGTTTGCCATGGTTTTCTTCTTATTGTTTCTTGGGTTTCATTTTATGTTTTGAGTCTCGGGAATTGGTCAAGGAAGAGGAAAGTTAATGGAGCTCTAGGAGAGTTGTGTGGTACTCAATAGGTAATGTAAGACTCATATGAAGCTCGATACATGATTAAGCGCAACAGAAGGTAATACTATGAGAATCAGATGGACTGGTTGGGTCCATTTGTGTAGATGGGCGCTGGCAGTATAGTCATGAGGAAGGTAACAAGAAAGGGTGAAGTAAATGGATTTGAGTCATCATATGCCTTGGCTATGTTGGGAACTATTGTTCTCGATATTGCGCATGTGTTGCATGAATAAAGGAAGTTTTCTTAAACCTTGACCTTGATATCTAGTAATTATGTTATGATCATGATTATGTTGATGTTTATATATGTACACATGTATGTATGTATGTTGTTTTCTGACATAATGATGATTATTTTATGATAATGATTATATATGTATGTATTTATGTATGTACCTATGTCACTTTCTTACAGGGTCATCAAGAATCATCCTTGTGGAGGAATGATTGCTTATGCAGGCGAATGACAGGACGAGGTTCCTGGCTATGAGAAATCTAATGGGAAGAGTAGCCATGACAAATATATGAGGTCAGTATCATTTCAATATGAATTTATATTGTATGCTTGTATTATGCATATGCTTATGTTATGGACAGATTATACTGAGGGATACAATAACAGAATGAAAGTAGTGTGGTCTGCGACATGCTAGGACAAGCATGGATAAGACACTGGAAGCAAGGTTGCTTGGTAAATACATTATGGTTTTGGATGTTTGGTACTATTGTTGTGCACATGTTGCATATGTTATGTTATGTGCATGTATTGTTGTGCGGATATTGCATATGTAGTGATAGGTATAAATGATGCCATGTAGATGTTTCATATGTGGTGTTGTGTACAAATGATGTTATGTACATGTTGGATATGCAACTCTATGTACAGGTGGCGTTGTGTGCATGTTGTACATGTGGTGCTATGTACATATGGTGTTGTGTGCATGATTGTACAAGTGTTGTGTGCATGTAGTGTTATGTACATGTTGTATAAGTGGTGCGGTTTGCAGGTAGTGTTGTGTACATGTCATGCATGTGGCATTATGTACATGTGGTGTCGCGTAAATGTCATGTGTGTGGTACTATGTATATGTGGTATTGTGTACATGTTGTACAATGGTGCAGTGTACGTGTGGTGTTGTGTACACATTTTGTAGGTGTTGTTGTGTACATGTGATGTTGTGCACACGTTGTGGAGGTGGTTGTGGTGTACAGGTGGTACTATGTACATGTGTTACATATGGTACTGGTGTAGATGCATGTATTGTATGGTTTTGTATGTCATGTGTCGTTGTATGAGCATGGTTCACACTATTTGTATGTGCACATGGTTGAGGAGAAGACACTAGGTGTTTGTCTAGTGTGGAAACTGATCTAGAGTGTGTATAGAATAAGGACAAAGGTGGAAGCTAAGGATTGATTAAAGGATAAGTATTAGTATTTTATTTCAGTTTTACTATACATATGATTTATGATTCTACTATATTATGATTATATATTATTTATGATTTGGGTTTAGGAAGGTTACATGTGATTTATGATGTTGATCTATGATGGTTCTGTTTTGAGCTAACCAGATGTGATATGTTTATACATGATGTTTTGATCAAATAGTTAGTTTAACTTTTTGTGACAGGAAACAAACATGATTGTAAATGTATGTTATTAACGAATTACTAGTGAGGTATGATTTCATTTTATTTCAATTTATTTGAATCTAATGGAAATTACGTGCTTGGAATAGGAATGCATGAACATGCGCTGTTGGATGGTTGAAATTGACTGCAATAATTTGCAACAATGAAAGGAATTGGAAAATGTAGTAGTATGCTGGTAGAGGACTTCAGGAGTAGGGCCATTATGGGACACTAGTACCCAATAGTTTCCATTGATTTCCATGGGCATGTTATGGCCGGTATGATGGTTTTGAGGAAGGTATATGCCTTGGCTTTGTATCTTCCAGTGTGAGGAAGGCTTGCCAAGGGATGGATTTCCTGGGATAGGGGATGTCAGGTAACTTGGAAGGTCAGTTTCTACATGAAAGGGGTGACTGAATCTCCCGAGGGACTGTGTAGCAAAGAAGGGAAGGTCGCGGATATATTTTTTTGGTCATGAGCATTACTATATGGAATCAGATGCACATTGGGAGTGCGCCTGGGAATAATGAGTCAGTAACTATTCACTGAGAGGAAAAGTGGTGCAGGATTGTAGCGCTCAACATTAGGTGCAGCTTTGACTATGACATTGGATTCTGGACTTCCTATGAAGGAGGTGAATCCTAGTATTACTTTGAGGGTGGAGGTGTGAGCCTCTGGATTCCCTTGTTTTAGATGAAGGCATCGTATCATTTTATTTTTGGTTTAGAAAATGTGCATATGTGTATATGTGGTTATTGTAAATACCATAATGAGCTATGTTATTAAGCTCCAGTAGGTGGTATGCTTTCATGTTGTCATTATGTTTTTCTTTGAGTAGGTATTTCATTGTAAATACTGTTATGAGCTAATTTATAAAGCTCCATGGGTAGTATGTTTACTTTCTAGCAGTTTTTGTTGAGGTCTTTGTGTTGTTTAACACTGCGGACAGTGTTCTCCAGGGGGGGGTTGGTTCTATAACAACCCTAGTGAAAATTTCATGTAATAAACGCTAATAAAGGAAAAATAAGACCACAGGTAAGGGACATATATTCCAAGATGAATGTTGGGCAAAGATATCCTATTGGGCATCACTGGATGTGTGTTCTTGGCTAAGGAAATTGGCAAAGGCTAAGGCAAAGGCATTGAAAGGAAAAAAGGAATTTTGGCACATTTATTTATGAAAACAAAGGAAATTAGGAGAAAATTAAGGTGAAAGGTCATAGGTTGCATCTCAGGAGGAAATTGAAGGATAATATTGGAAAATGGAGAAAATCGAGGCCTCATCAATAAAAAGGCTTATGATGATCAATTGACAAGCTTCTTAGTCAATTCAACCCTTTGTCAATTCAAATTTGTAGCTCTCTCATTATTCTCTCTCTCTCTCTCACACTCTTGGTCACATAGAGTTTTCTTGGAGAACTCTAGTTTTGGATTAAGGAAGGAAAAGCAAGAAAAGGGAAAGGAAGGGAGGTCAAGATCAAGGAAGAAGAGCAAGATGAGGCAGCTTCGGCAGGAATACTTGCAGGTAACCTTTTGCATGTATGACTTCCTAGTTGGTTTGGACATGCATGTCTTTGCATGTCGGTGTATGATTCTCTTGTTTTCAGTGGCATGGTTTTTTGCGTTATGACAGTGGTTTTTAGCCTAGCCTTTCCTTTTTCTGGATTCCATGGTATGTTGGGATATTTATTTCAGTTTTTGAGCTTTGATTTTCTGAATGGATTTCTAAATCCAGGGTAGAGGTGGTATCAAGTTCCATTCCTAAAGGCCTAGGAATCCCTTGACCAGTTTTGGCAGGATACACGGTAAAGCCTGTGGGAGATGTCTCAATTTAGGGCCTAGTGATCCGGGCTTGAATTGTGGTAAATCTTGAGAGACGAGGAGATGGAAAATTCCTCTAGGATAGTGATGGATTCTGGCTGCCATTCCAAGCTATGTTCGGTTGTGATCAGAGCACTAGTTTTGGTATGATCACTATTTGATGAGGGTGGAGATGGTTTAACCTCTGGATTCCCTTGGTTGTTCTTGGATTGGTTGTTTTATGAGATCCCGCATTCATGCTTGGAATATGAACGGGGACGACTGGTTGAAAGAGAGATTTGGTTCAATAATGTCTATGGTCGGGTGGTACGTGGAAGTCGCGAACCTGGTTGGATTTTCCTATGATTAATAAAAGCTAAGCTCTCTTACTTTTCCAGTAATTTATATGTGGATTTAATGGTTGCCATATCTATGATATTTATATGGTTTAATGCTAGTTATAATCATGGTTATGTCATCGGTTCATGTCATGGTTGTTTCATGTATTTACTTGTAGCTATTAAATATATGAATGCAAGAAATAATTGATGATGTAGTAGGTAAATGGAGAAGGAGGTGATCCTTCTGGTTATGTTTCATAAGTCGTTTCAGTCATTTATGCTTTGTCTTGTATCCTAGACCTGTAGGTTGCATTGGTGCCAAGTGTTTGATAGAATGTTAGTCCCAGTTGGGGATGCTCAGGCCTAGTCCTAAGGTTGATTTTAATTTATCAACATTCTTATCATGTCTTTAATGAATTTTGAAGGTTTTAGCAAGTTCTGGGTAGAGGTCGGGATTCTAGGTTAGAAAAGGGGCTTTAATCACTGGGTCGCTGGCACAAAACTGACAATTTTGGTCCACAGTCGTTGGCAAGCAAGCCCGTTAGAGTGACTTTAAGTTGTTGTTCGCTCCCTTGCCAATATAATGAGAGAGACTATGACTTAAGGGATCCATAATAGTAGTGGGACCCATGGACAACCTGTCTGAGTGGCTGACTTGTCTCTTGAGGGTTGTGTTGATGATTTTGGAAGCTTCTGTGTGATGTTTTGTCGATTCCACTTCCTTAAGGTCATATAGGAGGTTGAATCTGATCATAGTAGCCTCTCGTCTCATATTTACCCTGGTTGGCATGGTTACTTTGGGTATACCTGGGAGGGGGTGTTACAATAACTCATTTGGTCTCATATAAAATCTCTAGGATTTAGTCAATATCCCATGATTTATCATACAAAATTAAAATGGACAACTTATCCATCTCCTTAGTGCCACAAGCCTCTAAAATTTATTCAGCTACGTTAGTTCCCATATCTACATTACATGCCTTCCTAGCCAAAATATTGAATGCCATGATCTTGAAACATTAGGTTTCCAAAGAATGTAGTCCTCACTGGGGTTTGCCACAATCGCTGAGTACTTATGTTACAATTTATCTTAATGGACTTAGATAGAGACCAGTGACACATAAGGGTTCCAAAAATTTTATGCTCTCTAGATACCTACTTTAATTTACAAACCAACTATATGTTTTATAAGATGAGCATAATTCTATTTCAATTATCAATTTACCAAATTTTGAACAATAATGAAGCTTTTAATTTCCAAACCATTTTTAAATACAAAACTAATTTTTAATAAAGTCAAAAGTAAAATATATCTAAATTTCATATAGTATAATATATTATAAGTAGAAACATATATAAAAATAATTAATTTAATTAATAAACTAAGTTAAATGAAACAATTTTTTTATTAAAATTTTACTATATAATTTAAATCAAGATTGTCAATTTTTATTGTTTAAGATATATATTTGAATGTATAAATAAATTTAACATACTCAAAATTTCTAAAACAATTATATCAATTAAACAACTTAATTCAACCACATTAAATATAATAAGATAATAAACCACATTAATTAATTAAATCTAAATCTAAAGCCAAAAATTACAAATTAGGATTAATCCGAAAAATTTCTAAAACAATTATATCAATTAAACAACTTAATTCAACCACATTAAATATAATAAGATAATAAACCACATTAATTAATTAAATCTAAATCTAAAGCCAAAAATTACAAATTAGGATTAATCCGAAAAATTTCAATAGTGAGCCCCGAGAAAAATACCTTGCCCCGAAAGTTCCAAATTCCACCTACCACTGAACGGGATAGAGAAAAGGGCGGCCATTAAAATATTTGATGTTGTACCATGTCAATTAATAAATTGAAAAAGAACAACAAACAGCGTTTCAATTAAACGTTTAATCTAAATTGCTGGGAGACATTTATTTCACGTGAATCGAGGAGGATGATTCAACGTCGCTTCCTTATCGCGTAGGCCCCCGACTGAATATCCCGATGACTAGAATTGTGTGTGTAAATTTCTGTTCAGCTTCTCTGCATATTTAAAGTGATTTTCAGAGTTTTATATTTTCCAATATTGGTAATATATTTTAAGGAGTTGTTTTTAAAGTGATTTTATAGATTTATTGTTAAAATCGAGTTTAAAAATTTGAAGTGAAATTTTGATTTGTGTTATTTAAATTGATTTTTTTATTATCTATGGATTCATCACTTTGAAAAATCCATAAGACGCTTTGGTTGTAAACGGGTTATCTATCAAAATTGTGATTTCAATAACTCCTATCAAATTTTAGAGAAATTAGACAAAAAAAACCATCAAAAAAACTTCTAAAAAATCACATTACCATATTTTAAATTCAATCTAAATATATTCTAAATAATCGAAAACATAGTTTTTTATATTCAATTTATTTGATGATATAAAAAATAACTGCAAAATTTAAAAAAATCAGTTTCATTATAAAATTTATAAAAAAATATTTTATTTTAACCATATTAATTTTTTTAAATAAAATAAAATATCTTTTATGGACTTTAAAGATAAACATTTTTATACAGTAACTCTGGTTAATAGGAACTTCTAAACTAAATATTCTTACCACATAAATATAAAAATCATTAAAATATTCTTTTATTTTCTTTTAAATATAATATTATAAATTGTATGATCCTTTCCGCATTAAAATATAAAGTTCTTTATAACTTAATTAAACATCTAATAGAATATTTTGAAAATATAAAAATTAGCATTTACGCAAACTAAGAAAATACGATATCTCGTGTGGTTGCAATATACTCTGAGTCACAAGAAAAGGAAGAAGGAAACAACTCTCAAAGCAAGCAAGGAGAAAGCCCGCCCCAACAAATCAACAGTTATGAGGATTTGAATACCGCAAAAAATAAATCTTCATTTAACAGCAAAGCAGATCTCCTGAACCAAATTTCTCCGACTATAGATCGCGAAGCTAAGACACCAATGTCCCAAGAACCAGAAGAGATGAAGGAGATGCAAGACAAAGGAAGTTGGAAGACCGTAGAGAAAAGAAAGAAAGCTACAACACCAATCTCGCCAAGAAAGACGAGGAGCCAGACAAGTAAAAATTAAGAAAATTGTAGGTCCGATAGACCAATTTGGTCTCAGTGGACGTTAACCATCATCATCATCATCATCATCACTATGCGTGCAAGTTTTCGTTGTTGGATTAAATTACCATTAGTTATATAGTTGGTTTAAATTTTTATTATCAATTTAATATAAATATTAACCTAATCACTTAAATATAATTTGATATAATTATTCATATAATTATTGAATTAAAAATAGTTAATAAATATTGTGAACATTTTCCATAAATTCAATTTTTGCAGTTTTTTAATTTCACTTCTACTTTTACTTTTATTGGATTTGTTATCAGAAAACGAAAACAAAAGCAAAATACTAGTGTTGACATTAAAGGAAAATAAGAGTTAATGGTCCAACAATGTCAAAAAAATCCCAAATAACAAGATACAATCATACATTATCCCAGCTCAAAAGAGCTAACATGTGTTGGATGGTGTAGACTCATGTAGACTCATGTCACAAGATGTGGGTGGACTCATGGAGCAATGAACATGCTTCTCCATATAGGCTAACCATCCCTCCACAATTTGTCTTCTCCTAAATTAGATATTATCCCCTTTACAATGAATCGAATCAATCTCACATTTCCCACTAGTTTCACTGCAAATCATTCACGAAACCAATAATTTCATTGTGATCATCATGGCAGACTCTCCCAAGTTATTCTACCATAAGGGTGACATGCTAGAGAGAGGTCTCAAGAAAGTCGAAGGGTGGAAAGAGCACCACTTTACCTGGAGAGTGAGCTACGTTGGGCTCCAGCTGCTCTCCCATGTCTACATTTTCTGGTGGAGGCACTCCACGCTAGCCAAGAGGCCCCACACACCGGCTAACGCATCCTCGCTGACTATACATAAAGCAATGGCCAATGGTGCTAGCACGACCCACTAAAAACCAAGCTACTCGGTATACTAACTCCAACGTCCAGTGACAAACCCTAGAGTCAGCACTTCGCTAGCCAAGGGTGGGACACTTCATGTTCCACCTCCCTCCTGTAAACCACTAAGAAAATAGCAGAAACCTTGGAGACAAGATCCTCCTCTACAGAGAGGGGTGTTGCAATGACTCTCCAATCTTCGTTCTCCCCATGCGCATAATTGACGAAACCATGACTGAAAAGAACCCTTGGTGTATTTATAGTCCCATGCCCACTGAGGCTAAGGTAGAGATTTAGGGTTTCCACCAAGGTCTAGCAATAAGAATCAAACGCTAGCTAAAACTATGGGACAAGGCTTTTCTCTAGAGACGAGTTGCGCTGTAACACACACAAAGTAGAATAATTTGCTACTTTCACTCCCAAGCCTAGACTATATAGCCACAACCAAGCATACCACCTCTCATCTTTTAAGGATGGCCTCCATTCTTGAGTGTTCTCTCTATGAGGGAGCGCCTTTATTTGCATGTGCCCATATATTAATGCATGTGCCATGTGGATTGTAAGGGTGTGACTCCCTCCATCGTTCAATACTAATGAATTGGCACGCCCATTGGGGAATAAATATTTTGAAATGTTAAACATAATTACTAATTTAATTAGAAAAATTAAATGACTTATAAATGTTTATAGGCATCAATCTATAATAAATATTAAAATTTATCAAAAAAATATGTGCCCATAAAGTCCAATAATTTGGGTGAATACTTCACCCATAACTTAGAGACCATAAGCTTGAAAATTTTCAATTATATGGTCCCTAAAGATGGATGAATTCTTCACCCAAATCAATTAAAATTACAATTTTTTAACAAACAATTTTTTAGAATTTTTGTCTTCAACATGAATTTGAAGTATGAAAATTTACATTTTCAAAAGCATCAAAACACTTGTTACATGATATGCTTCACATTGCTAAAATAAAATAAAAAATAATAAAAATAACTAAATTATAACTTCTTCTTCTTCATTATCATTATCATTATTATTATTATCATTAAACCATTAAAAAAATAATATATAACCAAAAGCCTAGTCTAACTAAGAAACAAAATGACAGTTTTTCTTAACATTTCTTCTAGTCAATTTTTTCAAAGTCCACTATAGATATTTAAGAATCATAAGTTTAAATTGTTTAATTTTAAAGTCAAAGTACCAGCAAGATTTTTAATGTTGTTGAATCTATTTATGCATTCAAAAATTCATTCTAAGAAACACACACACACATATCTATTCAAGAAACATAAGTTAAAGTGCTCCTCTAAGAAACATATGTACATTTCAAAAAACATGGATATGATTCTTAATCATGGTGATTTAGCCTCACTTTACCATGGAGATTCTTAATCTCTAAATATAATTTTTTCCAATGTCATGGACCAATACTATGGTTTATCATACCACTTGTCCAAGAAAATCATAATTCCATATAAAACTTATTTATATGGAATTTTTTTGAATTAATTAATTTAATTAAAAGGCATCCAAGGCTTAGCTTTTTTAGAAATAAATATAAAACTTTGATTTAAGTTTACTAATATAAGTTTTTCTACATTATCAACTTAAATTTCTTATAAATATTATGTTAATAGAATTGAAGTAACCATTTTATAAAAAAATGTTATATTAATGGAATTGAAATAACCATTAATTTAAGTTATAAATTTAGTAAATTTATTAAATTTTATATTAATAAATTTTAGAGAATTTAAATTGAAATTTGATAAACTTATTAATTTTAATATTAATCAATTTTATAAAAATTAAAATTATTTTTAATTTGGTTTTTCAAACATTTATTATACAATTAAATAATTTAATGTTACATTAAAAGCTCAAACATTTTTTATACAATTAAATAATTTAATGTTGCATTAAAAGCAATACTCCCAAAAATGATTTGTAAAATATTTCAATGGGTTTAAAAACAATCAACTATTTTAACTATAACTTGTAACCAATATCACTAGGCATTTAGAGTGGTGCGGTCATGGCTGAAATCAAATTTCTTACCTGTTTTTCCCAACAAAATTAGAATAGTAATAATATTACCAGATTAAGGGTCACTTTTCTTTATTATTAAATATCTATACATATATAAACCGATAATAATAATATTTTCATTATTAATATCCATGTCTATATAAACAATTAATAATAATAAAATAATGTTCACTTTCCTTCCTCATTCAATATATCTTCGTCATTAAATATCCATACAGATATAATCAACTATCATAATAATAAAGTAGTGCTCAGTTTTCTTCCTCGTTCAAGATCCAGATAGATATAAACTGACAACAATTTCCAAATTGTTAGACCACCAGATTCTAAAGCCATTAAAATCTGACGACCCAATTTCCAAGTTGTTAGATATAGACCAGCAGATTCTAAAGCAATCAGAATCGCCCACAACATGCCAATTCGGAATTGGTGTACTGTTCATTGTCCTAAACAAATCAGTTATCCATAACCATTGAGGGGTTCCTCAACATAGTAAGGCCATCTAAAAGGCCAATCAAAACCGTAAAATGCTTATAATGAGTTCTTAAAATAAATTATCGTGACAAACAGGGCAATGGCCCCGAAACAATACAGATAAAAGATTGCATGCAGTACATCCCACAGGATGCACACTGCCACAAATTATTTTCAGAATCCTCCACATTTGGACTTTTGGCTGATCCAGTGTATGTCTTAACCACTTCTGGGTTCATCTTCCCGCACTTTGGTCCTCATTTCCACGCTCTGTCGGCTGTTAGAATTTGTTTCGTCCGCATCGGCGTTTTGTTTCAGCCCGATCTCTGGATCAAGTCGGTCAAGTACTTTCTGTTCTTCATGAATTGGTTGCTTCCGGTATATACAATAGAGCACTATCTGACTTATTCCCAATGGTAGACCAACTATATTTGGACACTGCATTGACCACAACATAGTATGAAACATTAGTTATGATTAGATGAAAAATACAAGAAAATATATGGAAGAGGCTGGTGTATTTTGAGTTTACCGCCAAGATGAGGTCTTTGTTCAAAAGGAAGTAAGTCATCCATAAACAACTGTTAATAAATGCGAACAGGGAGAAATGGATGGGCATAAATTCCACACTCATAGTCCGTATCACCAATTTCTGTTCACGTTCAAGAATGGGGTACTCGTCAAAACAAATATTTGATTCAAATATTAGAACAAAACCTTATAAATTCCAATGCTGAATGTAACAACGCCATGAAATATACTTACAATGATGGAAAGTGGAGAAGCATACATAACCACGGTGACGATCATTCCCGAAGTCCCTACCAGCGTTTTTCTACTCTTGTGATCATGAAGTGCAAGCTGAGAAACTGTTGCGATAGAGGCAAACACCGTGATTACACCCACGAGTATTGTCACCATTGCCAACTGAACAACAAACAATCAATTCAGTATATTCAAGTCAGTCTTCGCTTCAGCTCTTTGCTCGACATATAGCAGTCCTCTGATATGTAGTGATGATTTTTCGGAGAAGCTCTGAGATCATTTATTCAACGTACACACTAAAGCTGATGGAGGCACTGAGAAATATTACTAATGAACTGATAAGAGAACATGAGACTTGAAAACTACCTTGGATTGGCGTGGAGCGAATTTCAGATATATAGTAACGAAAAGAAGCTCGAGAATGATTCCAACGCCATTGACAGTCAATACCAAGACATTTTCGAAGCCATTACTGATCAGGGGTGACCCATACCATGTGTAAAGGAGACAATTTAGCAAAGCTATTGCATAGGGGAAGCCTGAGAAATCCTCTGTCGATCGTTTCTTAATCACTCTCCTAAACGTAATGCTGCATACAAATATTTAGTTAGAATTAAAACTCAATTTACACGGCCACATTAGTTGATCTCATCCGAACTTTTTTCTTAAAAAGATTAATATGCCTTACATCGGGGCTCCATAAAGCAGCAAGGAAGCTGCGTTTCCTGATACATAAAACAATACAAATCGCTCGTGTTTTCAGTCATTGTTCAATGCTTTGACAACAAGGTCAAATCTATGCAAGTGAAGAGCACGATAAACGAACTGAAACTAAAAAACAATTGAAACTATTTTGAATGGTAAAACTTAAAAGGAATGAAAGAGAATAGCAAGCACCTAGAATACCGACCGAAAACTGTACGTAGTCAGCCATGTTTCCTATATCAAAAATCTAAGAAAATGGTACTGTACATAGGAAGCTAAGAGAGCGAGAGAGGAGGATGATGGCATTTCTGTCCTCAATGGTGGGATTCTTGAAGGGTTTTAAGGGCAATTTATAGTCACGAGGCACACATCCTCGCCGCTTCGTCAGCGTGCACATGGGGTAATCAGATGCTGGAGCATCGTGTAAAGCAAGATAACTTGCCTGAGCCTGTTCTGTCGTGAATACGACAGGCTCAGATCTGTGTATCTGCTTTCTGTGTTGCGTGGAGTAATGAGGCATAACTCGTCTCATCTTTATTCTAAACAAATGAAAGAAAAAACGACATGACCACGCGGCCCAAACCTAAAATCATAGGGTTTCGTACTCTACTCCCCACTAAGATATGTCTATCATCCATTCCGAACACAAGAATCTCCAAATCTGATTCTCTGCCAACTGGATCGAATATTTTGCTGACGGTAAATGATTAACGGTGCCCGTGAGCATTTGAATAATATAAACGGCATTATATCGGCTGGTTGACAGATTTTCCTAACTGACGAAAGCCAAATGAAGGGCCCTGGAAACTGTGAAAGGCTGCTGTGTGGTGTGCAGCTGTAAGGGAAATAAGAAAGGTGATAGTGGAGTAGAGGCTATGCAGTTGCACCATAGAAAAGTAGAGATAGAGTGGGACTGCGCACGGAAAGACTTTGTACAGCTGAGATTATGACGTGGGAAATGTCTTTGGCGAATTCCAGAACATTGTTGCCCCTGATCCATGATGGCAAGGGCTAACCAGCCATATATTGTGTCATAAATGCCCTTGCCAGCTATGTATGTGGTGCAAACTTGGGATGGCATACATAAACACTCCGGCGGGCGACCTCGCGTTTCCGGTGACATATCCGGGACCCACCAACGAGGGCCCGCCCGCCCCGTCCCTCCGTTCCCGCTATCCACGTCAGCGCACGGGATCCATTTTCAAATGAAACTCTTCCCTCGCGCCCATTTCATTAAAATTGATTTTCGAACGCCGATGGCTCTGCAACCTGCTCTGCGCATCCGTTGCTAACAACCGCTGCATCCTGCTTCGCATGTCCTCTGCTACTTGCTCTACGACTGCTCTGCGATCACAGGTATTTCTCTGCAATCTAAAATTCCATAAGACTTTGGACATTTGACAAGTCTGCTATTTGTCTGCTGCGAAATCTGGCACTTATTCCGCCTTTCATCTTCTATTCAATCATTTCTACACTTATTCAACGGTGGGTTCTTCTTAGGATTTGGGAGTGAAGTGGGCAGAATGAGATGGGTTGAAACCCATAAACAAACGCCATGGCTTCATCAACGCCGTGCCTTCATTTTCGGGCACCCCCTGATTAGTTCACTGTTATATGAAAATTGTTTTACCATCTGACATGCTCAGCACAGATAATTTTAGATACGAGAATGCATTAGAAACAACATTTAAATTTTGCATCTAAACATTTTCTTGCCTCTGCAACCTCGTTTTCTCCCTCTGAGCGCGCTTAAAATTTCGAAGTTGAATATCTAAAGGTTCTCGGTGATCCGAAAATTCATTACTCTAGTTTAGCAGGCGTGATTAAAGATTTCTCCAGGTTTTAAATCGATACCAGTAGTTATTTAAGATTTTCTCGATATCAGGAGCTGTTGCAATCAAGAAAGACTGCTGAAGGAGATAAAATTCATAGGCATGGATTTTAACCAAAACACCAAGCTGGAGAACACCGGAGTGCTTGGAACCCATAACCTTTTATTTGTAGATATAAATTGTTAACAAAAATATCAGAACAGGGTATCCTGCAGAAACCCACCTTATTCCCTATTCATTCATGTATATGGAATTATCACAATCAATAAAGATAGCTTGGTATTAAGTTTAGATAATGAGCACAGAAGACTTTCCACCTGTTAATGTTGTAAACAGTCGATACAACCACGTCAACGGATAACTTTGTAAACACAGATACAGCCACATCAATAGATGGGCCTGAAGGCACATAATTTTCAGTCGGATAAGCCAAATGCATCTAGTCATTTATAAAAATGGTTCAAGAAACAAGGTCCAAGTAAACAAATAGATGCTCACTTTCTTTCTTTTTGCTTGATGCTTTTTTAGATGCTTCTCATTCTGCTGCTGCCTTCTTTTCGTCCTCGGTCTCCTCACCAAAGAGGTCCAAGTCATCATCATCTTCCTCATCTTTAGGAGGAGACTGACAACAAGTCATTAAATTCTCAGTACATGACCATGAAATAAGATGTAAATTTTCTAGATCATAAAGTCAAATGTGCCACTATAATCCTAAATAACTCATGATAGGTTATAAGTGTAATCTAAATAATTGTCAATGAGAAGTTAGAAATAAGTAGGTCTAACAGAACCAAAGTTTCATTCTTTGTGTTAACTAAAAAATAACAAAAATTATTTACAACTAATAAACAGATATTCATTTATGGATTAGCATAGAACATAAAAAATAAGATTGTGAAGTAGCCAAAGACCTCCCAAAATCAAAACAGAGAATAGAATTCATAGTTTGATACTGTAGGTCCTGGTCTACAAGGGCCTGGACGTGCCTTTTATTGATGGATTATATAGTACTAAACACATTAATCCCAGTAAGAAATTTATAATTCAACTTAAAAGTATTTTTATCAGATCATTACCAGCCTGAAATGCTTGCACTTTCATGTCAATGTGGATGCAGAATGGATACAGAGAAAAGAGAGAAAAAGCAGGTTAAGGGGCATGAAGTTGTAGCTCAAACAGCTTTAAATTTCCTACTAACTTCTAAGGACACAGCTGCCATCAATATCAACTTTTCAAAAACACACCTTCATCGAGAGGGTTTCCAGATCCATCACTGTACGATGTAAGGAATTGTTTGGTGGAATACCATCCTAGTAAACAACCTTCCATCCAGCCATTAACGTGGCTTGGATAATTTTTACATGAACAAAACCAACTTTAATAAACTATAAAATTAAAATAAAAGAAGGAAACAATTTAAAAAAAAAACATTTGAAGGACAACTCTCCAACCTGCAATTGCAGCTGGCCAAATAGCTTCTCTAATATTTTACATTTCAAAACTAGTTCAGTAATTTGAAGGAAATTTGCCCATTGTTGCTGTAAACAGTTTCAGGAAATTGGCCCATCCCTGAGCTAAGTAGTTTCACAAAGATGAGATTTGGGCCACTCTACCCAGAAGGAATATCTATAATAAAGCTATCCCCATTGCTAAGTTTTCCTCTCTAAAAGCCAGTTACATTACCTTGAGTGAGGTTTTGTAATTTATAGATATAGAGGTGTTTTTCTGCAGTGAGGCTAAGAATATATCCCAAATCATGGAAGAAGCTCTTTCTTCACTCTTTCTCACAGAGAGGGAAGAAAAATGACAAGGGTGAGAATACCAGAGTCAAATGAATTTGGTAAAAGCAACGATTTCTAAAGAGAATCCACTGGAAGACGGAAAAGGGCTATGAGAAATCTAAAAGAAAATCTTAATTAGTGCTGGCATTCCCAGAATATAATGAAAACGTTATAAACAATAAATATAGTTCCAGTTACCTTTGCTTAAAGGAATAGAATGTTAGAAAGTTAAATAGGACACGCCTACAAGCCTTCTCTTGCATGTAATATGTGTATCTTCTAAATAAGAAATTTTCAATTTTACCAAAAACAAGTGTGTTTTCATTTAAAAAGATAATAAATCTCACTAAGCAAATCCAAATTCTGACTGTTAACATCTGTATATCGTAAGAAAACAATACCTCGAAGCCAGTAGGGCACTGATATGGTTGTACCACCGAGACACATTAGGAAAGTTAGGTGTAGGTGTCTCTGACACTTGCTGATGCTGAGGATGTGCATCCTCTAAGTCTTATCACTGATATGGTATTTTCTGTTATTTTTCAAGGATGTGCATTCAGACTTGAGGTAGCATAAAAATAATCAATTTCAATCAGGATATTTTGTCATGTTAAAGTATTCTAACATGAATCTATTTTGTTGTTGTCACTATGCAGTGCTTCTAAGCCCACGGAATGGTGGAAAAGTGGACACTATGCATTGAAGTATCATGCCGCCCCAATCCGGGTCCAGCATCTTTAAAAATTGTCCTTCACAATGGGCAAAAAATCATGTGATTTATAGAATATGGGAAGTGCAGGGAAAGACAACCAATAACGAAGCATACTACATTACACTTGTTGCAGGTTTAAAAGAGGCAAAACACAATGGGGTGAATAACATAACAGTGCTGACAAACTCAGAATTAATCTGTAATCACATGGAAGGCATCTACAATGTTCGCGCAGACAATTTGAGGCCCCTCTACAGAGAGGCAAAAATCTGGAGTGCTCGATTTAATTCTTTTTCGATAAAGCACGTTGCAGAGATCCATAAAATCTCTACTCATCTAATGGTTGGAGCAATCTCAAGTGTAGATGCAGGTGCCAGAGATGATTCAGGATCATCGTTCATTCCACTGGCAAACATTGATCAGCATCAATATAGGTCTCGACTATGTGTATACACCATGGTTGTCATTTTTATTGGGATTCTCATACCGTGGTTCTTTCAGTAAAGTACTCGTTAATGTACTTTTTTTTGGTTTTGTAATATCATTCACCTTGGATGTCCAATCATGTTATAACTGAATTCATGTGTCCAATTATGTACATTATATTTGAGGTGAACTAATTATTCTTAACCTACTGGTGATTCTGAAGGCCATCCACAAGTTGGCAAATGTGTGGATCATTGCTTTCAGTGCATATGAATATGTGAATGTTTGATTGGTTTTAATTATGTCCATTTAATATTTTTCAAACTTGACTAGACTACTATTGGACATGGAATTATAACTCCTCAGCTTAATAATATGTATGCACAATCTTCTTCAAGCATCATTCATGATTGCCTATTAATACTTGGAGGGTACCAAAGGCTCATAGTTACCTTGTTATCTACACCTGTTAATTCCATCCACATACTTGCAGCTGCTCCATAAAACAACACAACTATCTGCACAAGCAATCTGATTTCCTTCATTTGAAGCATTTTTGTTGAGTAGGGTTTGCAACACACAAGCAATTCTAGGTAATGTATCCTTTCTTTTCCTTGCTTTCCATACTATATGCACTCACCACATATTTATTTCCTTCAACTTGTTGCTTGACACGAAGTTGGAATCCTTAACACCTACATATAAACTTAGAATGCTGATCACTTGGAACATGTAAGTATTAATTCTCTTTTTGTTTCTTTAAGGACAATTGTTTTATAGCCAGGTTCAAGCATGTTTGCAAACCTCTGGTCGTCTGATGATAACCATTCTTCGACATTTGGGTGAGACAACCGTCACAACTGAACTTTAGTAACATTCATGTTAGACCTCTTATTTCTTGTAGGTTAATCAACCTCCATGCATAATTACGCTACACTCTCAGTGCATGGATGCTCACATTATCATGGAATAGCATTAATGATCCACAACTTCGTTAGAATAAATTTCTGCAAGAATACATTTCATACATAGAGCAGAGCAGACGACTTAAAGGAAAAAAAGGATGAAAATAGTCAACTGAGAGACCACGTTCCTCTTGAATAATGTGCCAACGACCAGGAATCAACCAGAAAGTAGTTATGGAAAGACCATCTGCCATCTCAATCCTTTCCCTGTACTCATGTTGAAAAGAGATTGGTTGTGATGAACTCGACTTAAAATGGATCTTTAACAGTTTTGGAAAGACCATCTGTCATCTCAATCCTTTTCCTGTTACACATGTTGAAAAAAGATGGTAAAATTGTTTTGTGATGAACTAGACTTCCTCAAAATCGATCTTAACATTTGTCTTTCCATAGTGCATGCACTCTTCATCTAGTTTATTACCATTTATGAATCACATAAATTTGGATGTTGTTTACACATTTTTCCATCAGCAAGAAAGAGAGTCAACTTTAAGGTCACGAGCTTTGAAAATTTGTTAATTGAACTCTGAAATTTGTTAATGGTTAGTTCTTTCTCTAGACCGGCTTTAGACTGAAAAAATAAGCACCTCTTAAAGAAAATTATTCCACCAGCTCCACTGAATTGAGGTTGTCCCTGAGCAGCATCATAAAAAAAAATTCCTAAGCCATTGATTTATCAATTAGTTGCACAACAATCTATCTTGGGTAAAATATCTGGGGGGTTTGTTATCTTTCAACTGTTTGAAAAAACTAAGATTGTTCAGTCCTTGCTATGTAGATTGGATTATTAGGGTTAATTTATTCTCAAATAAGCTAATTAAAATCCCCAGGCAATGATAGTAAGTAAAGCTTCAAACCTCTTCACAGTATGATTTTCACACCAATGATTTAATCAGTCTTCTGCAAGAGGACTCCTACAAACATATCTTGCAAGCCCCTCTATCTCTTTCCAAAACTTGAATAGCGAGAAAAGGACAATATAAAACTTGAATAGTGAGAAAAGGACAGAATATAAGCAAATGATGCACACTCTCTTCTTCAACCTTGTTCCAGGTGAAAACATTATTGTCCAAGTTCTAGCCAGTGGAAAACCCTTAATTGTAATGAACATTTCATTTTCCATATCACCTTGAAGTACCATTTAAAGCCCCAAAAACCCTACTTTCACCCAAAAAAAAATAAAAATCGAGACCCGATATTGGGAATATAATGCTAACCAACTGGTCTCTTTGACCAAATAATCTCGTCTGGCTAACCTTTAATCCTTACATGAACATCACAGGGATGCAATATATTTCTCTCATTCCAGGGCATCGTCCCCATATAATCCAAGCTCCTAAGTAGATTTCCATGCTAGGCCCCAATTGACATATTCATAGATATGTTCTCTGATTGAGAGTAATGAACCTTTTATCGTGCAACATAAAAAAACTAGTGTAACGTAATACACTATTCAACCATTTTGATGATTATGTTATAATTCAATTTGTATCATTTAAAGACTAGTCAATATGATTTTGCAAACTTAGTAGAAAATCCATGACTCCTAATTCTTGTTGTGGCTGCCCTGGTTGAAGCTGTTGGTTCCAGCATGTGATAGTCGATGTTAATTTCAAGTATAAATGATAAATCAAACAGTAGTAAATGACATTTAATCAGGATTGTTCATGATGAGTGCAATCCTATGAGCAGGAGAAATTATTACAATCTTTATAGTTTAATCATTATTAAATAACTAACTAGCTGAACAAAGGACAGGAACTCTGTGAAGGGATTGGTTGATTTGCAGACATTGTAGAAATGCATAATTGTAATGTGTACAATTGTTAGTAATGGTTCTAACTAATAGGCCACAACACTGAAAGTAATAATATTAGCCATTCATGCCACCAAAGGCTGAGAATGACAAAGAATGACATAATGGGGTTTGGGTTCTTTTTGAGGCTGAGCTGCTTTAGCTGGGCTTTAATTTTTAGCTTCCTCACTTCTTTTGCATCATCAATTAGAAGCTCTTGCAATAATATTATTGATGTGCTGGATGGCATTGCCCAAGTAGCTAGAAGTTTTCTCCTTAATTCTGTTGGTATTAATCTTGTTTAGTTACATGCTTTGATAGGTAAGTGATACGAACAAAACTATTTTTCTTCTGTATTTCAAGCTAAAGCAAACTTTTGTTTAAAAACATACAAATGTACACGGCCTGTTGTAGTGGAACATGTGTAAATCCAATAACGACAATAAAGGCATATGTTATGTGCACTGAACAACTTTAGCTAATATATGTAATTATCTCTATATAAACGATCTTCTACACATATCGCAATCGGTAATTTAGTTGAAGTATACGCATTCCTATCACCATGAATACAAAAGCAAATTGCTATAATAAGCATGAACAAATAAATAACAGAGACATTAATATTGCAGAGGGAGATATTTCTTGAACTCTCTGTATCCAGTACTCATAATAACATGATGATTAAGAATGCAAACTTGATTTTTACAAAGTTGTATATGCCAGATTAGAATGCAAACACTAAGCAAAATCAGAAACAGAGATACACCCATGAAATGAAAGTCTGAACTGGCTAACATGTAAAGTCATTTGCCCAGCAATAGGCTAATAGCTGTATTTTAATTGCAAAGTAGACTGATATCAAAAAAATAAATCTACATAAAACAAGATAAAGTAATCCATAATATGAAAATGAAGGGTTACATATAACAATTCTTAGTAGTAAAAAATAAAAAACCATGCCCTTGGTTATTTAATCTCAGGCTCAACAAAAGAACAATAATCAATGCCACTTTCCAAAGTAAATTTTGAAAACTAATCCGAGCATACACAGCAATGAGAAATGAGCACAAGCAAGCCAGTAACCATTTAATCAGAATGAGATGGTCTTAATTCAGTTTCTAGAAGATGATCAATGCTACTCTATTTACTAAATGCAAGTCTGTTAAGATAACACAACTTCCCAACTTAAGATTGCAGTCCTAACAACTGAGTAATCAAAAACCATGACCTCTGTTTTTAAATCTCAGGCTCAACAAAAGAACAATAATCAATGCCACTTTTCAAAGTAAATTTTGAAAACCAATCTGACATAAATGGTTAAACGAGCTGTGATAATCATGTCCATTGATGCACAACAATGGGAAGCCCGTTCACTTTGTATGCCTCTGAATGTTTCAAAGATCCCACTGTCCTCATTTCATATAGCAATGGGAAGCACAATTTCTTTGGTCATTCTGGAACCTTGCAAAAATTCTGTTACAGTGATTCAGGCTTCCAATAGAATGTCAGAGTTGCCATAATACACTAGTTCTTATCACACCAATATGACACTGGTATCGTTAAGTTGTTTCCTGCAACATCATATGCAGAGATGCATAGACTTTCTAGTCAACCAAGAGATTAATGATGCCAATCATTTTACAGTGCTGGATTGTAGTTTATATTGTTGATGGTTGTGCCTACCGAGAGTTTCATAGCATGAGGGTACTGTCAAGGAAGCATTATCTTCCTCAATAATTACAAAATTACTTCCTTATCAACAATTCCAGAGTTTATTAGGTTTTGTAATATATTGTCTGCCTTGACAGCTTCAAATGCTATATTTTAGACATTTCTGTGCCTCTCAATCTCCACCTGAATTATGGTGTGCTATCAATCCACACTTCTTTTAAGGCCTGAAAATATGGATGGAAAAAGAGG